>OY856187.1:358402434-358490286 GCA_963693315.1 Diogma glabrata | reverse complement strand
AAATGCTTTAATGACGATTTTTGAAATATTTTTTACTGTAAAAATTTATTTAAATTTATTTATGTTTTTGTTTATTTCATTAAAAATAAATTGTTTATAATGAATTTTCACGAGTTTTTTTTTCACAACACTCCTTTACTCTTCTATTTTTCCTTCTGTCTATAATATAATGTCAATAAATTATTTAATTATTACATTTTTTCTAGGATCCAATGAATATCAATGATAGTTTGAGTAGTTTACTCTATAGTCAGCGTAAAAAAGTCACTGGTAGTACTACTTACAAACGACCAGGACCACCAACACCAAGTAAAAATGCAGGTCGGTTGTCATTTGGTGGTGGTGAAATGTACCCGAAAGAATGTAACGAAACTATGCCAACATGTAGAAATAGTATAGGTTCTAAAAAGAGTTCGCCGAACAAATTTAAATCATTATTTAGTTCATCTAAAACCAAAGATGAGGTTCGTATATTTTTGTTTTTATTTTTTTTTTGTTGTATACATTTGTTGTTGTTATGTTTCAACAGTTTTATTAGCAAAAAATCAATTGTTGAATTAAGAGTTAATTTAAAATTACTAAAATTAATTCAAACTGCACGTTAAAACGATGTCAACAATTAGTTTCTTTAGAAGAAAAACCTTTTGTGAAATAAATCATAAAATGCTTGACTTACGACATCAGCGCCATGTTTAAAATTTTATTTTATAATATTTTTGATAGTGTAAGCAAAAAATTAACAGTGTTTTTTAGAAAGATACACTGACAATTACCTTACCAACACACATACAACCGTTGATATCGGTTGAGCTATACTCTTGGAATTTGATTTCAAAGTTACCTGGAATTTGATTTTCCGGAAAGCCTTTAAAAGGTTTCTAAAAGCACAAGTATTTTCTATTTTAATCTATAGTACTTGTATGCATAGTATGAAGTCGAACAAAAATGGTCGCGTGCAGCGTCGGTTGTGCAGATTTCGAATTTCATCAATAAATCTATGTTTTTGTATTCTTGTATATGGGTAATTCTCTTACGAACCGAACACCTTTCTGACCGAAACGTTTTTGATTTGGCTGAAATTTTTTTTCGGAAAATAAAGCGGTTCAAAATTTCGAGAATTTCGTGATTTTTGGCTTGACGAGTCATTTTCAAAAATTCAAAACTTCGGTTCTATTAAAGATAGAAACTTTTGTTTTATTTTAAAGTTAAAAGATGCTAGTTTTAAAAAAACAGTAAAATCAATAAAAGTTATTAACAAATTCCTATTGTTATAATCAAATAAAATGTTTAAATCGATCTTTAGTCATTGCCCCACCCACGAAATGAGTTTTTAGTATGACCATAGAGCGGATCTAAATTTCAAGAATTTCGTGATTTTGGCTTGAAGACTTATTTTCAAAGATTCATAACTTCGGTTCTGGTGAAGATAGAAACTTTTATTTTGTTTTATTTTAAAGTTAAAAGATAGAATTTAAAAAAAAGTGTTTTATATAAAAATTATTAACAAATTCTTATTGTTATAAACAAATAAAATGTTAAAATCGATTTTTAGTCAATATCTAACAAAATTATAGAGTGTTTAGTATGAAAATCGTATTCTACATTCAATTTTCTATGAAAAACGTATATTTAATTAATGAAGAAACAATTTTTACTGTTAGAAATAAATTAGTTTTTCCAGCGCGGGACTACAAAACATTTTATAAATTTTTTAAATCATAAAACAATATAGGAATTTGTTAATAATTTTTATATATAACACGCTCTATTTCCCTATTTTCTATGTAAAATTTCCGACATCTGTTTCCAAAATAACATTAAAAAAAAAATATTTTTATAAAATCCCAAAAAAATTTGTATTATTTTAGAATCTATATATTTGTGATCTTGTTTTTTGATTGCTGAAGTGTTCTCTGTAGCATTTTGAATATGAGCTACCAGTTCGCCATGTATACAATTTGCGGAACCGGTGTATAATGTTGTTGTTCCTCGTTCCTCTCGTTAATTACAGTTGGTTCGTATCTTTATACCTGCGACTCGTTTGCGACATCACCAAAGTTATTGTTGGAAACTTCAATTAAACAGTTAGTTGCATAAATTCTCCAACCAAAACCTTACCAATAAATGTGCGATTGGAATCCGTATCCAGTGTGATAAAATAGTTTTTACATATACTTTTCCCTTCGACATGCGACACACTGCAAACCTTTTGTTTGCAGCATTAAAAGTGTTTTTGGCTTATTTTATCTTGATTTTCTGTCATAAGTGGTTAAATATTAACGAGTTGTTAAAGACAATTTGGGTTTATCTCGTCAGTCGGTTGATGCATTTGTGATTCATTTGTTCAAATTATACTCTACATTTGATCAATACTTTTGTGTCTGCGAAAGAACTGTTTTCTTTCTGAACTGTAAAACTTCCAAAACGCTTGTTGAAAATTGTCCAGACTGACTAAACTAACAATTCACTTTTGTTTGCCGTAATAAACACCACTAATTGTCGAAAAAATTTGTCGTTGCCTGAACTGCAAGTGTTTCATCTCTTGGATCGCAATCGGTGATCGCCACTTGTCACAACCGGGAAATTCCTTTTCTCTTTTCCAACGGTCACACTGCTGTCACCAATGTTATGGCTTTGGACCAAAGTTGGTATATTTATAATTCCGTAATTCATTCGATTTCTAGATTACAACTCGCTGTAAATACCAAATTGTTTGGATTTTAAACTCTTATTAATTACCCAACAACAGTCACTCAATACCTTTCATGGCTAATAATTACTACAGAAACTCGAAAAAAATATTACAGAAATTTTCAGCAAATGTAATTTTTACTTAAAAATCTACCAACTACTAATTTAAGATTGTTTTATAAAAACATTCGTATTTGAAATGAATATGTGAAATATGTATGATTATAAATGAGGACACAATATCGGTTTTTGTGTTTTTTATATTGGAAGATATAGTTGAATTACAAATAATAAACATAAAATTAAATGTAATTATTACATTAACGGTTGAAAGAACAATATGCATAATAAAAATATCGTCATCGAATAAACACTTTTTTCTTTTTTAGAAAATTTAAACGCTTTGTAAAATAATGCTAAAATATTCAATGATTAAAAAGAAAATAATACTCAATATAATAAAAATATTTAAATTAACGTTAAAATGTCACAATTAAATTTTATTAAGATAGAAAATTATTTCCTAAATTAAATTCACACATCAGATAAGTGTATGATTCAAATATTCTCACACCATTTTTAACCATAAACAACAATGGGTGGAGTATAATCATTATAAAGCAATCTCTATTCAATTCAGCAAAAAGAGTTGGAATCCATTTTTACGCAGTGAAATCGGTCTATAATTGGACTGTAAAAAAAGATTACTTTTATTCTTCTTGATCATTGTTCAACGCTTTTTGATCATTACATCATTAATTACTGCATTACTGAAGATCGGCGTGTGACTCGGTCGATTACCAAACATGAACCACTGAAAAACTATTCAATGATCTTACCACACTGAAAGGTAATGTAAACACGGCATTTTCTACCCCAATATTGGTAGCTCCATCAATATCAGGCTCACAGTTTGAAGTCTTTACTAATGCTCCTTCGCCTAAAAAAATTGTTGAAGAACGACGTTTACTACCTACACCAATAGCAACAACACCAAGCACTACTACATTAACAACAGCTGTTAGCAATGAAGGATATACGGATCACTCTAATTTGTCTGATCTTTACCAAATAAAAGCGGCATCTCCAAGGAAGTGGCTCTTTGTTAGTAGAGTTTCACGGTCTGTTACCAAGCAACAATTCGAAATGTTTATAAAAACTGGAATGAAACTGGATAAGGCAGTGTGTATTGATCTATCCCATAACCAAGAAAATATTGTGAACTACGATTACTTATCGTTCAGAATAAGTCTTCCTAAAAAACAATTTTATGAAGCATTAAATTCAAAGTTATGGCCAACAGGACTTTTAGTTAAAGAATTCAAATGGAGATCAAAATTTCAAAATTTTCCTCAATCGGCCCTAAAGAAAAACCTCTGCTAACATCCGATCAAAAATGTATTTATAGCAACAGCAGAAATAAACGACAACATTCTAACATTTCGAATACTAATATTTCAAAGTCATACCAATTATGCACATTATACTATCAAAATGTAAACCGAATGCTATCAAAAGCTTCTAAATTCTACGATTTTGTAGTTCAAACTAATTTCTTAATATACGTCATCTGTGAAATATCATTAAACCCTGGAATTCTAAGTAAGGAATATTTTGGCAAGGATTACGTGGTATATAGATGTGACCGTTCATCAACTACAAGTTCAAAGCAATCTGGGGGTGGTGTACTAATTGCTGTACATTCTATGCTCAATAGCGCCTCAGTAAACTTAATCATATCCTATATTGAGCAGGTATGTGTTAAAATTAAATTAAATAAAATGAACGTATATATTTATACTGCTTATATTCCACCACAATCTGGTTTTGAATCTTATGATAACTGCATCAATAGTATTAATCAATTTTTAAAGTCAACTAACCCATAGGATCAAATCGTAGTTCTTGGGAACTTCAATTTGCCTAAAGTTATATGGCGTTATGAAGCTTCGATGAATTGTATGCCGCCTTGCAATATAACATCCGATTCTGAGAACTCGTTTCTTGATGCAATGTCTAGCTTTCATCTTAGGCAAATAAACAGTGTGGCTAATGAACGCAACATATATTTAGATCTTATTTTCACAAATGCAACTGAACTTATTAGAGTCACCGAATCGCTTTATCCGTTTGTCGTAAATGACGTTAACCACAAGTCTTTGGAAATGGTATTTGAATATACAAAGCTTATAACTCAATCGTGTGGTCAGAATCAAGAGTATTATTACAACTTTAATAAAGCCAACTACGTAGGATTGCAACAATATTTGAAAGATATTAAGTGGAACGAAGTTCTTAATAGCGAAGATATAAACGAAGGTTCAAGTAAATTTCAAGAAATTCTGAATGTTTTGAGAATTATATCCCACTACAACGTATAAAATCTAGTAAGCACTCTCCTTGGTTCGATGAATACTTAATAAATCTAAAAAATAGAAAATCTAAAGCTTATGTCAAAATGATGAAGAGTCAATCTGATCGTGAAATAGAAATTTTTTGCAAAGTAAGTAAAGAATTTAATTCACAGTTTAAAGTCAGACATTTGTCATATCTAGATATTATACAAACCAAAATTAAATCTAATCCAAAACAGTTCTGGAGATATTTTAGATCAAAACGTCAGATTGAAGGCTATCCTACTAGTATGACATATAATAATAAGTGTTCCACTGATAGCAAAATAATTGTTGACATGTTTGCTGATTTTTTTCAAACGGTCTGCCAACATAAAACCAATAGTGTGCCTAATGTGGACTTAAAACCTAATAAAAAGATGATATAAAAATGGCACTTCTTCAATTGGGTGAGGGATGTGGCCCTGACAAGATTCCCGTCAGGTTTTTTAAAAAAATTTGCGGACATTTTAGTTAATCCATTGTGTTACTTGTTTAATCTATCCTTATCAACTGGAGTTTTTCCTGATAAGTGGAAAATTTCTAAAATTACACCAATATTTAAATCAGGTAAAAGAGACGTCATTACTTGCTATAGAGGAATATCAACTACATCATCAATTCCTAAATTGTTTGAACTAGTTGTATGCAATAGTTCCCAAGAGACTTTAGCCCGTCATATATCCTTCAACCAACATGGATTTATACCTGGCAGATCAACTTCTACAAACCTTGTGGAATTATCTAGTAACATTATAAATAAACTCGAAAGACACAATCAAGTTGATGTCGCTTATACTGATTTTAGAAAAGCAGTTGATTCAATCTGTCATGACATCGCCGTTAATAGTCTTCGTGCTTTTGGTTTTTCAAACATGTTTATTAAATGGTTTAGCTCATATTTATTAAACCGGGTTCAATATGTTGCAATTAATAATATTGAATCAAAGAAAATAAATGTCACTTCAGGTGTTCCACAAGGGTCCCACCTAGGACCATGGATTTTTCTAGTTTTGATCAATGATATCAATGAAGTGATCAAAAATTCATCTATACTCATGTTTGCCGACGGTTTAAAAATCTTTCGTACTATTGAAGATCAGAGCGACTCCTATTAACTACAAGAAGATATCAATAGACTTAGCAAATGGTGTGACCAGAACTCTCTAATATTAAATACTGAGAAATGCAGAATAATGTCATTTCATCGTAAAACATACCCAATATGTTTTACATACAACATTAATAATACGGAGTTGAAACGAGTCTATGAAATCGTAGATCTAGGATTAACGTTTACAACTAACATGAGCTTTAGGATCCATATAGATAAATACATTGCTAAATCCAATTCCATGTTTGGATTTGTTAAACGTTGGACGGGAGAGTTTTCCGACCCGAGAGTTTTCAACACTACTCTCACTATATTTTGCATATGTCAGATCTCAAGTGGAATACGCATCTGTAGTCTGGAGCCATACCATAACCATACCAAAAGAATTGAAAGAATTCAAAATAAATTCTTAATATTTCTTTTATACAAAGACGGCTGGAATTACGATGGAAATTTACCATACCATGAAAACATAGCCAGGTTACCACCCTATAAAGTAAAATGCGAAAAGTACAATATTTGTAGTCTTCAAAATAGACGTTTATTGTTGGATGCTATGTTTATCAGTAATATTCTATTAAACGTAATTGATGCACCGAGAATCTTAGAAAAAATATCCTTCCATGTTCCGGTTAAAACTTTGCGCAATCATCACCTTCTACATCTGGAATATCATTCCACAAACTATGGAGATAACAATCCCATCAATAGACAAATCAAATCTTTCAACATTGCTCAAGATGTGTTTGACTTCAATTTATCTAAGGGTCAGCTGAAGAACAATCTCAAGAATTTCTTTCTTAAATATTAATTTTTAAAGTCAATTGATTTAATTTGCTAATAAATTACATGTATTTTTTTTTGTTTTTTATTTTTATTTCTCTTTAATTTATTGTACTCAAATGTTTACAAATATTTGTTTAGATCATGTTATTGGTTTATTGTTGTTATAACTTCTCAGATGTCTATTTTTAAAACTAAACTATACTGAAATCATAAATGTAAATAACTAAATCGATTTCTGTAAAATATAAATAAATAAATAAATATTTTAGTATCAATTTACTAATCGGTCTCCATTTTTTTTTAATTATTGTATGCTGAAACTCGAAACTGAGCTGTTCAGTTAATTAGCTAAAACACTGCAACCTAAAGATCTATTGTGCTTAACCCTGATTTTGTTATTCGACAGATGACGGCGATGACAACGTAGGATGTGGAATGTGGTTGAATTGGAGTTGCTTAACTTAGTATGCCCGATTGGATAAACGTTTTGCGGTAGAGGAAGTGTTTGTTTCTTTTGACTGAGCTTGATGTATCTATGCATTACAATCAACAATGTCAGAGTAGTTACAGATAATGTGTTCCATCGTTTCTGTTTCCCAGTTGCAGAATCTACACCTGTCAGAGGCAGTAAAATCAAATATATTTCAATGAATTTTGTAGTGGTACCTTTTGTTAGTGAGTTTACTACCACATTGCCGTGTAACCCGATTTTTTATAGTTTTTGGTTGCATTCCCTATTTGGTTTCCCATCCCCGTTGCTATATTCCTTCTCGACACCCAAATAGCATAGCAGTTGATGGCGAAGGCTTTGGCTTTCGGTACTGTTGTGATGTGCCTGTGTTGTGATCCAAACACCCCTTCTGTAGTGACTTCGTTGTTTCGGGAGCCATCTCTATAGCAGACACTGGGATAGTAGTGATCGTATGTGGCTCTCTCTGGCCCCAATTTTGAAAATAAACTGTCTGTCTAGATCAATAGTATGTGGCATAGAGTCGAAAATGCGGTGGGTCTCCAATTCGTTCTACAGTTCCGAGAGGATCATTAGGTGGGCGGTCAGGTTACCCGGTTTAAGTATTTCGATGAGCTGTATTCTGCGTTTGATGCTACTCCAAATCTGACGTGTAGACAAAATTCTTGTTTGCTTTGTCCCAGATGTATTTTAAGTATGAGTTCCAAGTGAGCTTGCAGTCTAGAATCACACCTAATTACTTAATCTGCTTAAGGAGATATTCTAGTATTTTTTGGATTAAGATTTCAAGAATATAAAAAAACTCACCAAAATGAAAAACAAAAATTCGAAAAGTTATAGACTGGTGAAGTAGGGACTATAAAAAATAAGGAGCGTTAAACTCGATGTGGTTTGAACCCTTGTAATGATCTGAAACAAAAAATTTTCATTAGAAAAGATGTCGCTGAGTTTTTTCGGCCCGGCCGTTGGAAAAAAAATTTCACCAAATGGCGACGATTCGAAAAAAAGTTTTTTCATCCCTGTTTTCTACCTTCCCGAATTTCGCAAAAAATTATATGAAGTATGAAAGAATTGCCCAAGAGAACTCGTGGGGTCAGGCGGTCGTGCAACGTCCGTCTATTGTGTGATTTACTCCGCCTGACAGGTTTAGTTGCCGGGTCACAAAAGCCGCTGTAATTCCAAATATAATTCTAATTTTTAAAAATCCTTTAGAGGATATATTCTTAAAGGTCTAAACTTAAAAGATATGCAAAAAAACGATTTGTTCAGATTTCTTGACCAGAAAACCGCCTTAAAGACTACGGTACCAGTTTTTTGCAGATTGACAGACAACCCCACCTTGTTGCACCTATTCATCATGAGGTCCAAGACTGCCTGGGTTCGTTCACCGACATTAGAGTCATGTTTACCTCTCACCATGAGTCATGACACCAATATACAGTGCGGAAGTCATATTTTTTTACTTATTTAGAAGAATCAGCTGATCTCAACCAAAACAATGGAATAGAGAGTGTACCTCACTGGGTACACCCTCTAGAAGCCCTGAGAGTTACCGATGTTTTTTCCCATTTTAGCCATAATTTTCCGACTCTGTAGCATGTTAATGATCCAAACGACAAAATGGTCAAATTTTTCTTAGTGGCCATTTCAATAATGGTCTGAAAATGGACATTATCAACGGCCTTGTATATTTAGCTCTTGCGAGATCACGCATGTAGAGCCCGTGAAGTGGGTCAATACTGTTTTCAGAGTGTCTTTGCAACTTGTGTAGGGGCCTGTAGATTGAACCCAGAGGATTTGTGTGATCAAACACAAGTACTTTTTGGGGTCACCCTGCAACCGGTAGCAATTCTTCCGCAAAGTTCTCTTCAACTGTTCCTTTTGATCGTCGAGTTCTTTTTTGTAGCTGGTAAAACTCGATTGATGCACCGTCTAGGTGTTTGTCTTTTCGCTTTGTTAAAGAGCTTACGAAATTTATTCCTTATTTCCTCCAAGTTGCTGTTCCACCATGGCACATCTCTGGGTTTTTTAGACTTAGTAATTGGAGAGTTTTGTTAGTACTTAGTATGCTTCATAATAACATCCTGCATTCGTTTTACCGCATAGTCGAGCTCCATTGTGTAGTTGATCCTCCTTTATACTTTAAAGAGATTCCAATTGGTCTGCCTGTGGTTCCTGATAAAATTCACGGTGTTGTTGCAGAGTTCGCAGAGGGGTCCATTCCTTTATTAGCTATAAACTTGTTGTTAGTACATAAGTTATGGAGCAAAACGTCACCTTTTGTGTTAATGTTGCTACTATCCCACATGATGTGATGAGCATTGGTATCGCACGCTATGATGAGCTTGTAGTGGTTGTCTGCAATTCCCAATGAGCTAAGCTTATCTTACCTTATCATGTGGTATGTCCTCATCTCTTGGAAAGTACGCAGATGCTAGAATGAACATGCGACCCGGTTTCCAGTTGAATTTAAAAACAAAAAATATATTATTTGTCTGTTTATACTTTTATTTACTTTATATTTTTTCACTGGTTCATTAAAAAACCCTTGTTAATAGATATTTTGAGTATTTTTTAGTATTCTACTGTAGCCCATTTTTTATTCTATTATGAGCGAATATAACAAATTGTGCACAATATTTGGAGAAATATTATTTCTTGGTGCCCACCAGGAATGGCATTCGGGAAAGTGATCGGATTTTTTAATGGCCAGGGGCAGTCCTCGAATTTTAATTATTTCTCTGGAAAATTTTTATTTTAACAAAATCTTTTTTTATAAAAATTTTATTTCATATGTTTTGAATAATTTTCTTATATTATATGTATTTCTCGGATTTTATTCTCTTTAGCTTGGCGTTTATTTGAATAGAACCGATTTTTATTTACCTACAATTTACAAACCTTCATTTGACAAAGACCTGCGTATTAAATTCATGTGATTATTTTAAGATTCCACCACCACTTTTTCTGCATGTTCTCACGACTAGGACTGAGCGTCGGGCGATATAAAAGAAATATGAAAAATATAGAAAATATCGATAAATCGATGTTTTATCATTTCGATATCGTTATTTGATATAATTTTCCGGCACTAGTAACGAATTCTAGAAGTCGTTATCTCATACATTATAGAAAAAAAATTACGTTAAAGTAGTAATTTGTACATGAAAATGTAAACCGACCCATTTACACTGGTGGTGATTTTAAGTGTTAATAACATTAAATTATTACATTTAGTAAGTTGAAACTTTTGGACTAAAGCGTAAATATTTTAAATCCCTAAATAAATCTGTGTCGCAATATTTTTGAAATTAATTATAACAAATCTCTATCAAAAAAAAAAAATAACTGAAAATGCTTTGCTTTCCCGTGAAGTCACAACCATTTAAATACCCCGGAAGATTTAAAAAATTGTAATTCAACATCAATCAATAATTTCGCATTTAATTTGTTACTGCTACTATGGGCGATATTAAAAAAGTTATAGAAAATATCGATATAAAAAAATAAACCGATATATCTGTAATTATCGATACATCGATAAGTATCGATAAATCGATTTACCTATATATCGAAATTTCGATTTATCGATATATCGATATTTTATCATTCCGATATCGATATTTTTTTCCCGGCACTACTTACGACAACGTTTCAGTTTTTATCAAGAATTTTACATGCCACACATGGATGAATTTTATGTTGTTCTAATCACCAACTTTATCTTATATTTGATTTAACGTTAACGCAATCGACGCTACCTATAACGAGCATGCCTGGAACCGATGTTTACTGTTTTTTGTGTTTTATGTTGGGAAACCATATCGTTAAATATTTCTAAAATATTTCTTTTTTCACTAGTTGTATGGGGATTGGAAGGAGTACACAAACGACGGTTCAATCAATCTTTCTAAAAAAAATTTTTTGACATCAACACCACGAAGAAAATTATCATTGAAATATAAGATCTGTCGGCAAAATGTTGATCATGTTGATGCATTGCATAATCACAACAGCAATTTATTAAATAAATTACCAAATACGAGTGAATGGCGGAAACCAGGAGTAATGCGTGATTCAGATAGCTGCACAACAACTACATCTGAAGAAACTTACGGCAGTAGTAATTCTGTTAAAAATGATAGTACGTTGAAAAGAATTCGAAAATCTATTGGTTTCAAAATTAATCGAAAAAGCATTTCTACAATATTTTCTAAACTCAGTAAAAGTTCATTTTCCAAGAATAGCTTTTATGATAATAAACAAGTAAAAAGAGATAATTTTCGTTATAATTCTAAACAGCAGAGAATTGAATCATTTAATCGTGCTCGTTCTTCAATCAATAATTTTAATTTACGAAAATCATCATTAACCTTCCGTGACAGCTTAGCACCAATAAATAGTGTTTCAGATTTATATAAAATAATACCACAAAAATTGTTAACTGAAATAAATTGTTCTGATGACATAGAAAATAGTGCATCTTTTAAAGAATTTGAAACATTGTCGAAAATTAAAAGATCTGAAGCTCCGTTTGAAGTCGACAAAGATTTAGAATTTTCATCGATTGATTCTGTATCAACTAAATTATCTAATTCTAAAATAATACATTCTGGAAGTGTTATTGTAAATAGAGTTATACCGAGGATTAGTTTTAAAGTTGGAAATTTAAATACAATTCATCGACATACGTCATCCATTAAAAACACAGATCAAAAATTAAACTGCAGTGTAATTCTAATTTTAAAAATAATTTTTGTAATTTTAATGTGTGTAACTATTGCACTTTTGAAAATAGTGTATAGACAAAAAATTTAATGTTAATAAAAATGTAATTTTAATTTAATTTTATCAATAATTTCTGTTAATGTTATAAACACGATTATTTTAATGTAATAAAAATTTCTAATGTTGTTTTGTTAAATGGAAATTAATTGAAATGAATTGAAAGAAATTAATGTTTACAAATTACAGACATATCAACTTTTTTTAGACTGGCATTATTGAACTATGTTATTTTATTAAAAAAATTAACAAACTTCACTTTTATCTAATATTAATTTTTTTTATTGGTATATACTTCTTTTTTTTTCGCAGAATGGAACACCAAGGAGGAGAACTGGTATTTTTAAAACTAAAACCAGCAAATACAATAAACCATCGATATAATTGAAGGCTACAGCCTATTAAATAAATAATTATAAAAAATAATAATAGTTGAACATTAATTTAATTACGGAAAATAAACAATGGCTTTTTAATATAGTTTTATACAACTGAGTGTTTAAATAGAAATTGAACGTTCAAGTGATGGAACACGGGATTGAACTATAAACCAAAGAAATTATTGAACAGAACCAGAACATAAATTCATATAAAACAACCTTCCTTGGTTTTGATTTAAGTAGGTAAAAATTACAATAAATCAACAAAATTTATGTAACGCTAGTTTTAATGGAAACGAACGAAAAGTAAAAAATAAATTTTGTTTGAATAAGAAATTTTTCGACCAAAAGATGGTTTTTGAATAGTCAACGAACTGAAATCAACGACATTGTTTTCAAGAAAAATGGTCAAATCAAGAAAATAAAATAATGAAAACAAAAACATAAAATAAAATACATCCAAAATAATGACGTCGATTTTATCAGAATTTCTCGAGGTTCGTTGAATAGAATATTTGATAAATTAAGTTAAAAGGTATATAAGGAATTCCTTTTGCAGAAAGTGTTATTAGTTCAAATGCGATAGTGTAACAATTTAAATTAGACTGTGATATTGTAAACAGTTTAAGTGGAATGATATTATGTTAAGTTAATTGTAAACGAAACGTTGCAGCTATTAAAATAATGTTCTAGATAGAAATATTGTTTTCCTGTTGTGGTGAAACAATAAAATTGTAGAATCTATGTATATAAATACGTAAGCAATATTTTTGCGGTACAATTTTAAAATATTTGTCCCATCAAAAGTGTGGCAATATGTATATCGTTGGAAAGGTCATGAGTAGTAGATGTGGCGAAAATTACTTATTTTTGAGTTTTGACGATTTTTTCAGAAAAAATGGCAAAAATGTGATGGGTGTGTTTTTTGAGTTTTTTGTTCGGTTATTTTGTTTTTTTTTTTTTTCAAGTTATTTGTTTCACAATTCAAAATCAATTAATCAAACTCTGAAATATTGTGGTGTAGCTATTTTGTTGGGAGGTGTATTTACAATTTCCATTTACAATAGCCGAATTTCGGCCACTGGGTGATTCCTAGTACTTTTAAAACCTGGTGTTTTTTCTTACTAATCAGTGATCGAATCCAGAAGATGATTTGTTAATTACGTTTATCGAATTGAGAGTAAGACCAATTTGAAAAAGGTAGGAAAACGTGAAGATACAGAAAAAACAATATAATTTATAACTAAATTTTTAAACTGTGATCAGGTTTTGCTGATTTCTAAATTTTTTTATCTCTGAGCTACGACTCCGCGTACTCCAGTCCCTACTATTAACATACGAGCTAACGTGAGATACCTGACTGACTTGGTCGACATATTTTTTCCAGTAGTACCCACGACGAAAACAATAAATCAAATGTATACTATCACAAAAATTGATAGAATTGGTACAAATTACAATGGATACAGGCAATGGATGTGGGAGCGAGTCCCCTCTTCTGATCGTTGTGCACCATGTGACAATACAAATAGTATTGTAGGAGCAGGAAGCAGCGTAGCTCCGGTCGTAAACACTATGCCAAAGGACAGCGTTAAATGAGAGGGGATAGAGGCCTGCCGTTTTCACCTATAGAAGCCTGCTAGGGGACTGGACGAACAACTAAGTCCAGGACCTAGTGGGGCACGTACTAGATTGTACCTGAAGTTCTTCGCGACGGTATTGTCGTCGTGGAATTCTAGAAAGAAGTCTCTGGAGTGGATAGAGGCTGCCCTAACTACCGGAGCAGTAAGGAAGAAGTGAACTAGAGAGTGCACAATACCGCATGACAATGCGGTAAAGCAGAGGAAAAAAGTTATCCATTCAATTGGGATGAATCAACACCATCCAAAGCCGAGAACCTAGCAGAGGACTAGTGGAAGTATAACTGATGGACCAGTTGGCGAAGAGGAGTTCTCAAAGTTGGGTTTGGTAATTCACTTCAAACCAGTGTTTGTTGCGAAAGAGTGCGACGAGGAGCATGCAGTTGACTGGCTCTTGTCAGTACTACCAAAACTAGTAGTAGATACCCATTAGAATATGATGAGACACGAGGAATGATGTCTAGACCAGCGAAACATCTCTGGTGCTTTAAGGAGCACAAAACTTCGGAACGAACATCAAGGAATGAATAATTTTCAGTAAACGGAATGAATGCACAGGCCTACTTCTGATTTTAGGGCTCAACGAGAAATCGAAAAAAGTCGAATGTCTTCAACTTCACAATCTCCTCAAGTATGGCATCTGGAACCATAATTACATCCGCTTCAGCGGAGAAAATGGATATGGGAGATGCCGAAGAAGATACACTCGTATATCCCGGTAGCATCGCAGATGAACAGATATTAGTAAAGGGCACAAATATCCTTGCTAAATATCCATAAATGGAAGCAGGTTACCTCAAGTGAATGTTTACCACAACAAAGCAGCGTCAACTGTGGTGGCCAAGACATTTACCAAAAAAATATGAGACTCACGTTGATATAAGAACCGTGAGTTCACAAAAACAGGGTGTAGGGCGTGCATTATGATTAGAAAAAATATTTATTGTCTGTGTCTTTCGGATTTCCTCAACAGAGACTTAGTGACCACTATTAGCTGGTGAAATGGCATAACAACAAGAAGTGGTCTCTAAGCATTGAGTGTGGTGCAAATACTCACAACGCGATATAGGGTAGCACTAACACAATACAGAGAGGTATTTTCTGTTAGAATAGTTAGTAAAAGAAAATTTAAGTGTGTTTAATGTTGGATAAACACCCACTGTTGTCACCAGGATAAGACAGGAGGTATTGTACCTAACGATACGCAGGATTATACGACAGTTTATAAAGAACTGTACAGTTAAATAAACCTTGCTTGTCATCATAGAACCATTATTTTCTAACTAGACAGTAAGAGGAATTGCCCTCTGCTCGAAACATTGGACTTATTTGGCTGGACTTATTTGAGGCTTACACCTTAAAGAAGGCTTACAGCTAGTAACCGTTAAAGGGATTCTTAAACACTATACCGCGCTGAAGACAACTGTAGCGGAGATGGCGAAACTAAGGTGAGTGAAACCAGCTGCCCAGTTACTAATGCAAAAGAGCACAGGAACGCGCTTTGGTGGTTCCTTCTGTCAAAATTAATAATAGAAGTACGGAGGCTCTTTAACGGAGCAAAAAAGTCCGGAAACTAGGAACACTACATTGGGGTGCTTACCACCTATAATAAAGAACCATCTGATAATATCTCTACAACGCTTGTAGCGGCTATGCTGCTCTGACAAAAAACGATGCTCAGATTAAAATTTCGCTGAGAAGGCCGGATGAAACGTTTAAAAAGACTAAAGGTACAGAACTGCTCTTCTAGAAACTCACTTTACCGAGAACATTAGTTTTAGCTGGTACTAAAAAATAAAAGACCCAAAGGACTGAGTGCACACTTTTTACGAATGACCGTATTAAATGGGTTATAGACACTTTCCCGTCATACAAATCGGTAAACGAAATAGTCCCAGCTTTCTACTGTTTTTATTTAACTGATTAAACTATTATTAATATTTTTGCAGAGAAGGCAAAAGTGACATTCACCCCACCTCCTGTGAAAATTTAGGTACTTTGGCATATTTCAAAACCATGGAGAACGGCAAAAGTAATATTTATTGGTAAAGTAGGAAAGAAAAATGTCACACTGTCAAAGTTTCATAGACTTTTGATCATAGATTTTATGATAAAAACGATGGAAAAGGTGATCGACAACCATATGCCATGGAGGAATCAATTTTTGTTGCTTTGAGGTTTTTTTTCAAGTTCGGAGTTATCTTGGTTACGCTGATAACCTTGTCATTATCGCCAGTGGTAAGTTCGAGGAGATACTTTGTCACATTAAACAGAGGGTGCCTAATCTGGTAGACACATGGTGTACATCGGTGGGCCAAATACTCAATCTGATTAAAACCATGTTGGTCTTGTTCGCTATGAAAAGAATAAAACCCATTCTTTTCTTGGTGAACAAAAGTTATGATGGTATGCAAAAACCTTGCTGGTAAAACATGGATATGTATACAAGCTATCCTACGATGGATTTATACCATGATAGTGAGACTATCCATCACGTACGGAGCATGTAACAGAAAAGCTCAACTCTGGGAAGAAGTTAGAAAAGGTACAGAAGCTGACGTGTATTTGCATAACGAGGGCAATGAAAACATGTCCTCCCACACCTCGCCATTGAGATGCTGATAGGACTGGTTCCACTCCACTTCCAGATTAAACGTGTAGTCAGAAAAACTGTAACGAAGGATATTTTGGAATATACCAATTCTCACAGCTTAGTGGATTTATGAAGTTATTTTTTTCATATCTCAAATGCATTTCTTTTGTAGTACTTTAACAAAAAGCTCAGATGACTCTGAGGTGTAAACTGGGATGAGATAGTCTTGGTCGAGAGTCAGTTATTGGGTGGTGGATGAAAACCGTCTCTCGCGAATTTAAACGTTGGTGTTAGTTTTTTTTTGGTTTTGTTTTAGTTTATTTTTTTTGTTGTTGTTTGTTATTGTTAAGTTTCCGTTGAACCAACATTAACAAGTAATTAGAAAAAAAGAATTACAATTTTATAATCCAATCAAATTAAGTAAAGTAAGAGATAAAAAATTATTATTGTAGTGATCTGATTGAAATCATTTTTAATTTGTTGTGTTTAGATTTATTGGTACCAAATTAACTAGTAATTAGAAAAAAAATTATAATTTTATGATCCAATAAAATCAAGTAAAGTGAAGAAAAAGTGATTCTTTCTTTTATGCCTTTGGAATATCATCACTAGGCGTTGGCATTTGCTTTATACAACGGTCAAGGTTTTGTTTATGTAGTAGTTTAATTTAATTTGGCAGCTTAAGATGTGTCGGCCATCGTTGTTGAGAGGTGGTTGGTGTTATTTCACCATAACTAGGACTATCTACTTACCGGACAACCCACGACCTAAACGACAGAGCCAAGTCCGGACTCCTAGCTAGATGGTCAATCTTTAGCATGAAACACGTGCAATGTTGGATTCCAACTGGGGGGACTAGGTTGTACTGCTAAACATTACAAAACCATCCTGAGATTCAGCATAGTGAAAGATCATCGAGTCTAAACATTGAGAGATTTTCAAGGGATAACCCTTGCTTAAAATCGAAACGATTAGACAGTTCAACTTCGATAAGAAATATACACCGGAGTTGAGCATCAAATCAGGGGTATTTGAATCGATAACTAAATACGTTGAGCACATTAGCATTGACCTACCCCAGCGTCTTCCAGACTGAAATATGTGGAATCGAAAGCTGCGTAGACTTAAGCTTGAGAAGGAACTATCACAACAAGATGATTGCCATCTTGTCGGATAGACAAGCAGCCGTTAAGGTACTAAGATCATACACCATCACATCCAAAATATTTTAAATTTGTGTAAGCAAGTTAAATGAACATGGTTAAGGTAACAATGTAGGCTTGCCTCATACCTGATCATGCGAATATCGCATGTTATGTAGAAGTGCAATAACAACTGTCAAAGAAAAGTGCAATAATAGTTTTTATTGAGCTTCGAACATCTTTTGTGAACTAGGGACTAAATTCATTCCCAAAAGGATGATGGATGAAATTATGACGGAATGGTCTAAAGTCTGGAATAACGCGACCGACTTAAAAAAGTTTAAGGAATTAATTGGTTTGATCAATTAGAAGAGAGGAGTAATATGTTCAATGCTGAAAAGTAACAAACTGAGAATCTGCGACAGGGACTTTTACAGGACACAGCTGATTAAGAAAACTCAAAGAATATAGGATGGAAAAAAGACGAATATAGATTCTGTCTATTGAAGGAATAGATCACAGCTCATCTTCTCAAAGATTGTGGAGCTTTGATTTACATGGAAAGGTATCATCGGGGGGAGTATTATATTGACAAGCATGGCCTGCTTACACTTCACCCTCTTCATATTCTGAAGTTCCTAAAGTAGATTGTGTTGGAGGAGGTGCTCTAATTGCGTACTCATCTGGGATTAGACAGATGAAGTACAACAGATCTTTTAGGTCGCAGTAACATTTCATCACCAATTATTAATCTAACATATTTTTATAAATTTTTTTAGCTAAAACCAATAGAAGTACAATTGGTCTATAATTATTAAGGTCAATTGTACTACCTTTTTTATATGTGTTAAACACTAGCTAGCTTCCAAAGATTCTGGAAATGTATTGGTTTTGTAAGACAAATTGAAAATTTGTGTTAGAGTTGATGCTAGTTGTCTCTTTCCATTTGCTTACGGGAATGCCATTCAGAACTAATGTTGGAATAGAGGATCGAGTGAAATTGCTCTGAACTGTCTGAAAAAAAACTACGTAAACCAGATGGATGTTCCGCAAATTCTTTAGCGCTCTTTTGGATAAATGGGTCTTTGTCTAAGTCTATTTTGTATAGACTTGGTTTCTTATAGGCACTAGGGTTTCTGGAGTTTTACTTGAGTTATACGTCTTAAATACTGTGTTTATTCCTCGCCGCTTCATCAACATTCCGCGTGAACCCAGGTTCAGGCTTAGGTGTGATTGGTCGATTTGAAAAACAGCCGCAATCTATCTTTTATGAATTCAGAAACTTTTAGCTTCTTAACAAATATTTTCCAAAGTGTGTCTCTGTCACACAAGCACGATAACAGTTTTCATTGAAGCAAAACTGACACTAACTAAATGGAAGGAAAGGTTTGCTTGCGTCCACAATATTATAATTTAAAAATTAAAATGTTTCACATAACTTACTTTCCTTAACAAACACATAGTTTTTGGATTTCATTTTATTCTATCTTTATAAAGACATAAAATGTGACTGAGTTCCCAATTTTTAAAACTTTCAGCCATTCAAAGAAAATCGTAATATTAATATGAAACCAACCTAACTAACCCCTTATTCTCATACCTTTCATTATCCCAACCTTTTTTGTTCCTTGACTAAATTTTCGAACATCCAACCAAGAACATATTGTTACGTGTACAGAAAAATCTAGACGATTACAGAAAGATCTAGACGATTACGGTCACTTCCAGGAAAATAAAATCAACAAAACACAACAAACAAATTAATGAAATGAATATTGTAGTTGTTGTTTTCTTCTTACAATTAGGGTCAACATAAACGATTTTATGAATCAAATCAACATAACGTAAAATAATCGAATATTCTAATATTTTCTCAAAGTTTCTGGAAAGTGATGTCGAATGATCTAGAAGTATTGCAAAGGTATATAAGAAAATTACCTCTTGTAGTTTTTAAATTAGTTTTATTTTAAACCTGCGATAGTGAAGTTAAAATAATAAAAGTGATATTTAAAATTAGTTTTTGTAAATAAAGTTATAAGTGTTATTGAGTAGAAATATTTTGTGTATTATTTTGAACGTTGTGAACTGGAAATTTCTACAATAAACCGTTGGAGTTTCTGAAGCTGTTGAAAGAATATTCTAGTTAGGAATATTGTTTGCTGTATTGTTTCCTGTTGAGGAACAATTAAGGAGTTGAATACTTATTAAAACCTGGTGTTTGGGCTAACTAATCAGTGATCGAACTCAGGAAGAGATCGGGAATTACGTTTATCGAATTGTGAGTGAGGCGAATTCGAAGTAAGGTTAGAAAAACGTTACAATATGCTAAACACCTCCAATGAATTTATAAAAAACACAAGACGCAATCTTGTATTATTTTTTTCCTAACCCCACTAGTATTCTGTCAATTAACATCAATCTACGCTAACTTGCTCAGATAATTATTTTGTATTTACAATATCTGATTTGTTTGTTATTCATTCAACGTTGATGTTTTTTTGTAAACGGCAAAAATAATTAGTCAAACTACGCAGTACAAAATACTGATAAATGAGGAAAAAATACATAATTTTAAAAGTTTAAAAGAAGAGTAAACATTGTATCCACTTTTTAAAGGAGGGATACATTGAATTTTGTTGCGTGCAATTAATCTAAATATTTAGTAAAGAGCGTTAACGTTTTTTATAGAAAATTTATTCAGAGCTTCCTTCCAGAATATTTTCCAAAGTTTTTAGTGGACAAAAGGTTAAACATTATAAACAACACAATAAGTTTATTGTTATTTTTATCAATTTAGGTTAAATTTATTACATAAATACATTCCACAATAATTTTTAATAATAAAATTGTTTTCAGTTGTTTATTTTTATGTTAAAGCATAAAATTATGAAGTATATGATGTGTATTTGTTCTCATCAAGTTATTGAATTTGGAGTATTTAGCTTATTGTTTTCATATTTCTATAATAAACCTAAACTATTTCAAATTAAAGGAGTTGATGTTATTGTTTGAGGTATTGGTGTCTTCTTTTCCGTTTCTTCAAATTCATCCATTTGATTCATTTTAAGTTCATTTAATGTTGATGAAAATTTAGACCATTCATCCATTCTAGGATTGGCCAAATGCTCAGCTACATCATATACATAAATTTTACCACTATCATCACCTATTGTTACATGTAAGCCACTTGGTGTCCATGATACTCGATTCAATGCTGGAGCACCTTCAACAACAACTGAAGCTGTTGGAACCTCTGTATCTTGATTTAGATTCCATAGGTCTAATCTACCACTTCCATCAACACCTGCAAATAATGCAGGATGAATTGGTGACCATGCGACATCTGTTACATAATCAGAATTATCTTCAAATGAGTATAATGGTTTGTTTTCCTGAAATAAAAAATATTGTAACGAGGATCCGATTTGTGAAAAAATATCTCAAATTGCCTTCAAGCTCCATAGTTTTATCGTCCAGTCGATAGAAGATGTTAAGAATAAATGTCCAAAATCTGGCGAAGATTGATTATAATGTGTTGATATTCCCGTTACAGGACCTAAATGTTTTTCGTAGGTGTCACCTATTCCAGATCTTGTGCCGTGTCGACATGCTAAGATAATAAAAGAAATGGTCAACATTTTTAAACAATATAAACAAATATAACACTAACCTGAGTAAATAATACCGTCTTCACTTCCTAAGACAAAATTATTAACTTCATTATTTGGAAACGCCATACATGTCACAGCAATGGATTTTGCTTGTCTATATTAAATAAAAATACTTAAAATTAACAAAACAAATACAAAATGTTTTAAAAAGGAGTCGATCCTTTAAGGGTTTTTAATGGAAATCTTTTCCGAAAACTCTTAGCAGTTTACCGTTATTTTTCAAAACCACAGAGTTCAAAATTATTACCTTCTCCATTTTGTATTTCGATCTGAAAAAACGGAAGCTCAGAAGAGCACATTTTTTTTATTAAATTTGTTGGTCTAATCATTAGACTCTAATGGAACGGTCTGTTGAATAGAAAGGGTCTTAAGAAGTAACTGAAATTATTTCGACAGTTTCTTCCCCACTGCTTTGGTGCAGTTTTTGAGCCAGCTCTCCACTGTCTCTGAGATTCGTTGTCCTCACGGTATTGGCATCTGGAAGTAGTCGTGTCTATCATACAGCATTTATACTAGTACCAAAGGTATGGCAATCTTTGATAAAGGAAACGTTGGGACAGACTGGTCCATTCTTGATCAGGCTCGGTTATATTGATCAGGCTCGGTTATACATATTGAGTTTTTTTTTTGGGTCGACGTAGGATCGAATTTTCTGCACAAAATATTGTTTGTGTTGTTGCTCATTCAAGAATGTCGTTGTGTGAGACTTTATTGTGATCTACTTTGACGCGTATATCCGTGCATTATAGATCTTCAATCGATACAATACGTTTATATGTCTAAATTATAATCACAAATGTCACGGCAATTCTCGTTGAAAATACGCCATATCGTTCATTTTATTCTGATCGCTGCCTGTTATCAGTACCAGCCATGGCGGCATTTCTAACTCAAAACGTCGATTAATATCTTCGATACAGATGTAAATTTACCGGTAAAATATATTTGTGGTAATTTTACCGTAAAAGTACGGGTAAGATTGGTAAAATTGGTAATATTGGTAAAATATAAATCTTTTTCAAAACATTTAAACATACTTGCAATTTCATTTAATTCAAAATTGATGACTATCACAATAATTTCTAGTTTATAAAAACATAAAATGCATATCAAATATATTATTATCGAGGGTAAATATCCTCACTCGCAGATTATTATAGACAGGAAGATACATATGAAACAACGGCAAATTCTTTTATGCCCAATCCATGAACGAAGTTCAGCTGCTATTCTGTTGGCAGGACATCTAGAAAATAGGCTGCCCGCCATTTTCACAGCTGCAAAAATGCAACAAACCTTAAACACACTGGCTTTAACGATAACTGCTTTCTTCACTGTTATGTAAAATTATGCGTTTTTGAAAACACTGCCGTATTCGAAAATGTGTAGGTATAGCACATTGAATAGAAGTAGAAATGAATTTCAATGGCTCAAATGCAAAGAGCAAATTGACAGATAACCAAGCATTTTCAATGAAACTTACTTTATTTAGTCTAATCGCAATCAAGATTTTCCTGCAATTGACAATTGTCAACGGCGTTACACATATCACTTTTCGCGTACAACACTTGCCACGGCCAACACTGGGATAAATGTATTAACTACGCGTGCAACACTTCACATCAAAATCTTATTCATGCATTGTTTCTTTCTCGTTCATGGGAAAATATAAATCGCAAATTGCTGAAAATATTTGCCTTCTAAAACACAAGGAATATTTAAATATGAACGTGCGTTTCACAGCAAAAATTTACAACGAAGCATTGATAATGGTTTGTTGCGTTGCGGTTCTGTTGCTGCTGATCGTACAATGTATAATTGGAAGGTGTACAAAATTACTACACGAGTGACCTTTGAGGGTGATTAATACGGATAATCAAGAAACTGTCAAAATCAGGGAAAAAACTACCCATTCCAACCCACCGATCGACTCCAGTAGATAAAATAAATGTTTGCTTAAATTACTCTACTTTGTGGCAACACGTAGAGACGTTAAAATTATCCACATTTATGCGTATTTAGCTGTAAATCGATCGATCAGCTAAGATATTCTCACAACAATGTGCAAACAATTTTCAACTATACGTGGGTCAACAAAAAAGCACAAACTTTAATTTTTAGTAAATAAAGATTATTCAAATTTTATTCCAATTTTACCAACCCTAAGTAATATTACGTAATATTACCAATTTTACCGGTAATTTTACCATTGGTAATATTACTTTTACATCTGTAATCTTCGATAATTTCTTATTGGTATTACATCTTTTTGAATACTATTTGCTTGGAATTCAATTTTGTTCTTAAGTCGTGTTCTTTTGAGTACATGGCCACTAGTTTATAGAGATAAATATATTATGTAAAGTTTTGATCGTAATACAAATTTTTTAATGATAAAACAGATGTAACATTATTGTTACAAGTTGACGGGACGTTCCACACCTTGAAAATTCTCGTACCGGGCAATTTAGTTTTTATCAATTGGATCAAAGGAACATACAAAAGGAATTATCCTACACTAAGATCTTGGATTTGGCTCAGTAAATTGTCGTTTCTTGTAGACCATTCGTCAACCTATTTAGCTTCCGAGAAGAGATTGGTTGGTCCATGAATGACTAATGTAAATGTACATTAAATTCATTAAGAAGAGCATCGTCAACATTTGCACTAAGAGATGGTCCGATTGACTCGTTCTTACGCATTGCTCTGAGGTAAACTGGAGTACAGATTTGCTGTTCTTTTTATTTAGTTAAGAGTTCTTGGAACTAGGTTGTTCGTTTAGAGATCTAATTTGTTCGTTTAGAAACGGCAAATATAGTTTTTATTTTACAATTCAATAATTTTTAATATGCTTGGTTTTTGAGTCTGACCAGTAAAATAATTTGGTATATTTGTTTGAAAATGGAAAACAAAAAAAATTTCTGTACAAATTTAAATTAATTTGAAATTTCGGTATTTATTTCATTGATTGGGTATCGGAGTGTCACTAGTTAAACTTTGGAGCGTAGACTCTTCTACTTTATTTCACTTTATTTGAGTTGAGTTCACTTCACTTTATTTTTTTTTTAATAATTTACAGTTTATTTTGATATTTGGGGCATTCTATTTTCGTCGTAGATTTCCATCCTTAGTAAATGGATTAATGTCAATATCTATTTGTGTCAATAACATCCGGAGTGCCGGATAAACTTGCACTTAAAGCTCAAGTTCGTAGTATCAAAGGACCAACTAAATCAGAACTAAAACACTTATTGGTTAAAAAAGCAGAAAAAAATTGCAACCATTTTTGGTTTCTACTCTTGCGCATGATCAAATACACAAGCAGCGTGAAGTTAAATTATGGGTTGCAAAAATATTTTAGCTACGGAAACAATTGAAAGAAACTATCAATGATGAAGTTAGCGATGAAAATTTGGATATGGAAGCATTATCGATGATAGCGTCACGTTTATCACATATTTCCGTACGTCTTAATCACATATTCTACTCCGATTCGGCTGTAGTTACTGTAACTCCATGCAAAAGGTTGTTAGAACTTGTTGAGTTTGTGATAAGCAAGAATGCAGACTTAAATGAATCAAGAACATCACTCAAGACAGTTAGAGTTACAGCTCCAAGCGATGAACTGAGTGGTGGTAGTGAAAGACAGCCCTGTCTAAAGAAAAAGTAACTTAAATCATTTCTAGTTCTTACCAAAGCGAATCCAAGAATTGATTATCGATTATCGGATTGGATATCGATTGTTCGATTGTTGTTCAAATTTGAGCATTTAGGCATAATCTATGGTATACTTTAGCACAAAATGAAGGACGAAATAGTTTGGCTACTAAACGGTTAAGCGGCGGAATGGTATTGTGCATATGTGAAGAAATGATGTGCTTATCTAGCTGCAATTTCGATTAGGACCACAACAAAAATGATTTCAAGGTCGTAAAAATGAATGCGATATCAGCCATGCTATTGAAAACAGGTATAGTCCGACTTGAAAGATTCTCAGGGTATGGGTCGTCCCCACGATTTGTAACAAAATTTATTGTAAATAAACTTTAGTTTCAGATCTTTACATTTCAAGCAAATAGAAACTCATCTTTGAAATCTTAATCGAAAAAACTCCCAACCCAATCATTGTATTTACGTTTAAGTCAAATTTTATCTTGTTATGTAGTAAAACCGTAATAAAATAATTAGTTTTTCTAGGATAGAACCTTGTTGTCGAAAACTCAAAAGTTCATTTGTTATTATCAAGTAGTGAAAACTGAAGTTTTTCTGTAGTGGAGCACAATCATATCATATGAGTATTTGAATCAAAATCCCCACCCCACGTCTCCCCTGACGCCTCCTTGCAAAATCATACTGAGATTCTAATTTTTTTTTGTTGTGCTTATATGATTTCTGTTAAAGTTACCGTTAACGTATAGCGAACGGTACACGTTACAGCAAAAGAAGACCAAATAGAAAGTTTTCTGCAAACATATACGTTTTGTTTACCGTTGGATATAAAAAAAATAGAAATCTTGTCTGCAGCAGAACTAAATCTAACATTTTCGACGTGATATATAAGTGATAATAATGTTTACCTGTGTTGTAATTCAAGAGTATCCTGAGGTGTAGACAACATATCTAAACTCCAGGAACACAATTTTCCATCGGATGAAATTGAAATAACATTATGTGCATTTTGTGTCCCAACCATAGATAAGCAATAAACTGGATGCTATAATTTTTCAAATAATATAATAAGTACTTTTCTTTATACTAAAATTAATAAATTACTGTATGAGCTGTAGCGCTTAATGGAGTACGTTGAATTGGTGTTCGTTTTTGAACTCTATTGTCCCACAAAACTATTTGTCCAGAATAAGTTCCACCTAAGATTAAATTTGGATGGAATTTTGCAAAACATGTAGACATCACAGCACTTTGACAATGAAATACATCCTCAGGTGTTTGTTTTTTAAATTTAGTATTCCAAACAGCTACAACACCGTCCGGCTCATTTGGAGATTCTTCATTATCATGATACGATGCAACTAATAACTCAGGAAAATGGGTTGACCAGTCCATAGAAGTAACACATCTATTTTTCGACCAACGATCACAGAAGAATGTACGATTTAGAGAAAGTTTTGCATGAGATCTTTCATCACTATATAAACAGAAATGGAAAACGTATAATTAAACTGCTTGTTAAAAAAATGTCATATCAGTGTTACATTGCATCATCATTATCACCACTACCGATGTAATCTGTATAAATATCAATGCTTTCAGATAGTGCACGTTCCATAATTCTACCACTACGTAAAACAAATCGTTGAAATTCCTCAGACAAAATGATCATCTGTTTTTGTTCCTCAGATAACTCTTTTACTGAAAATTAAGTGTTTCTAATTATATTTATCGAACAATAATTAATACAAGTAGTAATACTTTCTTTCTTTTCTTCATCTTTCTTTTGTTCTTGTGGAGTTATAGCTGGCGCCACTTCTTTAACGGTTGGTAACCCATGCGGTAATATTCCAGGTGGCAGCTTCGAATGAAATCCATGATCCAGATGTGGTAAAGAGTTTTCCTCGTCATCCCCTTGGGCATCACCAAAAGTAAGCACTGCATAAGTAAACTATTTCTAGGTACACTAACATACAACACAAAATAATCTACCACACAAAACAATAATTCATTTTTTTTTACTTTATTTTGAAATGATAATATTTCATCCTTTTATTTCTTAAGATTTCCTTCATGAAAAAAAAACTTTGCAATCAAGAATAATAATCTATTAAAGTTGGTTTCCGGGTTATATAATTTTACTTCAAATGCGTAAAATCGATCAACAAACAAAAACATGCAATTTGAAGTTAATTTTTAATAAAAAGATTAATATAATCGAATTAACAGAAAAAGTGCGATTTAAAAAAAAAAGTTTGTTTTTGTTCAAATTTTTACAAAAAATTTACATCGTGGGAAGAACCTCTGAAACGTAAATACGAGTCAACTTCGTAAACCTTTTTATCAAATATTTTTTGTATTCATTCGTTTAAATCCAAATGTTGGCAAATAAACTTGGAAACTGAACTTTGAATAGTCATAACAATTTTTAAAATATTTAGTTTTGGTTTTTTTTTTTGGAATATTATATATATGTTTGAAGTCTGTTTAATTTCTCCACCCAAATTTTTTTTAAACAATAATTTAGTTATATTAATGACAACGAAATTATTTGATTTTAAAAGAATGAAAACTATGAAACCATTTGCGTTACATGAACTGTAAATAGTTATTAGATATAATATATAATTGAAAGTGATACACTAGTAGAATTAGAACACAAAGCATGGTTAGTATTTTTAAATAAAATTTCCATTTTATATAATTTTTAAAAATAGCTCAAGTTAGCCCAAACGAAACTTGGTCGTAATAAATTCAATATTTAAGCAGAAAAAAAAAATTACAATATGAATTTACATTTTAATAATTTTGTTTGTTCAAACTTAACAAGTATTATAATAAATTTCACTAATAAATTAAAATAAAAACGCCAATTTCTTGTTAACTAATAGTTTTTATTTACTATATACGTATTTCGAAAGCTATGCTTTCATCGACAGTAGTATATATCAGAAACTCAGTTTTTGATATATACCTACTACTGTCGATGAAAGCATAGCTTTCGAAATACGTATATACTTAGTAAATAAAAACTATTAGTTAACAAGAAATTGGCGTTTTTATTTCAATTTATTAGTGAAATTTATTATGAATTTACATGCAAATCAAATTTAAAAAAATAAACTATAGTTCACCCAAAAACTAGATAACCACACACAATTTTTGGCTAAAATTTGAAAACATAATTGTTTAAAAAAATAAATAGAATATTGTATGAAAATGGAAATAATAGTAAAAATGTTTTATATACAACTCTGCAACAAAAAAAAAATAAGTAAAAAATAGCGATTCCATTCATTCTGCACTACATATCTCAAATACATACACTACAGTATTTTATTATAATTCTTAATTATTTACAATTAATAAGTTTATTCGTGTTTAATTTTATTTAGCAAATATTATTAATTCGTTACCCATTTCTGGAAAAGAATTACCTACCTGGAAACTCATCCTCCCATTCTAAACCAGGGTTTAGATTGTATTCATCTTGAAACAAAAAGAAAGTCTATCTTTACTTTGGAATGTGAAAAACGGTTTTTTTGTGTAAAATCATGTTTTGATTGATTTTTGAATTGTTTGAAATAAATATTAATAAAGAATAAAAAAACAGACAAATTTGAATAAGAAATAAAACAAGGGTATTTCGTGCAATTAAAAAATGTTTCGTTTAATGCAATACAACATATATGTATATATAATTTAATATTAACAGATTCAGCATCATTCATTCAATGTTTTCGTTTTCTAAACGAAAAGAAATTCTAAATAATCAAATACTTGTTTGTTGGTATGTAATACAACTCAGTAATACCCAGTAATACAACTATGAATTTTAGGTTTCTAAATTGCAGATAAACTAATATCACATAAATATAGTGGTAAAAACCTATCACAACTTTTTCAAAGATAGCCAAAAACTAATTAGTTCCCACACGTAGATATCCAAACCAGGGTTTAAGTTTCATCAAAATCGTTTCATAATAAAAGAAAAATGTATTTATTGGACGTGAAGGAAACTATCAATATTTAACATATCAGAATATATCTTCAGTAAAAGAGGCAACACTTTTATTTTCATCTTTCTTTCAGTTTGTATATTCACCAAGATTTGTTAAAATTCATTTTTCTGGATTTCAAAAACCGTAGGTAAACCTACTTTGCATGTTTTTGTCAATAGTTTTGTTCTAAAAAAAATAGACTGGAAGGAATAATCAGTGCCCGGCAACTCCTTCTTTTTACCGGCAGTGACAAAGCGATGGCGAGTACGCGGAATTATTTTGGATAAGATTTAAATACCAAGTTTCATAAAAATTGTACATCAATACCTAGAGTTTATAGTAAACAGGTGGTCGGGATACCTCATTATTTATGGTGAACTTTCGGACCAAAAAGCGGTACATGAAATATTGTCCCGCGTGTGGGACGTATGTAGAGCGTGAGTTTTTAGGCGACGTGACATGACTATAGTCATGTCACCTGATGTGACACGACTTCAGTAATCGGGGTGTAAAGCTTGTTTAGAATCGCAATAAATCGTTTTGTGAGATTCCTTTTCATTTTTAGAAAATGTAGTTACACGTGAATGCTTTGTAGCCGAAAAAGTACTAATTTTGTTTTGTTCTTTTCATGATTGTATTTTTATTGTTTTTATTGGTTACTTTTACTTTTGGTTAGGATATTTTTGTAGAGAAGTTAATTTCCTACGAAAATGTTTAATGATTTTTTATTTAAATATGCATATTTCATTAGATATTTAAAAAAAATCTACAATACATATTATCATTATACCGTAAAATAATTAAATAATCATAAAATTAGAACAAACAAATTATTGTATGAAGTTTATATAGTGAAAATCATCGCATTTTTAGTATTTTTTTTTTTGAAATTTAAAATATCTAGCAAGTTGAAAAAAATTCAAAAAACGATTTATTCTACAATTAAGTTGTGCAGTTGTGCGTAAAACGTTGTACATGCACTCAGGCTGAAAGGAAGATGATTACGCCATTGGTTCAATAAAAACCCTCGCTTCGCTTCGGGCTTCAATATGAACCGCAGGCGTAATATTCTTCTTTCAGCCCTCGATATGTAAATAACAATTTCGTCGCTCACTTTTTTGGACAATGATATAAAATAAATCAATAGGCTTTTGCATGATGTTTTAAATGTAAAAAAATATGTTTGCGATGAGGTTTACTGAAGACCAAAGTCCAAACCAATCTAGTGAATGTGGAACATGGATTAACTCATACGAAGTTGCCACGGTTGTTTTAGAAAATTAAATGCTAGATTAGTTTACCGATAGTTATTTGGTTATAATAAATCCTACATCAAAGTAATGCGAAATATGTCGGTATGTCCGCTTCCTTCCCAAACGTTTGTTTTTTCACATTTGCTGGCATTAATAATAAAATGCGTTTTCAAAGCCTGGCGATGAAGTAAAAGCTTATAAATCACACATTTTGTAGAAATCATTTGAGTAGAATAATTATAATAGGAAGACGAATATTATAAAAAACAATAAACGGTTTGATTGTATAGAAATTCTTTTCTGTGTTATTTTAATTGAAACTTTGGCTGCAGCTCTCGCATTTCTTTGCGAGCTAAGTTTATTTTATTCTGTTCCGCAAAGATTTTTAAATCAACGGAACACAAACAATTTATTTGATTGTGTTGAACTCTAAAATAAAGTTCTTTTGATTGTTATTAAAGAAAAATCAACAAAATCACTTATGTAAAATTATATAAAAAACAATAAATTCAAACTAATGCGCATGTTCTTTTCTCGAATAATAAAAAGCCAAAGATCTACAATAATTTCTTTTGAATTAAATTTCCAATTTGAAAAAAATTAGTTTTTTATATTGTTTATTGCTTTCTTGTTAGTACAAAATTTGATGTTTTGAGCTGTAGTTCGTTTAATTTTCCAAATACCAAATAATCAAGTATGTAGGTATTGAAATTGAATAAAATTTATTTAATTTTACGAAATTAACTATACAAAAAAATTCATTGCCTTTTCTACTATATGTTTATTTTTTTTATCTACAACTTCTAAAATAATTCAATTTAAATTAACAGATGTGATTTTGTCAGAGGGATAAAATGTAGTAGTTTAATGAATTTTATTCTCTTGCAAATTTGCAAAATTTTGGTCAAGCATAAAAAATATTAAACACTAAACCAATAAAATACTATTATAATGTTGCATTAGTTCAAACATTTTAGTACAACTGAATAAAAAGGAAGCTGTTTTTTTATTATGTGACGCATTAGGGCGTATACTATTATGGATGTAAAAAAATAAAATAAAGTTTTTTTTACTGAAGTCGAAAGGATCAGGTTCCGAAATAATTTTGAATTTTACGATGAATTTATTTTCTTTTTAGTCTATGCGACGATTTATTATTACGATTTATTATTTATTTTATCTTCGTAGAATTTATTTTACCTTCGTAGAATCAAACAAAACAAAACATAGACGCATGCGCGAAATCAGTTACGATTTATTATTTATTTTATCTTCGTAGAATTTATTTTACCTTCGTAGAATCAAACAAAACAAAACAAACAAAACAAAACATAGGCGCATGCGCGAAGTCAGTTTAAACTGGTTGTGTGTAAAACAGAAGAAAAAACTATATAGAAAAATGTTAATAAAAATGTCCATTTTTGACTGGATACAAAAATGAATACTTTTCTGGACAAAAAACTGGTCCGTGTAAAACAGCCTTAAGGTTTGTTTCTTTTCTTTTTTCTCTTTTTTTTTGTTTTTTGATAATGCAAATTTTTTTCTATCACCGCCCTTGTGTTACCCCTTACGTTTATGATTATTTTAAGTTAAATTTAAGAAAGCAATTACTTCTCCTTTTTAACAGTTTTTCGGATCTCCCAACTTTTGTTTGTCAAGTTTATTTAAATGGCGTCGACAAGAAGTGTAAAAATAGCCCAAATTCATTTTGTTTTATTTGTGGAAGTTACATAATACATACTGCTAAAAGAATCACCCCATTTATAAGAACTGCCTATCATCATTTTCAACTGTTCAACTCCTAAAATAAATCCGAGGTGGGAGGACCATGTCAAAAGATGCTAGATCATGTCAAAAAACTTCAGAAAAAAATCTCAATTTCGAGAAAAATCATATACAAATAAAATACAACTTTTTTCAAAAAAAGACATTTCATGATCAATTAACTGATATTTTCTAACTCCTAAAATAAGTCCGAGATAGGAGGAGCTAAATCATGTCAAAAAACTTCACAAAAAAAATCTCAATTTTGAGAAAAATCATATAAATAAAATACAACTTTTGTCAAAAAAAGTCATTTCATAATCAACTAACTGATATTTTCTACCTCCTAAAATAAGTCCGATGTGGGAGGAGCTAGATCATCTCAAAATAACTTCACAAAAAAATCTCAATTTTGACAAAAATCATATACAAATAAAATACAACTTTTGTCAAAAAAGACATTTCACAATCAACTAACTGTTATTTTCCAACTCCTAAAATAAGTCCGAGGAAGGAGGAGCTAGATCTACTACAAAACGATTTAAATATAAATCAAATATGTAGCAGAATTTAAATTATTCTTATAGTTAAATTTGTTTTTCCAAATTTTGAGTTTTGACTTTCTTTGGGAAAACATGAATAACTTGGTGCAAACTGCTCCAATATTCGTATCTTTTAATTTAAAAGAAAGAAAATTGATGGTACTATAGGTTCCAAGATAAAAAAAAAATTAGTGTCTTTATTTGTTCAAAATTTATGGTGTTGAAAATGGAAAAATTTAAAAAAACGTGAATTTTTCGTATTTTTTCAACTTTTTTCGACTACAACTTCCAGAATCCATGAAGGATTTTTACAAAATATAACTCAAAATGTTTGTTGGCATATTTACTATGCATATGTTTTATTAATATATTTAATTTGTTTGTTTCGTAAAATATGAGAACAAAAAACCGAAACAACATTTTTGATCACCGAAAAAATTGGTTTTTCGTGAATATCTCAAAAACAAGAGCTAACCAAAAAAAATGAATATGATATTCGTGTTCAGGAGGTGTGTTCCAAATCTATAAGAAAAGTTGGGTTTTATTCAGGGAGACAAAAAAAGTTCAAAATTTGTAAACTAGTGTTATTTAAATAAACATTGTCAGGCCTTCAATCCCTATTTGAATTGAATTTTTGGTGCAATACAATCTTTTTTAAATATTAGTCTTATTTTAGCTTTCGTCTAATGATGATGTACCTTTAATTTAGTTCAGGGTTATTTATGGAGAATGCAAACAGTCGATAGAACCATTACAATACATTTTAAATATATCATTTAATATAAATATTATTTGCTTCGTTTAATAAGATAAAATAAAAATGCGTTTACATATCTTTATAGATTCAAATTATTATTATTTCATACATATTATTTTTCAGAAACTCTTAGATTATTCAGAATACGGGTTATCTATTAGAAAGTAGCTAATTTTATAAGTGTTAAAATTTTAAAGTGTAAATTGTAAATCATATACGTTTGACATATGGGTAATTCTTTTATAAACCGAACGGATTTTGATGAAAATTAATCGACTCCTCTTCGATTTGGCTGAATCTTTTTTTGCGGATTCTATGTCAAAAAAAAAAGAGATACGTATCCGAGGAATTTTTTTTTCTTGCATATTTTCGATAATACAAGTGATCGAACATTTCAGAAAAGCGAGTTTTTTGGCTTGAATACTTATTTTCAAAAATTCATAGTTCCGAATCTATAAGAGCTACAAAATTTTTACCAACTACACTTTTGTAGCTGAAGGACTGATCTTTGATAAACAAATATTTTTTATAAAAAATATTAACAAATTCATATTGTTATAAACAATTTAAATGTTTAAATTTATTTTTAACAAACGCCCCCAAAACGAATCAAGTTGTTAGTATTCCCATTGTATTCTCCATCTAATCAATCTTTACTTCAAAATATATTTGTTAAACAATGTAAGTTTAACGTTAAAAAACGTTTAAAATTGTTTACATTTTTGAAGAAAGACGTTAAAACCCAAAGACACATTAACTAAGTGCACTTGGTGTTATTTACCTCTAAATACATTGTTGTCGTCTACAACACTATTTAGTTATTTAAACAGAAGTAAGCACACTTGATGTTCTTACCTCTTAAACATTTTGGACTTGGTGTCAAAATTTGTTCACTTGACGTTCTTTACCTCTAAGGGCTTTGGACTTGGTGTCATTTAAAATTGTTCAATCCCGAAAACTACACTAGTTAGAACTCAGTGCTATTGTCTCGGTAGAGAACAAAACCCTGATTCTAACAGTATAAAAAAACGTATTTTGAAAAAAATGTGACTTTGTGTAGTTTACCTCCCACATACAGATATAAATAAAAATGTAAATGTTCGTTGGTTCAAAATAGGTAATCTCGGAATGTACTGGATTGATTCTGTTGAAATTTGGACACAATGTTGCATTCAAGAAAGGTTATTATACAGTTTTTTTTGCGATGTGTTTCATATAGGAATGCAAGCTTTTAACAAGCACCAGTGTCTCTCACCCGCATTAATTTCAATTCAATCTTTTTTATGCTCGAGTTTCACTTGAAGACTTAATTTAATCGATTAGTTATGTATGGGTGATCAGATCACCCATATATTGTTTTGTCCAATTTATCAACCATATTGGTTGACTACCGGTTTATTGTGTGACCACTCCAGTGTTATTGTATAACCAGTGTGTTGATGGTTGTTAATGGCTTCGTGTACCAACACTTTGACCTAAATGGAAGTAGTGCTAACCACTAGACCATTCAACACATATATACATACATTTATATACATACGGTTATAAAAATGTTCTATTTCATTTTTGCCGATTGCATGGAAATTGGGTCTATTGTATATTATACCAAATGCTTCCACACCGAATGGCATTTTGGGAGATAATTTGTTTGAAAACCAGATTTCAGGTAAAAAACGATTTAGTGCATTTTTTCAAAACAGCAGTCGACATGATGTATGTGATAAATATATAAGTTTCAATAGTTCAGGTTGACAAAACGCATGCTAGAGGACATGTGAGAAGATTCAATGCTCGAACTATAAACGAAGTGAATTATTATAGTCGGCAATAAATTTCAACCGAGATATATTTTTGTCAATAAGAGAAGGACTAATGATTCGAGGTAATGAAGATTTCTACATTTGGAAATGCCGTCAATTGTTTCACCAATACATGCTAGATATGTATGCAAAAACATTCGAAACAGAACGTTTGATATTCGTCCGTTTAAATCAAACCAAGCTTTTCTCTGAACTACCAGTTTATTTGCAGAGCCAATTAAATATGACGGTTATCCACAACTAACGCACATACACAATATCATCTCAAATGCACACGGCAAATATCCGATGCTAGCTTCGATAAAGATTTGTAGGAAGTTGTGACGAAAAATATGTAACATGAGCTTTCCAGAACACTGAATCCAAAGTACTCAAAGTGATATCATCAAGGATTCAGTCAGTTACAAATTCAGTTACAGGAAACGATGAATATCCTTTATATAAAAGAAGATCTGCAGCAGATGGCGGTAAGGTAACAACATATAGATATGCGAAACAGGAACAAGGAAATAGTTCCATAAACATGGATGGTTGTTCCATATTAATCCTTTGCTATCAAGAACATACAGAGCGCACATAAACTTGGAATACGGTATCTCCGTCAAATCAGTCAAATACGTTAGTTAGTAAGTATACTTTAATAAAGGCAGCAACATTTTAGCGTGTTACAATGAAGCAGAAACAGCAATGAAGTAGTGTTACGAGTACTTTATAGTCCTAAACATGAACCTATTGCACCTATTGTTCTTTTAGCAGTACATTTAGAAAATAAAATACGCGTCTATATCACATCTGTAAGTATGCAAAAAAAAGGTCTTGAATCTACTGCGTACAATTTTAACCGCTTTCATTGCCATATGTCAAAATAACGCGATTGCGACAACACTGCCGTGTCGGAAATACCTACGAACCTAACATGGAATCCGAATAACAAATTATTTCCGAATAAATATGTTTTCTAACAATTAAGAATTGTCAACGACGTTACACATGTCACTTTCTGCAGTGCATTTCAAACACTGAATTTATTTTAGAACCACCGACACTGGGATGTATGCATCAATGACACGTGCAGCACGTCACCTTCAAACTATGTTCGGGCTTTGTTTGAAATCATACTGACCGCCTACTGTCCTTTATCTACAAGAACGTTATGGGACAAAATATAAATCGCACATGGTTGAAGATATTTCCTGTCGAATATGGCATAATGATTGAAGATCTGTGCGTAGTATTCGCAAACTTAGTTCTCAATCAATTATGAATGCTACCGCCGAATCGATCAGCTGCTTCGGTCAATGTGGAATTGCGTCGTTAATATAAATACAATACTGAAGATTGCAATCACCATCAAAAAAGCTTAGGCTCAATAATTGAAAGTGCGCGCTTTAGATGTAGAACGGATTGCTTTTCATATGGACAATTATATGTTGCGTAGACAGAAATAAAACTAGACAATTTCTAGATTTGAACCAACAATGGAGCCACAACAAATAATGTATATTCTGCAGAAGCATTGTGAAATTAAACATTAGAAGCATGTAGGTTCTCTTAGTGAGCACTGAGCACATTGAACACATGGGTACTGCGAACATTTGTGAATCTATTTTTGCTCTGTATACTGTTCTATATAGAGATGACACACCTCTACTAATTCAACAAGTCATTTAAATTTTTTTATTGCTAACTTGAAATCTTATTTGATCGAGTGCTGATTATTTTTCATTCGTATTTTAAAAAGAAAAATTAAAAATTATGCTATCATTTCTCATTACCGCTTTTTGAAATCATTGCTACTACGTCAACAAAATGTCTGCGCACAAACTTTATTTATAAGCGTAGCAAAGCACGCCGGATCCTGCTAGTACTATTATAAAAAGCTAAAACGTTTGCAAGATTTTCTTCATAAATTTGACGTTAGAAACGTATATTTACTTTTAAAACATGTTCCCGTGCAGGTTAATTTTTTAGAGAACTACCACAAAATGTTGAATTTAAACGATATAATAAATCATTGCTTCGAAAAATAATCTACAGTGCTAGGAATATTGTAAACTCAAATGTTAGATATCCACCGTATATATTAATTATTATATTAATTTATATTATATGTATTTACATATATGTATTTCTATTCATCCAGAATTTTTTATTGCTAAATTTTCGATTGACGAGGAAATCGCATATCAAAATTAAAGTATGGTTTTGGAAACAATCTGATGAATGAATTGCTTCCAAAAACTATACTTTAATTTTGATATGCCAGTTCTTTGGCAATCGAGAAGATAGTAATAAAATATCTGGATGAACGTATAGAAATATACTATAAATCAATACAATAATTAACATATACTGCGGATATCTGACACATAAATTTACAATATGCCTAGCACTGCGTAGGGTATACCCGATTTTCGATTAAATGATCTCTCGATGTAATGATATTTCGATGTTATGATATTTCGATAAAATTTTTCGAATAAATTTTCGATGTTTGGATATTTCGATAATATGATTTTTTATTCTAGTTTACGAATTTCGATCAAATGTTTTTTCGATTTTATGAATTAAATTTTCGATTATATGTTTCCAGGCAATGATTTCTCGAAAAAATGAATAATCGGTGACATGATTTCGATTTAATGATTTTTCAATTTCAAAACCATTCGAAGATGTGAACTTTGGTGGTATTACCTTTCGGTCTACTGATTTTCGGTTCTATAAAACGATTCGATGATTTGATTTTCGGTTGGCACTATGCGGACTCCATAATTTGGGTAAACGTACCACGACTTTTATTTTGATTGTCCTAAATATCTGAGGAATTGTCAATAACATTATTAAACTTGCTTATTAAGCTACAAGTAATCACATTTGCTTATTGAGTAACACGCAATTAAGTGACAATTGCTATAGTGTGGTCGCAACGAAAATTTGTTTTAAATCCGGTTCAATGAAAAATCCATACACACAAAGTTTTCCATAAAGTTGCAATTGTGACCGAAAAATCTTGTTGCTATTGCAATTGATGTAATATTTTTAACATAGACGCGTATACGTTTTATACCAAGCCAAGTTGAACCTCTAGTTGAAGTACTAGAAATATATCAATCTATAGCTTACATCGTTTTTCAAGTTAAAGTTGGATGAGGGAATTCAATTACTCATTCAATATTCATTTTGCAGATAGGCGGATTTGCTAAAGAAAACTCCCATTAAAATACTAATCTGATTCGTTAGTTTTTTGTCCGAAGCAAATTTATGTTTTGGTTTTTAGTTCGATTCTATGTGGATATTTTTCCCTCGACCTATTCGATTATTTCATTTTGTTCTTTTAACTGTTAATATTCACAAATAGAATAACTGTCGTATTTATATTTTTATACCAATCGTTTGTAATTTAAATTAAATTTCGATATAGAAATAAGAAAAATGTAAATTTTGTCCCCAATAAAGCTTATATAGCTTATATATCTTTTACAAAATGTTCAAAATCTATTAAAAAGTTGATTTACAAATTATTTAATTTTTTTTTTTTAAATAAAAAGTATTGTGTTATAGGGTTTACAATATGTGTCACAACAACACATAAATACCTTTTAAGATGTAGGTCCCACAATAACTTGCTCTTTAAGGTGTTGATGATGATGTTTGATCCAAAACTATTAGAAACGTGTACAGACCAACGTACTAATCATTTTTGTTTATAAATTTCGCTTTATCATGGAAAGTTTCTATAAAAATGGTAACCACAATTCTAACTAAAATCCAATAGTCAGCAGGCCCTCTGTTTTTTCATTTGATGATTACCACATATTTTATATTTCTGTATTTCACGAGTCCGTCATTTTTTTATCTGCCATATTTCTCGATTTTACCGCTATTTCGATCGGCAAACTCCGTAACATGACGATTGCCCGGGGTCTTGTAAATTTACTACCACAATTTAGTTTTTTATTAATAAGGGGTGGAAATTTGTTTTAGAAAACGAGTCTGCTATTGTCGAGTCGGACAATTGACATTTTGGCATGTTTGGGTTGTCGGACTCGACAATAGTAGACAAAGTCGGACTTTTATAGTAGACTTTTGTCGGACAAGGTTACCCTTGTTTTCTAAAAGAAATTTCCACCCCCATTAACAAAAAACATAATTGCGGAAGTAAATTTACAAGAACCCGGGAAATCGCCATGTTTCGGAGTTTGGCCAACGAAAAACCGGTCGAATCGAGGAAAATGGCAGATAAAAAGGACTCGTTGAACTCGTCTAGGACAGGCACCCCACGACGTCTAAAATATGTGTTGATCAACAAATGATAGGGGCGAGGGCCTGGTGACTACAAGCTAAATAAAAGATTATTATAATAAGGCGTTGGTTTAAAACTACCACGTTTATTTTAAAAAAATGTGAGCTAATTTAGAGGCTGATTTATATTTGTTAATCTCATTAATTAATGTTAAACTTCATTTAAATTTTACACTTTTGAAACAAAAACTCAGTTTAGACAAAAAAGAAACTCATTTATAAAAGCTACAACTACCTCTTTACAAAAAAGCAAACTAAGAGGAATAAGAAGTCAAATAAAACGAGGTTTGAAAAATCGTCGTTAAAAATTTCATAAAAAGGTTCACCGACACTGAAAGAGGAATTATGTCTTCTGTTATATTCAATTAATATATTTTAAATCTGCCTGAACCATTAATTGAAGTTAAAATACTTATATGTGCTGGTGATATCAGTCTGTTAACAACCTGTCTAAAAAACTAGAACGGTGTAAACCTGTAATACAAAACTATCGGAAATCAAGAGAAATACTATCATCCACTGCTCAATATTACAAAATATCACAAACAAAAAGGGATATTGGTCTAAGGTCTAAGATACCTGTGTACCAAATTTGGGGTCAATAGGTCAAGTAGTTTCTGAGATATTTTATACCTATATAGACAGACGAACACTAATTTAGACCCTCATATCTCGGATCACAATTCGTCTACGGATTTGAAAATCAGCTTCATAGGATGTATTGACCTAAGTCCTAAAATATATGGGTACCAAATTTGTAGTCAATGTGTCCAGCAGTTTCTGCGACATATTGTCTACATACAGACACACACACGGGCAGGATTGAAATCGCATAAACTATCTCAATTTTATTTTTTTAATTGGCTTAGACTGTTAGTCTACATCACCATCTCTATAGTTAATAAAGAGGCATGTGAACAAAAACCTGTCACCGCTCAACAACTGGCTCATCGAAAGAGAATTTGAACTCAACCAAAAACTTATTAGCAATTCTTTTTACAACTTCTTGTGAAATTTGTAACACACTTGTTGTGGTTGCAGAAATATTATCTACAGTTGATGAGTCAAAAAACCTGGGTGGTGTGAATGAGAATATGGGTAAGTTTTCTACCCGAGTAAAACAAATATTTTACGAAAGCCAAAAATCGCAACTACATGTTGAAATTCATCGCTGGGAAAAAATAAAGAGACCAGTACTACACATGCGAAGTCAATGTTCGCCAGAATTGTAAATTACGATGTATCCATTTGATCTTCAAACCTACGTCATACATGTAATGGTAAAAATGGTCTAGCATCTCCGAGACAGTTTAGAAACTGAGCAGTTCGGACATAAAAAATCTAATATCAATTAAAGGTTTTTCTATTTCAAAGTTCTTTTGCATGTTTCACAATATTGCAAAATTGAAGTTATTAACCAAGATTAGGGTAACGGTTAATTCAAGTTTATTTAGTAAAGTTCCGACAGTTAAATAATCGAAGCATGTATTTTGGTTATTTATGTTTTCGGAAAAAACTATTTACCGTCAATCCTGCCCGGTTCTTACGAATCGATTTAACTTTAACTATTGAATGATCAAACAATCTGGTCTTTTAGTTGAGTTACTTGATAATGGTAACTAGAAAGATTAAATTAAATCACATTACTGAACTAACAAAAATTCAGCCAACAATTTTACTAAATACTATAAATTATCCTGTATTGGATGTTAAATATTTACAATATTTTGTGTTAGTTAAATCTAAAATCTAATTATTCACACATATTCAGATGAATTTTGAATCAATAATAAAATGAATACATACTTGATCTATGAAACAGTTATCCCAAAAAACATTTTTATCGACCACCGTTTATTAATTATATTTATTTAATCTTAAATTAAGAAAACAAAAAAATTTATTATGAATGGGATTTTCTTCGGTAGTGAAATGATGGTTTTCAACATAAATGGTGATTTTTTTTAACTTCATATTTGTCCCGAAAACAGATTTTAGAAACAAATTTCCAAATAGGTTACCTAACTTTTGATATCAGATCTTAGTTGAATCAATTTCAATTGGTTAGTGTTATAGATTAAAGACTTAAGTTCTAGATTCTGCGTCAGTTCATTAAATTAGGGTTTGAAAAATTTTTGTTGGAGTTGTTGTGAGTTAGGTCCTCCTATAGTTAAAATTGGAAATAATTTAATCTTGCATTTTCTATGAAGTAAATTAGATACCAGCCCTTTTAATACATTACTAAAACTATGTTCATAACAAATATTCTCTTTCAAAGAAAAACAATCCGTAATAATTTCTAGTCAAACTACCTCTTATACAAAATACTCTTCACAAAATTGTCCAAATAAACTAATACTATATGATTTAAATGTTTGAATATGGAATATTCAACCGAATTAAGAATTGAAAAAAATTGAGTCGTTTTAATGCTGATTAAACAAAAAAAAGATCCCTAGCATGCAAAATCATAAAATAATACATCATATAAATCAGATTTAAACATAATAACAGAAAAAAATGGGTGGAGAATCAAAACTGAATAAATTAATTGTAAATTAATAAAAATTCTTACAATTTTTGATTGCATTTTCTTTTTTATATATATAAAATGAATAGAAAAAAAGAAACAAATAATTTTAAATTATAACGAATAAAAATAAATAAACAAATAACAAAACAATACAAAACTTACTATTTTCTAATTAAGTCTAATCCAACTAATAAAGTTAAATTACAAGAAAATACCACTTACCGTAGTAGTCAGTTGCGTGAGCTAAAAAAAATAATAAAATTTAATATAAATTAATTACTTATGTTACTTATTTTCAGAGTAAGCATTTGTGTTGTAACGCTTTAGAATTTCATAAAACTGTTTACTATAATATTATGAAAACCTAATACGTTTTAAATTTCGCATTGTGTTTCAATATTTCATTTATGCATAACAATACCTTTACGTGGACGCCACCAATCCTCCATATATCCTGACAAAGGTGAGGAATGGCAAGAAAGAACTATATTCGTTATTTTGATTCAATAAGAATTTTAATTTAAATACCAATAGAACAAAATATTTGGGTATCATTGGTAGATTTAGCAGAAGCAAAATGACGAATTATTATTATCTAATATTTAAAAATTATCTCACCGTCTCTTTCATGTCCTCCTGATGTGGTAGTTTGAGTTTGTTTAGAGTATGTTACATTTTCTTTAGGCGGAATATTGGTCGCCTGAACAGAAACAACACTCAATTTAACTGATTTATTTTTTCCTACACTAAAATATAAATTATTTCGTTAAACTATTTATTAATTATATTAATATTAAAATAAACAATAAAACCTCTGTCCATTTAGACTTTGTGGTTGCAAACTGCCGTCAGGAGTTTGATTGGCAGATATATCTGATGCTTGCGAATTCACTGAAGATAAAGATGACAGAACTTCAGAAACTGGAGCAACACCAAGCGATGATAGCATTTCATCTAGATCTCTGTGGAAAAAAATTTATTAAATAATTTTGTTATAACTGATTGTCTTTTAATAATGATTAATGCGGCTCTGATACCAATTGAGAAAAACAAAGAAAAAAAAACAGAGCAATATGCATTTTTCTTAGTTTTTATCTACGGGTGTGACAACCCCGCGTAATCCAGTCCCTGCTATTGGAATATGAATTAACGGAAGATATCATATACCCCTGGTAATACCATCACTATCCAAGTTGATATCTTAGAGGTGTTAGCGGATGTACTTTATTCAGTCAACGGTAGCACCCTCAATATTAGTCATGAAATATTCCTTGATAATGGCAGACTATTACTTTTATCATTGAGGAGGACAGTGCGTTACATGATCAAGGAATATTGCACTCGCACTAGGATTGATTTGTTGCAAAGTTTTTTTTTTTAAAATCACTTTTCGTCGGTTATTTTATTTTTGCTCCCTTCATCCTATCATGACATATTGGTCTATCTATTTTGTATTTTATGTAATAGGATTTAATTTTTAACTATCCGTGCTTTAAAAAAATTCGTCCGTCAACACCTTAGAACGCATGTTACGGAAAGAACATAGATCTTGAAACGTTTTTAAATGTTTTTGTGACACATATTTCCTAAACGGACACGTAATTCCTAATGCACAACACATTTTATAAAAAAAAATTATATGGTGTACCTCCTGCCTGACACTATCTTCAAGTGGATTTCGGATGCAAATCTTTTATCAGATTTGGAGCATTTCCAAACCACTCTATCGAATTTCCACTATCCGCACGTTGGTTGATGTTTTCGATACAGCTCTTCCTTTGTTCGCGTTGTTTTTTCATAAAAGTTTTGCTGGGGCTTGCCTGGCGCATAGATAATCAGGCATCATAAATGAAAGCAACAAATTTACAATAAATGAAGGTAATGATCTGGCAGCATGGCGATTCCACTTTGAGTGACAAATGAAAAATGAAATCCTTCCTATTCGAGCCATTGAGCCGTCAAGTGAGAATATTTTTGTCCCTTACCCAATAAATAGTATAGACCAACCTCCCACGACACTTTAGCTTACCTCATATGTAACCTCTATAAAATCGGGTTTAACTTATGCAACTTATACTAGAAAACATATCTATCGTGTGGCGACTTTCTAATTTACGTTAACTTTTATTTTTAATTGTTTTTGTAATTACTAACTGCAAACCACTACTTATTTGAAATGTAACCTCGCTGAAATTTCTTGATATAATTGAAACTTATTAAAATCAAGAAATATTATAAAAATTTAGAGAAGGTTACATGTGGCGTAAGGTGAAAAACACGTTAAATCAGCAAAAAACATGCAATTTTGGAAATGAGTTTTTAATATTGTATATTTAGGTATTGGAATTCATTGACATCAATAAAAAAAATTTTCTGCGTTTTCAGTTTTTTTTTACTCTGTCTTAAGATACAGGGTGATGAAAAATCAAAAAATTGCTCGACCCTGGTCGATTTTAATGACTCTACAGTCAAAACTACTGAGCCGATTTTAATGTTATATAGCTCAAAATGTAGGTATTGAACAGAGACTAATCAAAATAATAATTCACATTATATGACCTTGAACACTTTCTTTTAGAAAAATAACGGTAAAAAATTCAAATTCGATTTTCTAGAAATGTGTATTTTTTAAATTTTTGATTTTTTAATATGTGAAAGGTACCATATGTTACTAACATTTTATAAAAAATTCAGGAGGGGAAAATTTTTTGTTTTTTTGTATTAATTTTATCTTTATTTTATTTTATTTTTTAAGGCGTGTTGCACTTAAAATTTTTCATCATAAAAAAAAGTGTAGTTAAAAATGAACAGTTTTTTTTGGATTTACGATATTTACATATGTTTGTTAATTGTTTCTGATCTCGTTGTTTTTTATAAATATCTTCATCAGCAGTGTTCGGATGAAATCAAATCCATTATGCCTGCAAACAGTCAAACTGTTGAGATCACTCACTCATTACTGTCATATAGTGACATAATGCAGAGGGATTTCTTTGTTTACAAAACGAAATCAACTAGCTGATAGATACGCCAATTTAAAAACAATTCCTGGAACACGAGGATATCACTCATACATTCCTACAAATGATGGATCAATCTTAGCTAGACGTTATTTTAACTCTACGGAATTTAGTAATGTAAAATTAAATAAATATGTAAAATATTTATTTTGAGTTAAAATTAAAAATTTATTATAAAAACATATATGTAAATCCAAAAAAAACTGTTCATTTTTTAACTCTACTTTTTTTATGATGAAAAATTTTAAGGCGTGTTGCAATAAAATTAATAAAAAAAACAAAAAATTTTCCCCTCCTGAATTTTTTATAAAATGTTAGTAACATATGATGAAAAACGTGATCTACGCAGGTGAAAAAGTCGAAATTTGAACTTGACCATTTTTGATTTTCCTGAAACTTGGCATAACTTATATGGACAAAATAAAAAATACAACTTAATTTAAAATTTTTTTAAAGTGCATAGTTTGAGCATAGGGGGTACCCGATCATGCATGAAAAATGAAAATTCTGCCAATCTGATGTAAATTTGAAATTAAATTGCTCAAGAACGGCTATACCGATTTCATCAAACTTTTTTTTGTTTGATAGATGATTAGTTAGTCCTTTGAAAAAAATTAATTAATTGTTTTTATAATTAGACTAGAGTATCGTGAGAGCCTGGTCTAGAAGAAGTGGAAAGTGCCATCATTCAAACTCACCAGTGGCATATGACCAGATATCGATGGAATACGATCTGATTAAAACTACTGAAACTATGCTACTGAAATAAAATGTTAAAATAGAATTACCCAAAATTTGCATTAATTCTAAACCATGAACAACTTTTTCATAATATTGATCACCTAAACTTGGCACTTTTGATAGGAAAATGAAACAATTTAGCAACAAACCCGCTCTAATGCTGAGGAATTCCAATGTTGACCATGGATCCTCTAAAATATTCAAATTATTATGTGAATCAAACAATTTTTCATTTGAAACAACAACAATACTAGACCATTAACCGCCACAACTATATTTGTTCACATTATCTGCAATTTTGTAAACAACACATTCATTGGCATTTCTACAATATGTACAGATATAAAATAAGTGATCACAATACGATGGTCCTTGATCTAAATTTTAACATGAAACGAGACCCAAAATATGTTATACATAAAACCTTAAAAACTGACTACAATGAGGTAAAGAGCGACCTCGTAATAAAATTCAATAATTCCAATATTGAACAGTTTCAGAACTCTGACGATTTTGTAACCAACCGAAATTCCGTTTATACCCATAGATAAACTTAGAGACTGAATTTGGTAAGGTCTGTGGTGACCCCAAAGTCACCTGGAGGGAACTGAATAACGTAATGGGTATGCGGTGGTTCTGGGCGCTGCGGTTTCTAAATGTCCCAAAATCACCAGATCATTTAAATATGACTCCAAATCTTCGTTAGTAAATCCAAACACAGAATTTAGTTTTTTGACGGAACTTGTTCCAAAATATTTTACACACAACAAAAACACAAGTTAAATTTTAACTGAATTAATTATTATTATTTAAGTTGATGTTGCCTGGATGATTGTTTGTCGTAAAAAGAATTAGTTTAATTTTAATTAAAATAAACATAATTTGATTCTATTTTTCGTGAATTCTATGTTTTAGGTATTTTGCAATTTCTATATTTTTTTAAATCGGCCAGCATTAAAATTTGCTTTGATTTTCCGAAATATTTTTTAAGGAGGGTGAAGGACCATAGGTAGACATCATAAAACAGCAATTGAAAAATAACAAACAACACATGGCACACATACACCGAGCCTGTACAAATATCGGAGGAACTCAATCAAAATTTTTCGAACATTGAAAATAAAACTCGATCGTTAGATTTCTCGACAATAGTATAAATAAGTGGAATAACCTCGAAAACTCGAAACCAATATAACTCTTGACCAGGTACAAAACAATGAAGTGATTCAAACAAAAGTAACGGATACGATAGAATCATTGTTAAATCTATTAAAGTTTGTTATGATGTCGTAAGTCCCACACTATGTAAGCTAGCTTATCTGTGCTTTCCAACAGGGAACTAGGCCAAAATATTAAAAGTTCAAATAGTCATCCTGATTTTTAAACAAGGAGATAAAGAAAAAGATGAAAACTATCGACCTGATTAAACTAATATTTACAAGGCTCCTTATAACTTCCTTGACGAATCAATCTTCTTTTACTCAAAACAGCATGGGTTTAGATCGAAAATGTCACCATCGACCGCGGCATTGGAGCGTCTGGATTTCTTAATTGAAAATATGGAAAGTCATAAGATAGTATGTTGTGTTTTGTTGGGTCTGAGTTTAGCGTTCGATACTATCGATCACACACTTCTTCTTCTGAAACTAAACTAGCAAGGTATCAGAGGAGACACTATCAAACTTATAGAAAATTACCTAAAAGACAGAACCTCTTTCGTCTTAGCTAATGGTGAATCAAAAAGTAGGCACCTAAATGTTAATATAAAAGTGCCACAAGGCATGCTCGGGCCCTTCCTATTCTTTTTATTTATCAATGACATAACCCTAGTCATGGCCCTAATAAAGGATGACCTAGAAATTCTTATTGAATACTTCGGAGTAAACAACCTCCGCCATCAATATCAATAAAACCAAGTTCTTACCATTGGAAGCAAGCACCTAACAAAAATATTGATTAAATAGAATTCCATTTAAATGGAAATGCTATCAAAGAATCAGTGAGATGTTCAATATCAAGGACTGCATATTAGTAATACGTTAAATTGGGATCGACATATTGAATACATAATGAAAAAAATAGCCCCAGCTGTGGGAATCGTAGGTGATACTGATCGATTGTGCTAAAACTTATTTACTTTTTTCTTGTGCATTTTCACCTAATATATACGCTGAAAATATGACGGGTCAAAGGTGGAGTTTGAGAGAATACAAAAAAGGTTGTTAAATTTATGTATAGAGTTGAACATGGAACCTCGAACCCTTAAATCGGACAAAGTTGACATAGTCGAAAGTTTTGACGCATTCACTCTGTCAACTCTGCTTTGTGAAGTCAAGTGTGTCAAATCCAGTGTGTAAAAAAAATGATTTTCATTTATTTGTTTACCCAATTTTTTGGAAATAATAAAATTAATTATTTGTATGACGTGAAATGTAATTGAACATGAAATTGGACAAGGAAATTAATGATTTTATTATAATTTTTGGAATATTTTTAAAATTTTGAAAAAGTTTGTATTTTTGATTTTATTATAATTTTTGAAATTTTGAAAAAAATTTGTTTTTTTGATTTGAATTTTTGGATTATTATCAGAATTTTGGAAAAACGTTTCAATTTTTTGATTTTGTAATAATTTTTGGAATAGTTTTAGAATTTTGAAAAAAGTTTGAATTTTTGATTTTATTATAATTTTTAGAATATTTTTGGAATTTTGAAAGAAATATGAATTTTTGTATATTTTAATATTTTCTCGAAACGTAAATGGAGAGGTTTTTGAGCAGTTTTCTGGGTGTATCATATTTTCACTAAATTATATTAATTTCTCATGTTATAATTTTCCTATTAATGTTTCGTGTTAGTTTTGTAATAAATTTCTAAACAGAGATAAAAAATACTTGTACTTTAACAAAGAGTTTTATATTTGATATACATCGCTGTCCAAAACTGAAAACAATGTCCTCATAAAAGCCGAAAAGTATATCAAAATCCTTAACCCAGACCGAAGTTTTGATATCTCAGAGCTTGAAATTTCAGCCCCTTTATATCAGTTTTGGTGTTGCTAAACGAGAAGTTTTGAGTTTGGGTTTGGTTTTGGTTTTTCTAAATGATAAACGGGTTCGACTTTTTCTTAAAAAGCTATTGTTTGGGTTTTCGTCAATTTATTAAAAATTACAATATTTGTAAACAAACGATTCAGAATTTAAGAAAAAATGCGGAGTCAATTAGTAATGCTTAGGTAGAAAGTGTTTAATTTTCGCATAGTGCCAAGTACGTTTAAAGAATCAATGGCGAAGCGGATATGAAGGTTTTACCGAGGATTAATTACTATTTTTTTTTAAATTTGGTTTTGGTTTGAAGATTTTTAGAATATGCTTTTGTTTTGACTTGACGATTTTTAGAATAATATTCTTGTTTTACTGTTTTAATCAGGTTTTGTGGTTTTTCTTTTACAATAGCGGTTTACACCCCTGGGGCCTGATTATTTTGAGGCATGACAAAAACAAAGAGTTTGACAAATATTGATAAGTTCATTTTGCGATTCCTTATAACTAATTTAACAATCGATGAATGAATTTATTGGAAAATAAATTTAGTAGTTAAAACACATAGGCAATGTATATCCAAGTGTGTTAAGAAGCCATTAGATTGTATAAAAAATAGAGGTGACGGTTAAAACCGTAGCCATCTATGTTTTTTAAGAGTTGAGTTACAGATCCGATTAAGACGTTAAGTGGGGTAATGAGTAGTCAAAAACTGAATAATAAGTTAGTTTACGTGAGATTATGTGACAGATTTCACTACGAACCAGGGGAGCCTTTGTTAACCAAATTGTATATACAAATAAAATTAAATTTAAGCTAGAGATGAACATGGTAATCGATTCTTCGATCTAACCGATTAATCGTTAAAAAAATAACCACTTCAATTACATTATTATGAATCGAAAATAATAAAAGAAACGATCTTTTGTTGACCGATTCTTGAAATATTGCTATTTCAATGAGATAATGCTATATGCCTTTCATGCATCTAATAAACTTCGATCACATGCAGCAGCTACAAAAAATAGGAAGTTGTTCATACATTTTATTATTGAAGATCTAAAGCGTTTAATGCGGTAGCGTAATCAACAAGAGTTGAGTCAATCCAACCAAAACCAAATCATGTCGTCTTACGCGGATGGAACGACATCACACCAATATTCGATTCAAATATTCCTTTGTAGGAGAATTTCTTTTCAGAACGATTATTTTAAAAGGAAGTTAAGGCGAATTCGTGGCACATTTCCGTTTTTCATGGTGAATTCAAATATCGGACATTTAAAGAAAATATACATCACCATTTAAAACACTTATCCTAACTATTCTAATCTCCAACCAACCATATCCCCATCGCCCAAATTCTTTGCTTTTCTAGTTGACATTGTATTTTCGGATAATCAAATAGTTTTAGTAAAGAATATTTCATACTTACTGTGCTAAATATGTCCAACTAATTCATAAAAATAAAAAAGTTAATAAAATTCCCAGTGCAAAATAAATACCGAAATAAATCTTTATCAAAACCAAATTCATTACAATTATTTCGAGCTCAGTACTATTTATTAAATTTATTCAGAAATTTTATGTATTCATATATCCATACAAACTTTCATACTTCCATACATCACTTTTCATACAAATAAAATAATCGTCAAAATGTAAAATCAATTTATTTCTTAAACCTGGGTTTTAACATGCGAACTGCGGACAGTGGATGGTGTTATTAACCAGTCAAAAAAAAAGAATTTTGTGGTAAGTGTAAAATTGTCTTCTTTGATTGGTTTCATCAATCTATCTTTTGAGCATGAAAATTGAAATCTTTGAGTCTCAAAAGATAAAGGATGCTCAATTTGAAGAGACAAATTGTGAAAAAAAGAGTTCACTTTATCTTTTTTATTTTGGTTTTACAACAAAAAGAATATCAATCTTTGAAAAAAACGTGATCGTGAAAAAATGAGTGATCATGCCGAAATTATTTGTTTATCTTTTACGATTGAGTAGAAGAAACAATTTAAGAACTCAAAAAAACTTCTTTACTCAAATGAATTTTTTGTAAAAAGATATTTAAGTTTGCTTTTCATGGTATATTTAAATCTTTGGAAAAATGATAATCATCTATCTCTGGTTCTAACAATATGGTGTCCTGGAAATACAGTATGCTTAGAACCTGTGGCCAACTTGTCATGGAATTTTCTTAGTTATAATTAAAGACAAAGTTATTACAATAAGAGAACTACATATATAACTCTACAGTAGATTTGATCCAGAAACTGTTGACAAGTGTCCCGGATGTGTGGGAACGCCGCACGATGTAGACCGCTTATTGAAATATTCTGAAAATTCAACCATTCCTGAACCTAGAAATGAAGCCGGGTGATTAGCACCACACTTGTTGCTACAACAACAACAACAACAACAAAATCTATTAAGTGTTTAAAATTTAAAATAAACAAATGTTCGGTGGACTCCAGGTGTGGAGCCATGTTTTTAATATCGTCGATAGCTAATTAGTTATTTCTTGTCCACACCCATATCATGTATCAAAGTTTTATCAAAATCTTGCCATACGTGAAAACTGTAGTGAATGATCAGACAAATATTTTGATAATGAATATAAAAAGAGAAAAAATTGTACACTAAAACTTTATTGGCATTTCGGAACTGTTTTAAATCGCATCGGAAAGCTATGTGCAAAGTTTCATTCAAATCAATGACCAGAACACAGGGTTGTAGTGATTTAAATCATTTGATTTAAATCAGATTTAAATCCACTTAATTTTTTTTAAATCAATTGAAGAAATTTCTAAAATTTTTAGGCAAATGCAAACAAATATTTTTTTTTTAATAAATTGTGTGGTAAGAATTTCAATATGTGCCACAATAGCACATAGAAACCTAAAGACCAAGTTCCCACAACAGCATCCATTCTAAGAAGATAATGGACTCCATTGTTTTTGTTTTTTTAAGTTTTTCTCAAAGAATGGACAACTAAACAATAAATCCTATCATCACACATAATAAAAAATGACTCATGTCAATATTTCATGATATGCTAAAGGAAATAAAAATAAAATAAAAGAAGAATAAAAAGTAAAATTTGCACAAACAAAACTAAAATGGAATTACCAAAAATCCAGTTTGTGGCATATTCCTTGATCATGTGACAGACAGTGCTGTCTTCCTCAATGATAAAAGCCAGAAATAGGGTTATATAAAGGCTCGTTTTTCGAGCAAACAATACTGTGCCATCATCAAGGAATATATCATAACTAGCATTGATAACTAGCTCCACCGTTGACTGAATACAGTTCATCCGCCATCCCCCCTAAGATATCACCTTGGCTAGTGCTTTTGACTGCTATTGTTTGGTGGTATGTAATATCTCACGTTAAGACGTATGCTAATAGCATAAACTATTGTACGCGGGGTTGTCACATTTATAAATCGGATAAAATAAAAATATTTACAAATCAACAAAAACCGATCCATGCGGGAATTGGAAAAATTCAAAATAAAGAAGATTTTTTGTTAAATCGTAGAGTTTTAATACACCAATACCAATACACTAAGCTTGCCAGATCGCCCGGCTAAAGCCGGACTCGCCCGGCTTTTTTTGGTAAAACTTGGCTGAAAAATCGCCCGGTTCGGACGCCCGGATTTCTAAACAAAATCCGGAAATCGCCCGGATTTTTCCAGCATTTGTTCATTGAAAAAAAAAAATATATATAATATTAATTCGTTTTATAGTCAAAATTTTAATAATCTGTATCTTTCTTATTCATATATGAACACATGTTAAATCGTGTTATTTTCAACGTTTCATATGAAAATATATATACAATTGACATCATTTCAACGTTTTATAATTTATATATTGTGCTCTCGTTCGTTCAATCGTTTGCTGCAAATCGTGGAGTTTGGTTTAGTTATCCCAGCGGCGGCCAATACGACAACTGAGCGCGTATTTTCTCACATCAATGACATTTGGACAAAAGAAAAAGGTAAATTGACACTGGAAAACGTTCGGGCACAATTGATGGTAAAATTCAACTGGAAGGAGACATGTCCAGAGTTTTATACAAAAATAAAAGAAGATGCTGGTTTTCTCCAAAAAGTTGCTGGAAGTGAAAAATACAAAATGAGAGCTGATAGTTTGTTTGGTACTCAAGAGAGTGGACAGTCATCGACTTCGATGGAGATTAATTGAATACAATGTTGACAATTTAAGCATAGAACTCTTTCTGTACTAAACAGAATTAAAAATATTATTAAGAAAATATATTTCAACATTTCAAAGCAATAAAGAGTTTTCAAAGGTTATTTATGAAAAAACACAGTCTTTTTGTTTTCTTCTTTTCTGTGCGATTTTTAAAAATTTTGTATTTCGCCCGGATTTCGCCCGGCTTTTCAAATGGAAATTTTGACACTTGTCGCCCGGATTTTGCCCGGATTTATAAAAAAACCGCCCGGATTTTCCGGCCCGGAATGCCTCCAAAAAAAATCTGGCAAGCTTACAATACACAAATACACTAGACAGTTGCAACAATTGAATTAAAAATTCAATTTAATATGAAAATATTTTCAAATCTGGTACCATGGCTCGATCGTTAACTGAGAGGTGATCCAACATAACTTTTGAATAGTACAGGATACAAGAACAACCATAGATGCTCCTTGCTGCCAAGAGGGGGTGTGTTAATAGACAAGCTCCTCGCGTTACACCCCGGGTTACGCTAATAGTCTATTTCAATTTGGTAGCCAAATATTTCATTTCGAACTCTTGGCTGAGATACAAAAAAATGAACATGAACCAAAATCAAAATCACAATAACAACGGTACTTTTCAGCAACATAAGACAAAAAATATTGGACCTTCAGTCCGTATTTCGCAATTGAATATTGAAGGCATAAGCAAGTCAAAAACTGAACATTTACAAAGAGTATTAAAAGATTTCGACATCGACGTCGTAATTTTGCAAGAAACGCATGCAGCAGATGAAGCGCAACTTACCTCTAGAGGTAACATTGTTGGTTACAAATTAATTAGTGCTATTTATCATCAAGCATATGGATCTGCCACGTATATTAAGTCAGAAAGCATGAACTGCACCCATGTACTTACACAGACGGACAACGATATACATCTTCTTATTGTTGTTGATATATCAGACACGAAGATTGTAAACGCATACAAGCCTCCAAATACAAGATGGCCAGCTGCTACTCTACCATTATTTCACCACCCTGCAATATATGCTGGTGACTTTAATAGCCATCACACCCAGTGGTCCTACTTAAACAACAACCCCAATGGCATACAACTGACGAACTGGGCGGATGGTAATAACATGTTCCTGGTATATGATGTGAAAGACATGAATACCTTTAGATCTGCTAGATGGCGACGTGATTACAATCCCGACCTCTGTTTTTCCACAAAAAACGAACAACGTAACCCTATTCCAATATCTAGGGCTGTCTTACAAGGTTTTCTACGCTTTCAACATCATCCAGTTATTCTTGAGGTAGGAATCCAAATACCACTCGTTAACTGTACTCCTCAACCTAGATGGAATTTTAACAAAGCTGACTGGGATAAATATAGGTTGGAGTTGGATGTAGTGATACGCTGGATCCAACCCATTCCTAAAAACTACGATAGGTTTGTTGGAGCCATCATCTCAACTGCTAAGAAATGCATCCTAAGAGGCTTCCATGAAGAATACATTCCTAGCTGGGGTAGAGAGAGTGATAAATTATATGAGGAGTACCTTAGTAGTGGTGAGGCAGACGTAGCTGATGACTTAATTTCACTGGACACCGCGAGAAAGCAAAAGTGGATTAGCGCTGTTGAAAACATAGATTTTTCCCATTCAAGCAGGGAAGCCTGGAGTCTCCTTCGGAAGCTGGGTGGCTCGAACTCAATTGCTCGTACTGTATTGTACTGTAATTGCTTGTATTTCGAATCATATCGCAAACATATCTCGTTCTTCTATTAATCGCCTTCATAAAAGAACAATTAAACGTAAACTAAGAGAAATGAAGCGCAATTGCTCGTCTCCATCGAAGTATGCGAACTCTTTTAGTAGCGAAGAACTAGATTCAGCTCTGTCCCAAACAAAAAACGGAAATGCAGCTGGGTACGATGGTATTTTTCCAGAATTACTTAGAAATGTTGGAAAAAATGTAAAACATGGCTAACTAAATTTTTCTCGAATATCCTAGAAACCAGCAATCTTCCAAAACATTTTAAGATTACAAAAGTGATAGCGATACTTAAGCCAGGTAAACCATCTAATAACCAGGAAGTTATCACCCGATTGCCCTTTTGAGCACCAGCTACAAATTGTTAGAACGGCTCATATACAACCGTATCGCTCCGATACTGAATGACCAGATCCCAGTCGAACAAGCTGGTTTTCGTCCCAATCGCAGTTGCACTGACCAACTGCTCGCTTTAAAATCCTACATCGAAGCTGGGTATCAAAAACAATTAAAAACAGGCGCAGTATTCATCGATCTCACTGCTGCATATGACACGGTCTGGCGAATTAAGATTATATATAAGCTGTTCAATGCAATGCCTTGTAGCAGCATCTCGCGTTTAATTAACAACATGCTGACTAGTCGTGTATTCAAAGTCTATCTAAATAATTCCTTTAGTAGGTCTAAAATGTTTAACAATGGTTTGCCACAGGGTTCCGTCCTGGCGCCATTACTTATTAATTTGTACATTCATGACATTCCTGACATAACATCAAAGAAATTTGGTTACGCTGATGATTGGACCCTGGCCACTCAAAATAAAGACATGGGTGTCTTGGAAGATTTGCTCTCAACTGACCTGGCGATAATGAATGACTATTTTCGAACGTGGAGTTTATTTCTTAATCTAAGTAAAACCGAGAGTTCTTGTTTCCACTTAAACAACAAACTGGCAAAACACGAATTGTCAGTATTATTTAACGGCACAGTCATTATATACAATCAACAGCCAAAGTACCTGGGCATTACTCTCGATAGAACTCATTCTTTTAAACTCCACCTAGAGGATACGTCAAAAAAACTTAAAACGAGAAACAATATATTGGGCAAACTTTCAGACTCGACATGGGGTGCTACTCCCGCTACCCTCGGCACAACTGCTCTTAGTCTGGTTTACTCAGTGGCTGAGTACGGCGCACCAGTCTGGTTGAATAGCACACATACTGAAAAAGTTGACTGCCAGCCGCATGCCACAATGCGTACTATAAGTGGTACTATCAGGACTACTCCTTTACCTTGGCTCCCTGTATTAAGCAATATCGCTCCACCTGCACTCAGACGCTCACATGCGCTCAAGCGTGAACATAAAAAGGTAACCAACATCACGTTACCTTTGCACGAATATTACGGCGACCATACTCGTTGTCGATTGAAGTCAAGAAAGCCTCCACATAAAACTGCCAGCAACCTGCTGGCAACTAATTTTAATATCTTGGATGCCTGGGACACCTCCTGGCATCATTACAATACACTTGAGCTTTCTATTACTAGCCCGACTTCTACCCAACCTGGTTTCGATTTGTATCGTCATACCTGGACTACACTAGACCGAATAAGAACGAATCATGTACGTTGTGCTGATTCTTTCTACAAGTGGGGAATTTTAGAGTCCCCTCAATGTGACTGCGGCGCTCCACAACAAACCATAAAACACATTGCAACTGTGTGTCCAATTCGACGATACAATGGCGACATCTCAGACATTCATTTGGTAGCATGGATAGACTCTTTCGATGTAAACATCTAATGTTCAAATATTTTACTTTTTACTTTTTAACTAAAAGACGCGCAATCGAATTGATTGTAAGTTCATTTAATGTGTATTCATGTTTTGATGAAATCTACCTATTTTAAATTTTATTTTTTAATGTGTTATAAAAACCATACGCTAAATAAATAACTGCCAAGAGCATTCAACGTGTCACAAGCTACTTTTTGGCATTATCTGAGACATCAGTATGCCGGATATATTTGAGTCCTTGTTGTACAACTGTCCCAGACACTATCAAACGTTCTTGGATTTTTGCAATTTCAAACTTAAAAGTACTCACGCAAGGATTATCAAAATACGAGATGCGCTCACCATTTTTTTAACCTATATCTAAGATAAAGTCATCTTTATCAAGTCAAACAAGTGCTTGCGACTGGAAAAAACTGAGATTAACTAAGAAGTTAGTGTATAGTCGTAAACTTTAACAATAAAGTCACAGATTAAACCACAATTGGAAACATTGACAAACGCACATATAATGCATGAACAGATTCTAGAAATTAATTTAGAAATAATAAATATTTATATTTCAAATAGAGTATTAAACGTAAATCCAGTACAAACCGCTCCCGCTTTAATTTCCACTCTTCGAAATAAATTTTGTTGTGTTAAAGAAAAAATGGAATAATGTTTTGGCCGGAAGTGACAAATCAAAGTGTCATTAAAACTGATAAACGACGAAAGCTGTAGTGTCCAATAAAAATAAAAACATTGTGAAATAATCAGCAGTTCTATGGTGAAGTGCCCATCTTTGTTCAACTTAGCGTAAGGTAACGAGACGCACCTACCCCTTTATTTTTAGAATTTTTAAAAGAATCAAAATCTTCCTTTTTCGAGTGAATTCGGATCGTATACCAAAGTTTCATCCTATATAAGTTTTGTATATGATGCAATGATTACATTCTAAGCCAATTCGGAGAGCTAAGTTCACCATGGTTTTATATAATAATTATGGAGCCTTGCAAATCGTAACGGCGACCCTGCGGATTCATTAAATCCAACCGGGTTGGTCATGTAGAAAGACTGATACAAAAGTTTTCCAAGAACAACCAATTGTTGTGCTGTTCGTAGGAGAGGAAGAGAGAAAGAGATAGAGAGAGAGTTATAGAGAGAGAGTGAGACAGGAAGAGAGACCTTTTAGCAAAGTAGTGTTAAAACCTTAAAAGAAGCTACTAAATGTACAAAGTTCCATGCAATTCGAATGAAACTCTTCATTTAGTTACTAATAAACCTTGGTTTAACGGACTGGATCACCATTAGACTAACAAAATTTAAAAACAAATATTAGCGCAGTAGTTTTTCTGATATCGTAATGTACGGCAGACTGGACAGGCAAGCTGAAATTTTTTCCGTAAGATATGGTATATTGTCTCTTGAATTTAATACTTTGATTTTTTCAGAGTAAAGTAAAATTATGATCCCTTTGCTGGTGATCTCGTTATTTTTTTTAAATATCGTCACCAGCAGTACTCAGATGGAATCAGATCATCATGCGTCAAACATATTATATTCCCCGTTTCACTCGCCAATCGGTGTGCAAACAGTCAAACTGTCGATATCAGTTACTCTCATAGAATGCAGAGGAATGCAATTTATACAATTAAAAAAAAAGCGTCAATCAACCAACACCTAAGAACGGATGTTGTGGAAGCTGAGCTAGCTTACGGTGCATGCACAATGTATGAGGTTTTTCCTCATGAGATTTGAGCAAATTTTTATTATTATTTTTTAATAGAAATACAATGCTTTAAAATGTAGGTAGCTCAATTCTCTATTAATCATGAGGAAAAAGTTACGAAATTTTTAACTTTTTCATTGAGGAAAAAGTATTTCAAAAATAAATTTTTTTTTTCTCAAAATAAATTTTCATACAAACTTGGATCTCATGAGTAAAAGTATTTTCATTGTGCATGCATTGTTATTTATTACAAAAAAGTATTTTTGTGTTGTATTTTGTGACACATATTGTAATGCCTACTACTACACTTTTTATTAAAAAAAAAACTGAGCGATTCTAAAAACAAATACATAGTTTTCTTTATTTTTAATGGGTTAAAAAAATCTAGATATGCCAGCTAATAAAAATAAATTGAGCATACCTTCTATTTTCTTTATCATGAGCACCGAAACTAGGTCTACCAGTTGCCTCTTCTATATCCTTTAATTCCTTTTCTCTTCTCCGCCTATCCTTTTCCTCTCTAAGAGCAGCCAATTTGGCCTTTTTACGTTCTAATTCTGCTTTTCTATCCATGTTTTACAAGAATTACAGGAACTCTGAAAGAAATATAGAAATCAGATATAAATTTCTTCAGGAACACGTACATTTTTTAATATTGATTTTTTATTGTTCACTATGACAATTACGGTATTTTAATGATATCATCAATTCATTTTGTAATTTGTACAATTGTTGATCTATTTTCTGCAAAATTAAATATCTTATTGAATTGTTTTATGTATGATATGAAACAATTCCAATCATCTTTTCTCACGTTTAAAGACATAATAAATATAATAATATACAAAAATAACAAACACCACCCATTTTATGTAAATTCAATATGAAACACTTTTGTAATTACAAATCACTTACTTACATCAACTTTAACTATATCAAATTATCAGGTTTAAACCATTTATCTAAATATTTAATAAATTACAAATAACTAAAGTATAATTTTAATGAACGTCACAATTATTGTTTTTTTATTTTACGATATAAAGTTTTACACAATTTCAGTCATATTGAAGTAGAGATGGATTCTCGTACGTTGATTAATTGAGTTAAATGGTTTAGAACTATTCGACTATTTTCGACAAATTTAGTACATAAATATCTGTTGAAATAAAAATTGTTTTTATCGATAAAACTTTTATCAAATTAAATTTTATCTGAAAATTTAGTTTTGTAGTAATAAATATATTTTGTTATTAAATTTGGAAAACTAATATAAAAATTTAAGAAAATGTCCGATGTAAAGAAGAAATCAGTTGCTGTTACGCAGTCCAAATCTAAATTGTTAGATCAATCAACGGTTACTGCAGAACTCATTGATCCAGAAAAAAGTGATGTGAAGAAAGGATGTGATACGAATTTGGAATCCACGTCTGATGACGACATGGAACTGATTAAGGATTTTAATGAGCAAACCGCATTATATCATTTATTTCAAATTTTACCATCAACAAAAATTGTTCTGTCGGTTGAAGCACAAAAAAATATCGGTTTAGAAATAGGAGCAAATGTTTCTACACAATTGCCATGGAAACAGGTACAAAAAGAAGTGTTGGAGCAGTATATGCCCGAATCAACTCCGGAGTTAAAAGAGCTAAAATCAAAAATTAGTCATATGGAAAGAGGAGATTTGCTCCTTGTTGGCTATGCACAAGTACATTCGGAAGTGGAAGATACATTTCTAGTTTTTGATGATGATAATACGGTGAAAACTGCTTCCGAAATTATAAAAAGTTTAGAAGCGTTTCATCGAAGAAAAGTAAAAACTGCATTTGAAAAATTTCCAAAATCTTGGAAAACAAAAGGAAGTGAGTTTGAGGTTGACAATCTTGTAGAGAAACAAGATGAACGAATGTTAAATGTGGAAATACAATCTATCTATCCGATGAAGTTATCTGCCTCACGCTTCAGACAGAGAAAAGTTTCTCAAGTGCGGGATGGATATGTGGAATTATTACCCGGTAGAATAAAATTTGAGAACATTGTAAGAAAACGAATTGATTTAACAATTCAATCCGCTCCACCTCGTGTTCATTTGGAACAACAAACCGACCCAACTTTCCCAACCAATGCTTGGTCACAATATCTTTATGAAATAAAACAAGACATTCTTACGTCAACCGGTGTTGATAGTCCAACAGTTGAAGAAGAAAGACCTAAGAAAAGTAAAAAAGATATGTCTACTGAGCCAGAGATTATAACAGTATCAGACCAAATAAAAGAACTATTGGATTCGTTAGAGTTCAATCAAATTGATATGTATCGAAACGATTATCCACATATTGCAAAGAAGGGTATAACCCGATCTGAGATCCCAATACTACAAGAAAGCTATTGTTTTGCAGACTTATCAAGCACTGCGAACCGTTTTCTAACCAGCATGGATTGGCATCCTACTCTGTCTGGGATCTCTGTTGCTTCATATACATTTCGAACATTATGTTCGACGACGGTTGGTGATTCAAAACTTGATATTGTGCAGCAAACAGTTTTGGAGCCAAATCCAATTTTAATGTGGAGTTTCGATAATGTACTAACACCAAAACTTGAGTTTAAATCACAACGCGAGGTAATGGCGTTATCGTTTTGTCCATATGATGAAAATCTCTTGATTGGTGGATTTATCAATGGACAGGTAATTATATGGGATTTGAAGGATAAAATTAAAAAAGCTGAAATTGAAGAAGTTTTAACACCAGATCAGATAGCTCATAAATTAGCAATGAAAACCCATATTTCATGGACAAAACAAATCAATCGTGATTTATTGGTCCTACCCACTGCGATCAGCTCTTTGGAAAATTCACAAAAGAGATCAGTTACTAGCATACAATGGATGAGTCGTAAGCTTATTATTAATAATGAAGGACAGATAAAACAAAATGTAAATGGAGATAGTCGATTTTTTATAACTTCTGCGATGGATGGAACAATATTTTTTTGGGACTTAGACGGTGGCGCAGTTGTGGCTGAAAGCACGAAAAAAGCCCAAAAGCGAGGAAAAAAGCTACCAGAAGGATTTTTATCTGAAGAGTCAAGCTTTAAATACCTTGATCAAATATTTCGCCCAACTTTTACTTTATCTTGTAGTTTTCCAATATCCTGTTTCATGATGAGCTCTGTTGTATATAATAGCGAGCCGATTAATATTCCAGAAAACAGAAAACTATTTACAAGAGTTGGACATAAATTAACAGAATCTCAAGATCAAGAACCATTTGAATGTTCAATACTTATTTCAAGTTATTTAGGAGAAATATCGAAAATTACTTGGGATGGATGCGATGGGTCTCAAGGAGTTGAACATGAAGAATATGCTACTATCCACGATGGACCTGTTCTTGTAATAAAAAGATGTCCATTTTATAACGATTTATTTTTAACAATTGGAAGGCATATCGTATCCGTATGGAAAAATAATTTCAAAGAATCTCCGATATTGTGGCGAAAGAGGAAAAGTGTTGTAACAAATTGTATTTGGAGTGAGAATAGACCATCTGTATTTTTTGTCACAAGAGAGGATGGAAACTTTGAGGTTTGGGATTTATTAGGTAAATAATTTTAATTTTTGGTTATACGTTATACAAATATATTAATCATTATAATTTGCCAATTACAAACTATCTCTCTGGATATTAATTTTCCGATAAAATATCCTACAATCTGGCAATGCTAGGAAAGATAACAGATAATATCTGGGAATACTAGGAAATATAGCTACGCTAAAGCAAAAACCAAACAAGACAATAAAAAATTTCGTGGACACAATCCATGTAATGATATTCTGTGTCAGTTGTACTTCCATTTCCCGTTCTCTTTACCTATAATAATATACTATTGCGTTATTCGAAAATGTAGGTATAATATTTTCAACAACATCTCAACCAACTTGTTTGCAAAAACATAATTATTTAAAATATTTCTTACAAGTAAATCTGACACATTCAGGAAAACCGTCTCATTCTTTTTGGCATCAGATTCGTCAGTCTCCTTCGCTACTTATTCCACTTTTGGTGATACTCGCTCTTTGTCATTCTTTTCTCCATTTATTTTTTATACGGTTCCCCTTTGAGTCAATCAAAACGTTACATTGGCTAACAACGGCACAGTGTAATAAACTGAAAATGGATGAAGTGAGCGCGTAAATTATATTTTTTAATTTGTTATGAAACTTTGTTTTTTTGTTTGGTTAATGGTGTTTTCGTATTAGGTGTGAGCCGTTTTTGTCTGTGTGTTGTTCTGTGGGCGGAGGGCAAGATGTCCAGTAATTCCTGACGCGCAGACAACATGTGTATTTAAGGTTTGTTATTGCTCAGTTTTGTGATGTGGGCGAAAGGCAATACCTTTGAAGTCCGGACGCGCAGACAAATTTATGAGTTATGTATGTTAAGTTTTGGTCTGTGGACGACCATTTCACTTCTTGGTTTTTTATGATTCTCAGGACGAATGCAGTCTTCCTCCTTTTGACCTGTCCTGTAATGGGGCAAGATATTCTGTATCCGTTGTACTTCCATTTCCCGTACTCTTTACTTATAGTAATATATACTATAGCATTATTCGAAAATGTAGGTATAATTTTTTGAACAGCGTCTCAACCTCCTTGTTTGCAAAACATAATTATTTAAAATATTTCTAACAAGTGCATCTGGCACTTTCTTGGAGACCGTCTCATATTATTTTAGGGAAATGGAAGTACGACTGACACAGAATATCTTATACCCATTACACCATAACCAATGTATGATGACGAAAACGCATTCAGAGGAGATTATCCAGACTTAAGACAAAACGAAGCTTTAATGCAAGAAATAGACCTTATATCAAAACGGATATTTAAGTTATGGATTAGGAACCCAATTGTGCGAATACAGATAACACCAAACAAGCAAACAAATTTTCACAATCTGGCACAAATCGATGTTGACAAAAGTTTTACCTAGCAGGTTCACAAAAATTTTACCCAGCATGAAATAGATCATGGTCTGTTGTCGACGGTAACAGAGACATATGTGACCCCAGACAGAGAGAACAGGTCTAAATAATTTTAACAATACGATAACTCAAACGTCACAAAACAGAGACTCCGAGACGGTAATAATAAATTTATTAAAGGATATTGCAAACAAAATGATAACACGGGCATCTATAAATCTAGCCCAGTCAGTAGTACACCACAGAAATTTTCAGTAAGAAGAACTGAAGATTTGTGATTTTTGTCAACGAACTTAATCCAAGAATTTCCGTCTATAGACACAATATTTGTTATTTTTCTAACCAAAAGAACACTTTACACGAAGTTGCCTCAATAGTCATCGATATAATAGTAGAGAAAACCCGAGACAACATTTACATGATAATAATCAAATGATGATATATGCAAAGCCGTCTTATCCAATAGGCACCATAGGCACTGTGCCTAGGGCCTACGAACTTTAAGGGGGCCTACGAAGAAAAAATAAAATACATATGTATACAAAGAAAAACAAAATAATCTTATTTTAATATTGTTATTAATTTTTAATTTAAAACACGATTTAAACAAAACTTTTATTTAAACAATAACTATTTCACTTTAAAAAAACATAGTAAATGGTGTTTTGTGTTTTTACTAATTTTGAGAGATATATAATAGCTATTTATGTATTAAGGGCGTAAAGTTAATCTTTTTTGTTTGAGAGTGAAATTTGCTCGAGGCGTTAGACGAGGGCAACAAACACTCGAAAGCAAAAAAGATACTTTATGCCCGAATTACATACAAGATTTTTTGTACGAGCAAGATTCTGTATTATTTGCATAAATTAAAATACATATATTTACAAAAAATAGTAAAATATTTTTTTAGAAAATTGTTTAATCCAAGTAGTTTTGCTTTTCATATTTATTTTTCTAAATTTCTATGTATGTATATATATGATTTTTTTGGAAATGGGCAGGCATAATGTTTTTTTTGTTTACATACATATGTTTGGACAATTTTCTAATTCGAAACCGAAAATAGGCATAAAGTATATTTTGTTTTCTAGAGTTTGTTAGGTGTTGTCAAAAATATTTACGCTTTAGGGCGTAAAATTGTAATTTAAGGCATTGTTATTTCAATTTTAGGCATTGTTATTTCAAAAAACAAAAAGGTCTGCTTGACGCACAATTTTTGAATCGTAAAAGTGCATTTTACGGTTTACTCGTACAAAAATGTATTTGTGTTCTTTATTGTATTTTATGCTTTGCTCTAGTTAACAATCTAGATTCAAAACAATCTTTTAGGGCAAAAAAGATCACTTTTTTTGGCCAAATCGAATACGTAATGTCCAAAAAATTGATCTGAGAGCGAAAAGGGGCGTGTGCAGAGCAATTTTTTTCAAAAAGAATTCGACATAAATACAAATTAGAAAATTAAACCTTGATTAATGAGAGTTTGAAATTTCGCACGCTGAGATCTGTTTGAATAATGCACATAGATATTCATATGGGGGATTCTTTTACAAATCGAACAGATTTGGACAAAATCTGAACGACACATTTTTGATCTGGCTGAAATTTTTCGAAAAAAAAAGATATACGTGTTCGAGGATTTTTTTTTTTGAAATAGAGCGGTTCCAAATTTCAAGAATTTTGTGATTTTTGGCTTGAAGACTTATTTTCAAAAATTTATAACTTCGGTTTTATTAAAGATAGAAACTTCTGTTTTGTTTTAGTTTAAATTTAGAAAATGTTTTTTTTTAAATAAATTCAATAAAAATTATTAACAAATTCCTATTGTCATAAACAAAAAAAAGGTTAAAATCGATTTTTAGTCACTGCCGCACCACTTTTACTGTAAGAAATAAATTCGTTTATCGAGCGCGGGACGATAAAAAATTGTATAAAAGAGTCATTCTTTTACATACCGAATAGATTAGGACAAAATCTGACCAACACATTTTTGATTTAGCTGATAATATTTATAGGGGTTCTATATCGAAAAAAAAGATATGCCTGTTCCAGAATTTTTTCTTTTTTTTTTGGAAATTAGAACGGTTTTAAATTTCGAGAATTTCGTGATTTTTGGCTGGAAGACTTATTTTCAAAAATTCATAACTTCGATTCTTTTAAAGATAGAAGCTTCTATTTTGTTTTATTTTCAATCTAAAATATGCTTTAAAAAAAAAATTCAATAAAAATTATTAACAAAATCCTATTGTCATAAACAAATAAAATGTTAAAGTCGATTTTTAGTTATGCTCCAATAAAAATAAAGTGTGATTAGTATAACTATCGTATTCTACGTTTAATTTTCTATAAAAAACGTATTTTTAATCAATGGAGAAATGATTTTTACTGTTAGAAATTAATTAATTTATCGAACGCGGGACTACAAAAAATTCGTAAATTTTTGTCTAGACTATGTCTTTGGACTATGACAAAAATCGATTTTAACATTTTATTTGTTTACAACAATAGGAATTTATTAATGATTTTTAGAGATAACAGTTTTCTTTTGAGAGTTCAAATAAACCAGAAAAACAGTTTCTATCTTTCCCAGTACCGAATTTATGAATCTGTGAAAATAAGTCTTTCTTCAAGCCAAAAATCACGAAATTCTCGAAATTTAGATCCGCTCAATTTTTTTAACACGTATATCTTTTAACCGAGAATCCAAAGAACCTGTAAAAAATTTTCAGCTAACTCAAAAATGTGTTGGTCAAATTTTGTCCTAATCTGTTCGGTATGTAAAAGAATGACCCATAATATATGGAATTTCTTGTCGTCCTGCGGTCGTGAATTGAACGTAGAATACGATGGTCATACTAAAAACTCATTACGTGGGTGAGGTGGGGTAATGACTAAAAATCGATTTTAACATTTTATTTGTTTTTTAGCAATAGGAATTTGTTAATAATTTTTATTGATTTTATTTTTTTTAAATTAGCATCCTTTTACTTTAAAACAAATTAAAACAGAAGATTCTATCTTTAATAAATCCGAAGTCATGAATCTTTGAAAATAAGTCTTCAAGCAAAAATCTACGAAATTTTCGAATTTTAAAAGTTAAAATCGCTCTAATTTTCAAAAAATTAAAAAAGACCTGGAAAACTCATTTTTTTTTTCAATATAAAACCCCTTAAAGTTTCAGCCAAATCCAAAAAGTGTTGGCCAGATAGGTGTTCGGTTTGTAAAAGAATGACCCATATTCATAAAATAACACAAATTATGCAAACTTAAATATAACGGTGCTATGCACATGCACAATCTACTATTCCAAGACAATTGAAAATCCAAATTACACTGTTCAGAAAATAAATCTGGTGTACTAATTTCGCTTTCATAATATATATGTATTGTAATGGGCCTAGGGCCTACGAAAGGTTAAAGACGGCTCTGGATATATGACTTAAACAGGCAAAGCAATAGCAACAATTTGTAGGCTTTCTACAACCCTCCCAGAAACCTCTTTCGAAACATTGATCTAAACCAAGCTCAACGTGAAACTCACTACGATTGGAAAAATGCTTCGTCTGCTTCGATGCAAAATTCTCGAGGTATATCGAACGAACGAACGAACTCCAGACATACTATAAAAAGAAAGAGTATTCGACGTATAAACAACTTTACGGAAGAAGATTCAATTGATATGCTACATATTACATAAGGCAGGTATTTCGGTGCAGTACCTCGCCCCCAAGGGACAGAATTAAACAAATATAAGAGTCAAATCATGTGGGATTTGATTACAATCGGATTACAATCCATTGTATGAAAAATTGTTTAAGGGTTCTAAAAAGCAAAAACAGCGTTGTTTCAATTCCGTTTGTTAATTTTGAGTGTAACAACGACCATGCCAAGTGAAGAAATAATAACTCTATTTCAAGAGGTCAAACCCAGTGTGTTCGTCGCACAAACACTTTGTTTGCCAGAAAACAATAAAATAAAAATGAGTGTCATCAACGTAAACGAGACAGATGAACATTTTCTACGAATTTCCGACCAATTATGAACCACTAGCGAATTTTACTTAAAGACAACTTAATGATCCGCCAGAGTACCCGGAAACGACGAAAGATGAAAACAGAGTTGAGAGCATAATAAAACTAATTGGAGTAAACGAGAGCGCAACAATAGAAGAGCAACAAAACTTAAAAGAAATTGTTTCCGAGCATAATGAGCTATTCTACCCGGAAGGCGATAGACTAACACACACACACACACACACACACACACACACACACACACACACACACACACACACACACACACACACACACACACACACACACACACACACACACACACACACACACACACACACACACACACACACACACACACACACACACACACACACACACACACACACACACACACACACACACACACACACACACACACACACACACACACACACACACACACACACACACACACACACACACACACACACACACACACACACACACACACAATCTTATGCGCATGAGATGCCTCTCCTACAAGATACCAGCTCAACCAGTCTCAAAAACGATAATAAAACGACAAATAGAAAGCATTCTGGAAGATAATATTCAAAGTTCTCTTTTGAAGTTCCAATTATCCTTGAAGAAAAAATAATTCCCAATTCCGAAAAGAAATGGCGTTTAGCTGTGAAGTTTTGAATGTTAAATAAATGTATCATATGCGACACGTTTCCCAGAATTGGAGATATGCTGGACTAATAAAGCCAGTTAAGATATTTTTCTATCACTAGGTATTTATCTATTCAAACGACAGAGCAAAAACAGCATTCAGCTCGCAAACTGGTCACTAGGCATTTAAAATAAACGCTTTTGTTTTATGCAACGCACTTTCAAAATTTCAATGGATTATGAACTACATACCAACGAGTCTGGAAGGCCTCGGTGCTACGTCTATCTGGATGGCATTGTCATCTACAGACGAACATTGCGTAGGAAGCTAAAAAATGTGCTTTAAAGACTAAAACAACACCAACTAAAAATCCACCCTGAGAAATTCCTACTACTCAGAAAAGAGGTCGTTGACCTTGGTCACAAATGCAATCAAGAAGGAGTTCAACCATACTATTTGCAAACAGCAGTGTTAAACCAATAACAGTACTATACCATTTAAGGGTTACCATAATTATATAAATAATAGTGAGTGCACAAGCTATAAAAGCACTACAAAAGGTTTTTATGTGTTGTTGTAATACATGTTGTTATTTCTACTACACAACATATTTTATAAAAAAAATAGCATTTCTTTTTAGTTCTAGTTCATTTTGTTGCTAATGAAAATGTGGCAGTGGTGGGATTTTGAGTATTTAAAATTAAAGCCTTTTAAGTATAATCTTAACTTTAAAGACATAATCGGCAACTAAGAAAAGAGGCTAAAAAATAAAAAACTAGTGTTTAATAGTTTGGCTTTGAGTATTGGCGTAGATAATTACAATTCCGGATATGAGCAGTTGATGAACAAGATGCAGAAATTAACTGAAGCAAAGATGTATGTGCCATAGTTGAGCAGAAAAGATAGAACTGTGTGCAACAGTAGACGAAAATAATAAACGCATCGACGCTGGGTTCCTCTAAGGAGGACTATAAGCTGGTTCACTATAGAAGGAAAATCAAAAACACTGATAAAGTAAGAAAACCTGACCTTTTCCGATTTTTCTAAACTTCGGTAGTCGTTAGTTACAGTTTAATAATTGTTTTTTTGACACCTGATGGCTCGAAATTTTGGGTAAATAATAAATCTTTAAAATATAAAAAATGTAAATAAGTTTCTTTTTGAAATCGCCATATTTGAAAAGTTAAAATTAAAAAATCTTCTAAAAATATAAATATTTTTCGTCAGTGTAGTATTTTTATACAGGCTCTCACTAACTAACCTTTCAAAAAAAATTATTAAAATTGGTTAACCCATTCGGGACCCGCACAATAGAACTTTGCTTACAAATTTGCTTGTCACTAAATTTTTTAACAAATTTTGAGAAAAAATAAAACACACGTGTTGATTTTTTTATTATGGTAAATGATTACCGAAGTTTAAAGGAAGTCGGTAACGGTCGGGTCCACATCATCGGCATCTTGATTCGATTGTCCATCTATGAGGAAATTGTGTTTATAAAGTGGAGTTCATCAGCATGTAAACTGCTAAGGCTTTTGTGTCATCTCATGAATTACAAAATGATCGAAATGACAACTTCTGCGCTGCAAGAACTATAACCTTCACTAATTAAGAAATTATTTTAGTCTGCTTAATACCTCTTTGGACGTCTGTTGGATTTTGATCGAAAAAAAGGTGGCTTGCGGGTCACTGCTTCTATTACTGTTGACTAGATCGTGGTTTTCGATACCTTCTAATATCCAGACTAGTGGTACATATAATCTCGAGAAAACCCAAAAAACACAAGGACATTTATTCAATATTTTAGATTTAAAAATATATTTTCTACGACTTTTTCAGGCAACAGGTTTAGTTCTTTATATTTTATGTTAGGTCTTAGTTTCTAAACCATAAAATTTACGAAATCTGTAGTCTGCATGAGTCCAGTTTTTCTTTAATAAAATTATTGCTCTGTACTGCTTTCGAAGGATAGGTGAAGGTGATATATATTGTAACGTTTCTTAGCCGAGTTACAATTATTTACTTCGATCACTATATCAGGAAATTAAAACACAATGGATTTTCTAAACGTTATAATTTTATTCGTTCAAGATTTTATTATAAAAATAGTTCTTCTACTACTATTCCCCTTAATTGTTCATGTCCTAACAATAATTCACCACCTATAATTCTATTACAATTGTTCACAATATCACTTTTAACTGTTCACTTACGATAATCTTTTACTTATAAAACTCTATTACACTTATAGTAATTTCTAACAATTATCTTATTCAAATTGTAACACTTAATTTTAACTCGCTGATATCACTGTTATTTATACTTTTGTTATTTATACTTTTTTTAAAATTTATACTTTTTCTATCGCTGACAATTTCATATTGATCTTATCCTCTAACACAACCTCTTATATATACTACATGAAATAGCCTCGATATCTCTACAATATTCTAGAACACAAACCTTATTTTTCTACATTTATCAACATAAACATAATAACAAGATCTTCAATTATTGACATATATGTGTGAGATCTATTCTTTTCAATTTGTTTATTTGCCTATTCTCTAATAGATTGCGTTTACCTTCTTATAGGATAAACAAAAACTTCCTATTGCGTGTTTACTTTGCTTACGTTATATTCTCTTTTATTGATTTTTGTATTTTTATATTTCTTTACTGGAACTATTTTCTCTAAAGAATATTTTCTCGAAAGATGTTCTATTGTGTTGTATTCTATTGGATTTCATAATCGTCACAATATGATGAACAATCAATTAATCAATTAATTTTTTATTATTATTACAGCTCGAACAGATGGTCCCTGTATTATAGAAGCACTCAGTGGACACACATTAACTTGCCTAGCACAGCATAAATTATCCCTTCCAAGAGAAGCCATTGGTATAGGCGATCACAACAGTAATTTAAGACTAGTATTGCTTCCAAAAGAACTAGTAAATCCATTAAAAAATGAATTAGAGCTTCTTAAAGAATTTGTTGAACATGAAATTCATAGAAAAAATGAATTCGTGAAATGGAAAGCGAAATGGATAAAGCAAAATGGTGAATTTCTTAAAGCTCGTAGAGAAGCTGAAGAAGCAGCGAAACTAGATCTGGAACGACTTGAAAAAGAATTTAAAGAGAAAGAAGAACTGGAATTACGACGTGCTAATGAAGACGAACGTCGTCGTTTACTACGTGAATCTCGTAAAGTTGTTTTCGATCTACCTGAAAAGTTAGAGAAAAAATGGGACGAAATGAATTATCGTCGTTTGATGAAAGTTTTGATGTCACGTAAATTGGTTGATAAGGAACTTCTTGCAAAACAAACAAAACCACTTAAAGATTTAATGCGATATGCAGAGAAGAAAAAGGAATCAATCAAACATAGTTTTGCACAAGTTCACGAAGAAATCGCAATCGTACGTGCAAAATTATTACCACCAACAATTGATGATACAGACCGTAGAGAAATTTTAAATGAAACTGTTGTTAGTTTGATGGACGACCACGAAGATTATTCAAAAATTGAAGAGAACATGTTGACATTTATAGAAGAAAACCAAATTGAAAGCACATTGGAGTATAAAGTTATTCTTGAAAGAGCAAGACAAAGAAGAGATGTGATCAATCAATCAGTTGGAGGAAATATTCAGCATCGTATTACTTATAACTCCTTACGTTCCGAAAATAAGTTAAATCCAGAGTATTTAGAAGAATTTGAAACCCAATTAAGTATTGAGTGAAGGAAATTATTTGTACGTGTTTTTTTAGAGTCATTGAAGTAGAAAATTCATTGGTGACTGTTGGTTCTTTCTTTGGAAAATGTTTAATTAATTTATTTTTATTTAATTACGTTTGCTAAACAGTTATAATGAAAGAGAAAGGTGATAGCATTTTTATTAAAAAACAATTTGTAGTTTCAATTCACTTTAAATATATAATAATTGATTGAAAATTTTTATATTTAAATATGTTGAATAACGGAACATAATATATATATGTGATGGGTGGTTGTTTAAGAGAAAACATGATTTTTTTCTAATTAACGCATCTATACGATAAGAATTTATCTTGTTCTTTTTTTTCAATATATTAACATTTTTTTTTAATTTGTTGATGAGTTATTTAACAGTCACAATAAGTTTCCACCATTTCACCATAGTTGCTCAATAACTGAGCATCCCTACGATTAAGTCACTTAAGGATAGCTGCGCCAGAAGTTGAATATCAAAACTTTTATGTGTTGCTATGCAAGTTGTGGTTTTGTCAGGACCCCTTTATAGAAAAAATCCCAGACTTCATAAAAATTCCAGATTCTCTCCTTTTGATGGTAGGGCTCCTGAATTATAGATATTTTTGTGCGCAAACTTTTAGTAAGGTTATATTTTTTCACCATGCTATATGTTATTAATTTGTAGAGGCTTATGAACACATTACTGAACACCACATAATAAACAAAAGAAGGAACAGGGCGAATTTCCTTCGACGGAATTTTTAGTGTTCGTCAATTTCAGAAACCTCCCGCCACCCCGTATAGGCAGGTCTTTTATTTGGTAGTGTCCAAGCTATTATAAAATATGAAATCTTCGAAAAAAGCCGTTTCGGATTGTCTATGACCTGAAGAATAAATTTTGGCCATATTGCTTGCTATACCAGAACTTTATTGCTGAAATTGCTTATTTTTCCCCATGGAATACAACCTAGAATTGACTCTACCAAAAAGATGAATGACAAGTCGTTTGAACATCAGCAATAAAGTTTTTCTTCTCTCATCAACTTCCATATAACCTAGGCAGAGTTCCTGTTTGTTTCATCATATCTTCAAACAGATGTTGTGTGACTTCTTTTAGCAGCAATGGCCTGCTTAACCAGATGATCCATACTTAACATCAACTTCAAAGGAGCCTTTAAGACATTATTAACCGAAACCACGTTGGCTTTGTGCTTCAAGATCTCGCGATAAGTTGTCTTACCCCTTTTGATTGGATTTAGGTAACACATATAGGTAACACATAACTTATACAAAGGCGCTCCTGACGTGAGATCAGGACAATCGGTGAGTCGGTCTGATCATCACAATTCCCCACCTTTTTTGCTTTTACTTCTAACCGAACCACAAACATAAGAAGCCTGCTTCTCCGAAGAGTTGTTGACCTCCGATGCCAGCTGTTGAGATGATGAATCTACAGAGACCAGTTTAAATTTCCAAGAGTCACGTGTAATACGATCCAAAGATTATCACTAGTCTCCGGAATGGAGGTAGGGGTCCTCACAGATTTTGAATCTGCGAAAGCTTGCTACAAACTACGAAGCGCTTGTCCCTGAAATACGTTCTGCAAGTCGATGAGAGTGAAGTCAACATGTGTACCATAAGGCAATGTGGCCGCTTTTTCTTTTATTTTTGTTTTCATTTTAAAAACAAACAGTCATTCATTGTTCACCTTACGATTTTGTTTTTTTTTGTTGTTTAGTAATTATTATTGCATGGTTTTCTTTAAAAACAATATTACTGCAATAATAATATTCAAAATAAGTGTTTTCAAACAATAATAATAATAGTCCCTGGGCCGGCGCCGATTTCATGTGATGATTACCACATATTTTATACTTCGTGAGGCGCCTGTCCTTGACGAGTCCGAAAATATTTGTTCTGCCATTTTTCTCGATTCGGCCGCTTTTTCATTCAGCAAGCTCCGAAAAATGCCGATTGCCCGCGATCTTGTAAATTTTTTTTTTAACGGTGAGGGTTAGAAATTTGTTTTTTTGTTTTAGAACACGAGGGTAACCTTGTCCGACCAAAATTTGTCCATTATTGTCTAGTCCGACAACCCAAACATCCAAAATGTCAGTTGTCGGACTACAATCGCAGACACATTTTGGTCGGACAAGACCCTCGTGTTCTAAAACAAATTTCCAACCTCCACAGTTAAAAATGTGGTAGCAAATTTACAAGATCGCAGGTCATCGGCATTTTTCGGAGCTTGCCGAACGAAAAAGCGGCCGATTTGAGGAAAATGGCAGAACAAAAGTTTTTGGACTCGTCCAGGACAGGCGCCTCACTAAGTATAAAATATGTGGTAATCATCACATGAAATCGGCGCCGGCCGGACTATAATTCTTTGAAACAACAAAGGATTGTTATTGTGATTATTTGAAATTATATCCAATTCTGTTCATTTGGTATAACGATTTTGTTGTATTACCACAATATTTAGCAATCCTCTGTAGGTTTTAGGATGCAGCTATTATTTTTTTTCTTATCTATTTTGTTTGAATAATGCTATTATAGCCTAGGCTAGGTCTAGTATCAAACAAGCAGATCATGAGAGTATTTTTATTTATATAAATAAAATGATATAATCTTAATTGATGATGATGTGGTGGTGGTGATGGCTTTGGTTTCTCTGGGTTTTTTGGGTCGTCGGAGTCCATTTTCAATGTACCTTTGATTCCGTCTCCTTGTAAAATTGATCGCGTGCATTTCAGCATTTGCAAGGAGCTGAGGAGGTAGATCCAAACTCACTGAGTATGGTCGGAATCCACTGTCTAGGCGTGCGACTCCTCCGCAGTTTATGATTGGTATTCTGTGAACCATTTGCTCTCATTAGAAGTTTCAACTCTGTCTACAGAGGTGCCATTTGGTATTTTCTTGTTTTTTGTGTTTGTATTGTATTTGTGTGTGTTTTTGTTGTTTGTTCATTTTGAAACCGCGATCATTTTGATTTCGCGATGAACAACAAAAATGGTCACATCCCTAAATACAGAAATAAATGCTGGATCAGGATCGGGATAAAAGAACTAGAACAACTCCTATTCCCTATCAGAAATTATATATAATATCTGAATTAAGATATGTTCCAATTAAGGACAAATAGACCTTATTTGAGTCATTTGAACCATTCACTATCCTTTTTTAGTACATACTATATATCAACATGAAAATTAAAAAAAACACAAAACATTCAGAGAAACCGCGTAATTCAATTTGCAATTTTATTATTTATTTAATTTTGGATCTATCTCAATAATAGAAATTGTGTTATACAAATACCATATCAAAGAGAGAATATGAAACATTCTTCAAAGTATCCAATGTAAATGAGTTTGCGGCCGTAGTTCAGAATTTATTAAATGTGAAGTTTTAGCCTTTGATTTTTGTGTTGGTATGTGTATTGATTTTTGTAATGTCATTTTGAATAATAATTGGGCTTACGGGTGATCAATGTATATTTGAAAAGAAACAGAGATAGAAAATTATTGCTAATAAAATATCGAGTGTTATGTTCGATCGAAGATTTTCAAATGGATTGTCTACATTACTCATAATTGACTTGATAATTATGAGTGATATTTAAAACCAAAAAAACGTTAAATGTTTAGCAAAATTATATTATTTTTGTCAAAAGGTCAATCCGACTCCGCATTTGTTAAGCGGTTTATTTTTATTTGAAAAGCCAGCCAATACATAAAATTTGAATCAAAAATAAAAAAATTGGGTGTCATATTTAGTTTTTTATTAAAATAAAACAAAAAATAAAAATGTTTGTTGTTAGGGTTCCGTTTTTTATACGGAACACTATCGGTAAGAGTAAAACGTGTTTTTCACATTATTTCGATTATCTCGATTACTATAAATCCAATGAACCTGAAATTTGGCGTGCGTATAAAACTAATCTGTCCACACAAAATGAGGAGTTGAAAAATAAATAAAATGGTTTTCGTTTGGTTAACTGGGCTACGACGTGAGGCCTTTGAGAAAATACATTTTTATATCGAGTATCATATGAAAGTGCTTCATTTCAGTGTTTCTAAAAAATGTATTTTGGAATTTTACACCCCATCATTTTTTGTGTAATTCTAAATAATGGCGTTTTCTGTATGTTTTCTTTCCTCGATTAGCTCCGAGCCTAAGTAATCGAAAATCTTAAGTATTTTGAATGATAGAAAAATTAGTAAGTTTTTAAAGAAAAATATAGTAAAGTACCAAATAATTATATTTATTAATGGGGAAGATATGAGAAGGGGTGAATACACCATTTAAAACCCGGTCAAGCGGGGTGTCGTTTGAAGAGTACAAAAATTAAGAAACATTACAATTTTTTTTAGAATTTTGCGATTCACTATTTTTGAATTATTCTCAAAAAAGTGCAACAAAAAGTTGGTCCCCCTATACGTTTTTTCGTTGATTGACAGAAAAATTTGAAAAAATTCACAGAGATAGGAAATTTGATAAACCCTTAACGAAAAATACAGCGAAGCCTCAAGTTATTTTATTTCTATGTGTTTAGGGGATGGCAGGGTGAAAAAATGTGTTTTGGCTCCCATGAGTAGGGTGTCATTTGAAAGAACACCAAAATTAAGAAACATTACAATTTTTTTAGATTCTTGCGATGCACAGTTTTTGAATTATTGTCAAAAAAGTCCTATTTTTAGTGTTAACACCACTCAACCCCTAAATTTCGTCGTTGATTAACAGAATTGAGTCGTTCCTTAGCTACCATAAACAGCCATGGATAATATTAAACATAAAGTAATATTTTTTATATCATTTCGATCAATTTAGATGAGATTGACATATACTATTGATATTTACGTTGAACCATTTATTTTTTATATGTCTATGGTCTGGCAATTTAAACTCTTTACAACACAACTTTATGTTATATTGTTTTCTAATTGAAACACATTTCAATTTATAAAAATATTGCTGTAAGAATTGCCACACCATTGCTGACTCAGATGGAAATGCCAAGTAAAAAACATGGAATATTACTTTACTTTTGCGAAGTATTTCACTTTAATTTAAATTATAATTTTAACATAAATCACCAATCACAACATTAAAAATATTGTGTCTTTAGCAGAATAAACTAAAAATAAAAGAATTTCTAAAACCACATGTATATGCTTAAATAAATTTTTAGACAAACTATTTTGTATATGCCATCATTTCTTGATGAACTCTAACTTTCTACAGCTTTGTCTACTTATCTACAGCTTTGTCTACTTTACTCAATTTCCGTTGATATTACAAAACCAAATCAACAAAGTCCTTATTTTTGAATACACTAACATATTTTTTTCAGTGTGAATTAGAATAAAGCGCAACGATTTTTATTATATTGATTGGCGCAACGATTTGTTGTTTTATTATATTAATCACTATATATTATTCACTATGATTGGCAAGTGTAGAGGAAGGATGAAGAGTTGGATCAAATTCAAGCAATGGGGGTGAGTGAAATATTTTAATTTTTTCATTAAAATTAAATTTGATGTGGTGTGTGGGATGGTCTTGATTCCTCTGACCCTCTTTTGGGATCGTCCCTGTTCTTTGCTCATTTGAATCCGTCTTCTTTTCAAACTTTTGCGTGCGATTCAGCATTTGTACTGAGTTGAGGAAAGGCATAATCCGACTGCAGCCAGTCGGAAAATTTAAATCTCCAGGTACGCAAATCCTCTAATGTTCCTGATACTGATTCCACTATCACAAATGCACAGCGTTCATTACAAATTGGCATCAATAAGATATCCACAAGAATTAACCGTGGGCGTTTTTCTCTAACCTAAAAATATACTTTAACATCGTTAAAATAACCATTTTGTACTTGATCATGGATCAAAACGTCTCATTAAAACAATTAAGACACCTTGACGCTTTTATTTACTTAACAATCACTTCACAATTATTTTTATTATTTTTAACTTATAATTAATATATAACCAAAACTTTAAAACTTGATTGTTTATGTCGTATAGCTGAATTTAATGGAGGTGGTTGTGATTATTAACTTTTCTTCTTACACTTTGAAACTGGTCTGTTATATATATGTACATATATGTTATATGGAAAGATATGCGATAAGCGAAATTGGAAATGATTGTCTGTTTTTAACTATACTGGATAATTATGTAGTTTTATTTGTTATTTATTAATTGTTATATAAAACGTGAAACAAATATTAACAGTAATTGAATATATTAAAGTTATTTGATTTGTTTTAGTTTTAACATTCTTAAAATAAAATTTCAGTGCAAAGACGAAGAATGTGCGAAGTTTTATAAACGTTATGTGCGTTATGTGCGAAGTTTTATAAACATTTAAAAAGAGAGTTGGAAAATGATTTCATAGATTAAAGATACTGTTTTATGATTGAACAAAACAATAGATAAGCCTTTTAGGAATTTCGTTTCAACTTCAAATCAAGATCTTGTTTTTCAGTTATTGTTTGTCTAATTTCTTGCAGAGTAATTATATAATTACAGTCTATACCTCTCCGCCTCTGTTTCTACTCTTGAGAGCATACAAAAAACTCAGACTGTGTATGTTCTATGTTTCGGTTCGTCAGTTAGTCACTTTTACATTTCCAGGTCAAATTTTATTTGAATTTTCGGGTCCGATGTTATTTTCCTGATTTTTGATCACCAACGAGGAGATGTATTGAACACTATGTAGCAATCAGTAGATCCGGCAGTGCCCTGTTCTACGAACGTTGAAATAAACAAATAATTCATGCTCCTCCCGCCCTCTTCTAACGGTTTTAAAGTCCGCAATACGAAAAATGCTAGAACTTTTTTTGGAATTATTTTAAAATTCGTAACACAAATAAAAAAGAAAAGCAAGTCATAAGTAAGTCATAAATGACAATTTCTAAAACAAAATTAATCTCATTAGCGTATTCTAAAAATGCTGTAGCAAGAAAACGTAAAAATGTTCCAGCGATTATATCATTTTATTTGTGATATGATGTCTGAAGATATTTTAATTGATTCCGAATAAAATTTATTTACAAATGACAATTTCTAAAACAAAATTAATCTCATTAGCGTATTCTAAAAATGCTGTAGCAAGAAAACGTAAAAATGTTCCAGCGATTATATCATTTTATTTGTGATATGATGTCTGAAGATATTTTAATTGATTCCGAATAAAATTTATTTTTTGTCTATACAATATTTCCTAACTATACCTTTATTTTTATTTAAGAATTTTGTATCATTTGCATCAAACTCCAATAGCATACGATTGCTTATAATCACGTATTGTTCAGAATCGATTAAAACCGATGTAAACAAAAGTCGAATAAAATTGTTTGTTGAGTTTTCAGAAGTAATTTCATAGAGTACATAAAATTTGATTAAATCGGTTATCACTTTAAACTGCTTTCTTTAATTTTTATGTAATAGGAAATACACAAAAAAAATAAGTAAATTAAAAGTCAAATAAATAATTTGTGTTGCTAATCTTATTTATTTTGATACAGTTTCTCATAACTTATTTCCGTTATTTCCGAGTTTGTTCGATTTATTATATAATATGTTGGACCGGTAGAGTTACCGGAAGAAAAAAAAACTGTAGATTAGTTATTACGCATTCAATTGATCTTTTATTCTGAATAAAACATAATTTTGTTTAAAAAAAAACATTACTACGTATGATATAGGAGTCGATGATAACATAGCTAAATCCTGTGATTGCTGAACCCTTATATAGGTAAACTCTATTCTTTTCCAGAATATTATTTTGTGAAAATCACTTTGACATGTCAATGTCGACTTTTCCAGACAGCATTTAAGCGAATACACGCATTACTGGGAAACCCCTTACTGGGAAAATTGGAACACAACTGTTATCAGTTTGAGCATTTCTAAGCGTTTTATTTGAGGTATTTGTTTTCAGTTTTCAAAGATTTTATTTCCTTTTTAAATTATTTAGCAATTCATTAATATTATCAATCGAGCTCAAATGCATACTTGTTGAATTTATTTACTTCCATTTTTATTAAGCAATCAAACAACATTATTTTATTTTGGTTGATCCTATTTAATAATTTACAAACTTGTAAATGGTTAATATATCAAGTTTTAAAAATATTTTATTTAACATTGAGCATAATTTACTTTCAATCAAGTTTTTAGTTCAAGTGTTATAATAACCACACATTACTGGCCACAGACCGATTCCAAAGGGTAATTAATTTGAACCCAACAAATTCAAAGAAATAAGATTAACATAATTCCATAATATCTTTACAAATAATCATTTCTATAAGATAAATCTAAAGTAGAATATTTAACAAAAAAAAGCCAACCAATAAACCTTGACCAATAATCAAAAATACAAATTTGCATTTCTAAGACATTTTCGTTTTTTTTTCTTCAACAATCTACCCATCAAGTTATATATTTTAAATAATAAAATATTATCTAATATTTAAAAATCTGATTTAACATAAATATCTTGCGTACCGAAACCAAAAGTATATTATTAGAAGTTTTGTGTGTGCTGTTTTTAGGTTCGTCGCTTCGTTGAAGTTTTTTGATTTTAGTTTTGTATTCTAATCTGTGTCGTGTCAATACTTTTCAAACTGAAACAAAAAACTTTTATAACTGTTAAGTTAATAAAAAAATGTTTTGTTAATATAGCAAAATACAAACATTGACATACTCGTATTCCCATTATAGTATTCATGATAAATGTCAACCGTTACGTCTACCATCGTGTTTATAATTTTTTTCCATTTAATATAAAACGATTAATTTATTAAGTGATTGTGATGTTATGTATAATTTTGTGTGTTTTAATATATTTTTTTTTTAAATATTTGGCTTTGAAATTCATAGAATATTCTGTATAGCACTTAAATTTATATTTCCTTTCAGAAAAGATCACTGATTTAATATGCATACGAATACCTTTGTTTAGAGTAATGTTATTGTAAATGGCATAAAATTGTCATAAAATTGTTTCAATTACTAACAAGAAAGCATAAAGTTAATTTTTTTATAACACGTGTCCATATAATAAAAAAATGTTGATATGTTTTAGACGTACTGTTACCTGCCTCCTCTCTAGAGAGTATCCAGTTCAGTTAGAACCCCTTTTTAAATCAAGTCTTCTCAACTTCAAGAATAGGGTGATGATTAAGTGTATTTCGGACATAATTGGCAGTATAATACTCCCCAATAAGATATCTTCTGCTGTAGATCAAAGCTCAACATTCTTTGAGAAGATGGGTTGAGGTCTCTTATTCCAAATGAAAGAGTGTACATTCGTGTCTCTCCTCCACCCCAATATTCTTGAAGTGTTTTTTTAATCTGCAAAGTCCTATAAAAACACCTGTCAGTATGCTTAGGTTGTTCCAAGAGCACGTTAGTACTATCTTTTGATTTAAGAACCCAATTAACTCCTCACACTTTCGTAAACCCATAGTATTACTTGAGGCTTTGGACCATTCCGTCATAATTACTTTTATAATCCTTTGGTGAATGGCTTTTGCCCCCAATCCACAAAAGTTTTCTGGCCCGACAAAAGATATTATTGAACATTTCCTTGCTAATTTGTTGGCTTCATAATTACCTGCTATAATCGCATGACCAGTATCAGTTAACTGTCATTGTTACCATTACCAAGCTTGTTTAGCTTGCTCATGCAGTCGCAAAGCATTTTGGATTTGATGGAGCAATATCTTCTCTTTTCCAAGTCTCTCTCAATGTTTCTCGATGATTGCTTCCTTTTCCATAACATCGATGCCAAATTTCAGTATGACTTCCCTGGCTATGCTTTTAATCTGTTTGTGGAGTAGAACTCGTCCTAGCAGCATCTCTTGCAGATACAGGACAGTCTCTACACTTTTCTAACTCCACCTTTTCGGAGTAGAGCTCTTCTGTGCCACGCGATTACTCCATTCGATGGATAGACGATCTTACTATTGCAACTTGAATTTTCTTTTCAGATTATGTTACAGAATCATAATTTAGACGAGGAATACGAAAATGGATAAATCACCCCATCCTGGGGCAAGTACAGTAAAGGATAGAATAATGGCGCTATGTTTGAGCAGTATTCACGTGAGCAACTTGTTACCCAATATTAATAGAAATTCAAAATATGTTTGGGAAAGATTTAACACACTACGTCATTTAAAAAAAAGCAAACAAGTGCAGGAGAAGATGTGCTCATTAGACATGACCTAACTTATGAAGTTGTTATTTTTATCCCTCCCACCGACTAATTATGTTCCATTTGAATCGAAAATGAAGTGTATGCAGTTTTACTGAAATCGGAAAATAATTACCCACCGCGCAGTGGCGTCGAAAATAAGAAAATTAGCAGAATAATAGGATTTTTTACGTTTATCAGATATAATCATCTTAAAATATAATATATCTCATAATTTCGATTTTTTTAATTACTAATTTAATTACTTTACGATTCCAACGAGCCTAAGTATGTAGAAATCGATCTTAGGAAAGCGTTTTTATCGAATTTCTTCTTCTTAAATCCAAAAAAAAAAATTCTGCGAAAATTCAGAAAAAATAAACTTTTATGTTAGATTTAGACTTTGTTTGAGTAACACAAATTTTTATTTTTGGATACATTGCTAGCAGAATTAACTGGACATGGTAAAGTAGATCGTTTGCCAACTGTAGTAACAGTTGGTAATATTGAGAAGTTATTAACGGTTCCATAATGCGAAGAAGGGAGCGGCTTATCGATTGCGAATGCGATATATGAATGCCTTAAAGAATGAGATCTTACTGATAAAGCCGAAGCCATGTGTTACGACACGACATCAAGTAACACTTGACCAGAAAAAGGTGGAAAAAAAGATTGGCCACAACTTGATTCGATTCCCATGTCGTCATCACATACAGAAGATTAAACTACGGGTTGTTTATGATCTCAAATTTGGAAAGACCACAGCACCCGATGTTTCGCTGTTCAACAAATTTCAGAAGGCATGGGACGATGGTAAAATTAATCCAACAATGTTCAAAAGTGGAATATCGGACAAAAAACTGGGAAACAAAATTCCAAAACACTCGTGAGAAGCTCTAGTAATTTTTTGTCATGAAGAGTTGGAAAAATCACACCCACGCAGCGAATATAAAGAATTTTTGAAAGTTACATTGATGTTTCATGCCGAAACCATTGAGAATTACAAATTCAAACGCCCAGGTCCGACAAGTCACGTCGTTTGCATTTTTTCGAGACGTTTGCATTTTTTTGATTATTTTGTGTGTGAAAATTTGGTTCAAATGCATAAATGGAACAGCAACCGCAAATCAGGATTTGGATTTCATCAAATCGGCCATCGCTTTAAAAAAAATTGACCAAAAAGTTTCAGAGGAAATGTTGAGCAAAATTTGTTATCATCTTCACTATTTAACGGAGGCAAATATTGGCTTGGCTTTTTTCGACCCAGATATTTCGTTTGATGAAAAACGAAAAATGGTTCAAAACCTTGAGGTCCCAGCACGAGACATCCCCATCGCACCCCAAACTCGCAAAAAAGATTTTGACGCAGTCAAACATATGCAACTTTTTGCTAATAAGAACATTAGTGATTTTGTCACAAAAAAAACTCAGAGTTTTTTTAATCGATTTAGAATTTGTATTGATTTTTTGCTACATGACCCATCGGAATGAGGATTTCGTCAAAGCCACGTTGTTTTGCCAAAGTTTGCATGTTGTTAATGATACCGCCGAACTCGGTGTTAAGTTGATGACACGGAAAACAACAACATTCTAACTAAAGACGAGGAAGGTACACAATACACCATTCAGGTGGTCGAAAACTACAGATGCAAATACCCATCATACAATTAATTTAATTTAATTTATTGATTTCTTTTGGAAAAATGTTGCTTTTGAATGAAAAATTATTATAAATTTAACCATAAAATTAAATTTTTTACTCTGAAAAAAGATTATTATGAATTAGTGAATTTTCGTATATGTAAGAAGAAAAATTAAAGTAAATCGCTTTTCTAAGATCGATTTCTACATGCTTAGGCTCGTTAGAATCGTTAATTAATTAGCTTTTAATAAAAAAAATCAAAATTATGAGATATATTATGTTTTAAGATGATTATATCTGATAATAAAAATAAAAAATCCTATTATTCTGTTAATTTTCTTATCTTCGACGCCACTGCGCGGTGGGTAATTATTTTCCGATTTCAATAAAACTGGATATAGTTCATATGCGAGTTAACTGGAACATAATTAGCCGGTGGGAGCGAAGAAAAAGATGGTTTGAAAATTGTTCATACATATCTGGTCATGCCTAATATATACATATATATAACGATATGAGCTATAACGGAATTTACCGGCACTTTCACGATCGCATTTCTTGACCTACAACAAAAACTTTTTCTGTATACGTTGCGGCCAAAAATTTCTTAGACAAGTTCACGTACTGGCCATATCCGGGTACAGGTTAAGTGGCTAGAGCCAAAAAATTCGAATAATCTAGGGCGTTATAACTTCCGTTTGAATCATAATATTTTAATAAAATTTATCAATATTGAATATTTGAATATATTTCTATCATTTGTTTCCAAATGACAACCTTGGCGTTCCAGGCTCCTGAAAACTCAGCTGTTTTAAAAATTTAAGAAACTTTGTTGTCCTTGATTTTGCTGAAAATGGCCAATTTCACTTTTGAATATTTATGCACACGTTAACTAGAACATAAATCTTTCCAAAATTAAAAAAAAAAAATAGTTCAAGTCTAGAGGTTGAGACACCAGGGAACGAAAGAACGAAAACGAAAACGAAACGAAAGAAAACAAACGCAAACGGCCATGCTTTCTTCATTTTTAGGTTTATGTTGTTTAAACTCACACTAGCTTTTAGATAAACTTTTCAACTATAACCTCAGAGATTTTCAGCTTTCTAACCCAAGTGGTTTCAATGTAATTAGCATTAAATCTAATGCATGCCATTCAATTACAACAACAACTTCCATAAAAATATAAAAATATCCCATAGATATATTAAAAAAATTTTCTGTTGTTTTTTTTGTTTCAGTTTTTAGTTTTTTTCGCAAAAATTAAAAGAAATATTAAAACAAAGCTGAGTCATTATTGTTTTAAATTAAAGAATATTTTCTTATATGCATATTGATTACACATTTACAAAAGTCTTCCTATATTGTAGATATTTGAATTATTTGAGGTGTAAAAGTTTGACAATTTTAGATTATAAATTATGTGTGGTGGTGTTATACTAATTATGTGTGACGTTGTGAGAACGTTTATTTGCTCTTTGGTGGACTTAATATGTTATTAAAAGTAGTTTTAACCAAATTAAATAAAACTGCTCCGAAATCGCATTGATAAAGTAGATTTCGTTAGTCTAATCATTATATAAAACTAATCAATATATCAACTGTGTGTAATTAATTAATTAAACTAATAATGTGTGTTTTTTTTCTATATCGGAGAAATCGGAGCGATAAAATAAAATTTGTATCAGATATATCGTATAATTTTTTCCTCCGATAATTAACTGTCGGATATAAAATATATTCTCTGAGTTCTTTCCGCCAACAAAAAAATAAAAAAAAATTAATAAATAAATAAATAAATTTTATTAAAAAATTTATTTTTATTTGTTTTTAATTGAAACTTTACCTACAATTTTTTAAATTTATACTTCAAACGATGACTTCTAGTCGGTAAAAAAAATATCTGTAATATCTGTAAAAGTTCTTAGAGAAAATATGAACTATTTTCATTATTCATATTGTCAAATTCATCTACTAAAAACTTACAAAACGACATATCTAAATTTGACTGTGTAAAAAATAAACAAGATTGTATTTATATATCGCATTTTTACCAGTGTAAAATAATGTTATTATTGTGTTCGCCTGTTATTATTCCATCTGTATGCGAACACAATAATAATATTATTTTATACTGGTAAAAATGCTAGTATAAATTATATAAATACAATCTTTAGTATTTTTTACACAGTCAAATTTAGATATGTCGTTTTGTAAGTTTTTAGTAGATGAATTTGTAAATATTATCATTTATATTTACAAGCGTACCAAAAATAGCATTTTCTACGCGTGGTAAAAACGTTTTTGCGTTCTTGAACTTATTCCACTCGACGCTATCGCGTCTCCTAGACAAACTGTTCAGTCACGCAAAAAGAGACGTTTTCACCACTTGTATAAAAATCTACTATTTCCTTGAAATACCTACTCGCACATTTAGTTTTTGCTTCAAAGTTGATGCTTGTCACCGTAAAAAATTAAACTCAAGTAAGTAAGGAAGTATTTGGAATTTTTTCAATTCAAATTAAGGCAAGGTTGGACGTTTCTCAGAAAAAAATCTCCAATTCTCATTTTCCGTGTTTTGGATGAATTCGAACCTTCTCTCTTCAGTGCCTTGTTCTAATCCTTAGGCAGACACGCTATCGATTACGTCGTTGAGGCGATGAGAATTTCGAAGTTGAACCTTCTTCATCATTTATTTATTTTACTTAAGTTGAGTTTTTCCACTGTCATTAGACTCCATATTACGAAAATGTTTTTACATTATATGGGAATTTTCAAAGTTGTATAATAAAATCTTGGATATGCTATATAAAATTTATCCCAACAACCCGGGCGGTATGAGAAGGCGTTATAATTGGTCTCATAAATTTGAGCTTGATTGCTTGTTTTTGTAAATAAATAAATAATTCAAAACGTTTATTCATTATTCAAAATAAAAATTAAATTGTTTATATTATAGTACCTGCGGGCCCACGCCGATTTCATTTGATGATTACCACATATTTTTTTCTTCGTGAGGCGCCTGTCCTTGACGAGCCCAAAAACTTTTGTTCTGTCATTTTTCTCGATTCGGCCGCTTTTTCGTTCGATAAGCCCTGAAAAATGCCGATTGCCCGCGATCTTGTAAATTTGCTACTACAATTTTTTTTTAAGCTATCAGTTTATTAATTTATTTTAGAACACAAATGTAAGCTTGTCCGACAAAAATGTGTTTGCTATTCTCGAGCCCGATAACTGACATTTTGGTATGTTTTGGGTTGTCGGACTCGATAATAGCAGACAAATTTTTTCGGACAAGGTTACCATCGTGTGCAAGATCCCGGGCAATCGGCATTTGTCCAATGGTAATATTCAGTTTACACTGAACGTGAATTAAGCTATTACAGAACGTTAAGCTGCCTTTACACTATTGCAGAATTGTGCAATGAACAATGACTGCAATGAGCAATGAAGATTCATTGAGTAATGGGTCCGCAATGACCGTTGCCGCAATAATATTTCACTTAAATACGTAAAAATAATAATATTTCACTTAAATACGTTGTTAGATAGCAATAGTTTACACTAAACGTATTTTTGTGAAATATTATTGCGGCAATGGTCATTGCGGACTCATTACAACGGTTTGCAATGGCTTAATTACCAAACTTTTCTGCAATGAATATTTTACTGTTTACACAATGCCAATATTATTGTCAAAAACTCATTGCATATATCATTACAGTTGTCGTTGTATTTCACATAGGCGAATTTGTGTATACGGTATTTGTTGAGATGATGGAAAATGAAAAGGGCTCAATTGTTATCGTGATGTCATTATTTTATGTGTACGTTGTCAATAACAATAAATTGTTGTTTTGACATTTTACAGTTATAATTATTGAGTGAACGATTCTCGTGATGGAAAATACAGTTGAGTGATGTTTAGAGTTGCTGTCGAAATTATTGTGTGTTGTTGTAAATTGTTGGTGGTAGAAATACTAGTTTTTCTGGGAATTGGACACAATGAT
>OY856187.1:358081165-358402234 GCA_963693315.1 Diogma glabrata | reverse complement strand
ACGCCTTTCGAACACCTAATGTTATCCCAAAATAGTCAGCAACTGAGCCTTCGATTACCCTTTAGTTCTACAATTTAATCCCGATGATGTGAGCTTACACAGGGAAACAATTTCATTGGCATACCAAGACATATAAATGCAGACCTCGTGGCTGTCGGCTGTTACTATCATTAGCTTGCTTGAAATCAACGTAGGCAAATTTGGACAATATTGACGGTCGTATTACATTACATTAAGCTGCAACGGTAACGATTTTACGAAAAACAATACAGACTATTATTTAAATTGAATTTAGACAATATTGTGAAATCCGTGTTTCCATAAAATCGTTACCGTTAAATTTTATGAAATACGAGCTCACAATATTGTTCAAATTCACATTTATGTGTTCAGGAATAGGGTGAATGGTGAATGGTGATGTTGTACTCTCAACATTTTCCCAGAATCACCTTTGAAGAAAACCATACTGATTGCCACCGATGATAGATTCGGTGAAAAGTATGAGTCGAGCAAGTATAAGGTTAGCCAATAATTTGTATGGAGTGTTCAGAGTGGCAGTGCGATGCTACAATAATTTAAATTGTAACATTTTAAATGGTCACAATTCTTATGGAGTGGAATAATGAGCTATTATTCATGCTGCAGCAAGTAGTTTGTCTTGTTCCCAGATTGCAAAAATGAGATCGTAGATACGTGGTACAAGAGCTACTTCTCCATTTTTGTTTCATCGATACCTGGTGTTTGTTGATGGTGGCTTCTAATTTTTAGGGTTCCGTTTTTTATACGGAACACTAATATTGGTGAGAGTACAACGTGTTTTCGCATTATTTCGATTATCTCGGGAACCATTAATCCGATGAACTTAAAATTTGAGTTGCTTATAAAACTAACCTATATACACAAGATGGCGGGTTAAAAAATAAATAAAGCTGTGTTCGTTTGTTTTACAGAAGTATACGATGTAAAGTCTTTGAGAGCATACATTTTTTTATCCAGACGAATAGGGTATCATATGAAAGGGCTTCATTTCAGTATTCGTTAAAAATTTATTTGGGAGGGAATGATAAGGGGTAAAAACATCATTTAAAACCAGGTCAAGTGGGGTGTCATTTAAAAGAGCACCTAATTTAGAAAATATTGCCATTTTTTTAGAAATTGGTAATGCATAGTTTTTGAATTATTGTCAAAAAAGTGACACAAAAAGTTAGTGCCCCCCCTTGGATTTCGAGCATAATTGACAAAAAAATTTGAAAAAACTCATAGAGACAGAAAGTTTGATAAACTCTGAACGAAAATTATAGCGAAGTCTCAAATAATTATATTTTTGTGCTTTTAAGAGATTGGGGTGGGGAAGGGTGAAAAAAATCTTTTTTGACCCAAGCGGGCGGGGTGTAATTTGAAAGAGCACCTAATTTAAAAAAACATTGCAATTTTTTTTAGAATTTTGCGGTGTACAGTTTTTGAGTTATTCTACAAAATGTGCAAATATCAGACCGTACCCCCCAGGCTCAAGCGTCTGTTTTCCATGTTAGAGGCGGCTTTGAATGAGTGTCTGTCTTGGATCAAGTGGCTCGTTATGTAAACGTGTAAAAAAGTTCTTCTGATAACTTTAAAATCAGAACGGACCCATTCAAGAAAATTTTGGGTTGGGTCTGAGGTTAACATCCTCACCTCAACGTTGTTAAATTTAGAAATCAGAAAAAGAAAAACAGACCCGGACTTCAAAATAGAATTTTTCCTGCACGTGACCGCTGTTGCGAATGACCGTGGGGAATATTAGAGGTTTATTAGCTTGATCATGCTCCTCCATGGAGCATGAACGCCACAAAACAAAAACTGACGTGCTTCTAAATTTCTAAATGTTGTCCAAAAGCGTTCAAAACTATGGAAAACTACACAAAAATTGAATGTGTTGAATTGCAGCAAAATCAAATGACATCAAATGACTTAAAATGTATGAAGATTTAAAAAACAGTGTTCGGATACTTCCTTCTCTTTGTCAAATTTTGTCCAAAAGCTTTAGAACAATGGGAAATCTGCAATTTTACACAAGCTCGTCCACTAAATTCCATTAAAATCGAATGATAGAAATTAGAATTATAGAAAACCAATAAAGTTGCACTTCCTTCGTCGACACCACTTCAAACGTATGCGTGGTTGCCGTTTGATTCAGCATATCTTCAAACAAACGTTGAAAATTTTGGCTTTAAATCGCTACCTATTTGTTCTAATATCATTAAAGTATAACCTGTTCGACCATGAAGTATCGTCTAAATTTTAAACCATGGTTTGTTCGTCAATCTTCATGATTGTTCCTAATTTTAAATATGTTTATACCAAGAAAAGAAATGTATTTTAAAATAAAATATGATAAATAAAAATAAAATTTATTCAACTCATCGAATCCATACAAAAACTCTAATTTAAAATCAGATCATTCGGATTATATATAGGAATATCGAATTTTGTATATCTGAAATACAAAAACCAGTTATATAAAATTAACAAATGGAAATATGAGACAAAATTTTTTTTTTTAAATTCACTTTCGATTTGATATAAATTCCACAAACCAGAACCAGAGATATGTGTACACACGTATATGTGACGTAAAACTATTGTCTTAGGTCAAAAACTACAATTCAATTGTTACTGTGTTGTTTTTTTTTTGTATGGACAAACGGGGTAGGCTTTTAAGCTAGAGGCAAATTTTCTAATTTCCTTACGTTAAACAAATAGATAACGTTCTATTATTTTATTATTTTACTGACATTGAAAAATAAATCAATTATTTTAAATTATTACCAACTATTCCTTTTCAACAAATTCACGTTTTTTTCCTATAATTTTAATTTTTGCTTATGTAAAACAATAAAAAGTGTTATATCTAAGATATAAGATTATATACATAATACATATATATGTATTGTTATAATATGTTATAAAACAATTCTTTTCCCCATTATCATATTACTTTTAACATTTACCTTTATAATAATTTCTTGTTTTTTTAAAATATAATATAGAAGTATTAAATGATGTACATATTGCAATATTTAACACATAAGTTATAAATAGTTTTTGGAGTAACACAACCAAAAGAAAAATTAAGAAGGGAGCCCTCAAAAGTGAGAGTTTTGCCATTTAATTTGTAGTTCTTGATAAACCATTGGTGAAGAAAGTGGTTGATTGTTAAAGTGGTTTTAATAAATTAAATATAATATAAAAATAATAAAAAAAATGACAAAACTAATTCCTGCGGTGATAGTTTTAGTAACAGTTTTAGCAGCTAGTGAGTTTAATTTATAATATATTATTTTTTTGTTGTTGTGTATATCGGTCGTATCATTGCCGGTTATTTTTTTATATTCTTTCTATTAATTAATTATTATTGAAAGGTTAACTATTTCGACAATTTCATTCGAAAAATTTTCTTTAAACCAACGAACTGATTGAATAACGTGACATTTAATTTATTTATCTTGCATAATCGAATATCGAAAATTTTGTAATCTGAAGAAGATAAATTTATTTAATCGAACAATTGCATAATTTAATATAATTTTTTTGCATCTTATTATTCCTCGATCATAATACTTATGATAATACAAAATAATGACATAATCGAAAGAAAGTAAATAATTTTAAGAAAGCCCTGAAGTGAAATTATAATGTTTATTGTATTTTTTTTTGTATTAAATAAGAGAGTAAAAAGCGTATAATCAACAATTATGTACTTTCAAAGAAATTTAAATGTTTTGATTGCATTTTAAAAAGAAAGTAAAGGTTGGAATAATGTAGGATTTAATTTTTATTGTCATTTTTCCAATCGGCTAAATTTTTTGGATTAAATTGATTTTCGTTTTTATTGAATGGAATAGAGAAAGTATTGTGACAGAATATTATGTAATGAATTTGACGTTAAACTTTTCAAATTTGGAAGGTTATTTATTTTGACTTTATAATTAATCAAGATATATATTGGAAGTTTTTTTATTTCCATTTTTGGTAGTTATCGGAATTGAAAAAATAATAATCTTAATGAAAGCATAATTTGACCTATTGATAAACAATTAATTTTATTTTAATGCTGGATTTTAGTTTTAAATTCTTGTAATCCACCAAAATCAATGTTTCTTAATATGATTTTTTGTTTCCATTTGCTAATGTTTTGAAAATAAAAAAATCAAATAATGTTTCCTATAAGCTTAAGAAATGTTTTTAGACACATTTTGTTGCATTGTTTCATGCAACATTTTTTATACAAAAGCTCAAAGTATTTTTTATTAACAGAGTAAACAAACTAGCGGTTTTACTTAAATTATGCTTACCTAACCAACGTTTTTAGGTGAACATTGAAAATTTTACATCCCACATCCCATTTCGTCTTAAAAGTAACTAATTGATGTGGGAAAATATTTTTAATCGCATGGAAGACGAATCTGCCTTTGTTGGTTTGTAATTTTATTTAATTTTTTTATCTACGGGTCTGATAACCACGCGTACTTCAGTCCCGACTATTGACATAGACGAGCTAAAGTAAGATATCACATACCACTGGCAATAGCAGTAAGATATTACTAACTAGGACGATATCTACGACTCAGAAGTAATTTTGGTGTGGGGTCTAGGTTTTCATAGGTATTTATGTGTTGTTGTGGCACATATTGTAATTCCTATTACACAACAACGAAAAAAAAATAAAATAATTATTCTGAGTATTTCCAACAAATTATTTTTTATCGTTTTGTTTTTTTATTATTTCAATTCTTCGAACCGTCAATTTCAAAACAATAATAAAATTATTACAAGAATTTAGATGCAATCATTATTTTTTTTTTACAACCCACAATAATAAGATAAATTAATTAAAATAAATTTGAATATATTTTATTAAGATTAATGACATTAGGAAACGATCGAAACGAAAGTGAAATCTAGTATTAGAGTTTGTTGTTTTTACAGAAAATTATTGTTTTTTGTTTAAATTTAAAAGAGTTTTAGTATATTGGGTTGGGATGCTTTGAAATTCTGTTATTACTATAAAATGCCAACTTTGTCTCTCATCAATTTGGATTGAATAGTAATGAACGGTTTTATTTTCGCTTATCTCCTTTCTATATATGGTCAATCAATGCTTACCCTTTTGAACAATCACGACACGATGTTTAATGAACGTCATACGAGGACAAATTAATTCTGAAATTTATGATGAACAAAGCAACAAAAATATTTAATTATAAATAAAAAAATAGATTTATAGTCAATCCCCTCCACCTTGCCTCCTATCTTGCCTCCTAGATTCTTCTTGTGAAAAACACGAGTCCATTTTTTTAATAATAAGAACACGTGCCGCAAAATCATCAAAGTTGATTTTTGGTAAAATCGTAGATATTTTTAAATATCTAATGAAGTATGCAAATTTGAAAAAAATCATTTAAACATTTTTATAGAAAATTTAATTCTCTATAAAAAATATCCCGGTCATTTTTTGCCTGAAACGTATATTTCTGAAGATATTCTGAAAAAACCTCTTAAAACAAATATGACGAAAAAGTACTAATTAAGTTTTTTCCTTTTCGCGATTATATTTTTATTCTTTTCATTCCATAGCTATAGCAGATGAGGAAAATTAGTACTTTTTCATCATCCTTATTATTTATTCAGTGACGAAGATTTACAATTTTTTTTTTCAAAATATCATCAAAAATATACGTTTCAGGCAAAAAATGATCGGAACCATTTTCGAAGAAAATTAAATTTCCTACAAAAATATTTCTAAGGTTTTTTTTAAAATCTGCACATTTCATGAGATATTTAGCAAAATCTATTTAAAATTTTATTTAAAAAAAAATGCTCGTGTTTTTTCCACCAAAAAGAATTTTTTCCGGGGGCGTCTGAGAAAATTTAATTTTTAACGACCAGTTATATAAAGTTAATTCCATTTGATACATTGCGCTCCCTGATGATTTCATCTCTGGTGTGACGGCGTCTCCTCCGTTTTATAGATTCAACAATGGTCAGTAATTTCCACACCAATGCTTAATAGAAAGTTATGGTTGGTAAATTATTAATTTTGGTTGGATAAATCTAGAGAGATTGTTTATCTTAGACCTGTGACCTGTGTCTTTTCTCATAGGATTCCTTGTATCTATACCACAATAGATTTTTGTGCAATAATGGGCGTTCAGTAACAATGCTGGTTTGATTATTCTCAACCATTTTTTCGCATGTCTTATTTCTCGCATTTCGTTAGAACCTTATGGAGATTAGCCGCATACATTCACATGTATTGTAAAAGCTTCTGCTTTCTGTTCGCCTCTTCGACTTTCCTTATTATAGGTGGGTGTTTTTCGGACTGTTTGGCCTAATTTATGAGATAACGACGTAACTGTATTAATATTGGCGGAACGTGGTATACCGGTGTTAAGACTTGCATTAAAAATTAACAAACAAAGCAGTCTCTTTAATTCAAAGTTTAATTGACTTCTTAAAAGTGATATAAGACTGGAGTTACCTTATTTGTCACAATTTGTCTTTGTAACAGTTCCACCAGCAATTTTCAATACAAAATGTCGGTTAGAGGTAAATGAAATCCATGCCCAAAGGAGAATAGTGTATCGATCGTTAAATAAGTCCTTAAACTCAAAATTGTATTTTGTTAGCAAAAAAATTCTTTCTGAAGATGGTTAATACTGAAACTAGTAAAAGAATTTATTTAAAAAAGAAAAGCGTTTTTTAAATGTTTAATAAATTATTGATAAAAAATTACATTTTATTTGTCTTTTGTTAAATATTTGGTGAATATATTTTTTTTTAAATACTGTGTAAAATTAAAAAGGCAGTTTGCTAAAGTAAAATACACGTTATTAAGTCCTTAAACCTGGTAAAATATTTAAAACATAAATAATTGCATAGCTGCTTCGTAAATCAACGGTCAATTTGATTCGTATTTCTCATCTATTAGATTGCGTCAAGATTTGCGGTGAAATTTTTTTTTTAACCTTTGAATAACGTTAGCATGCGTCTACTTTATATGAAGCGCCGGCTTAACCGATTCTACTGATTATATTTTACAAATATTTCATTTTAGGGTTGGTGTCAAATTTTATAAATGTTTAATTTTTTAAATGTAATCCGACATCCGACTTATGTTTTACATCTAACGTGTTGCGTCAAATCTCAAATTTTATAATCATATAGTTTTGTCTGTTCGGACAGACGTTTCACATCTTACGGATTGTATCAAATTTAACAAATATTCAATATGGCTGGCACTTAACCCTCCTTTTCGCTCACATTCTATTTTTTTATCGACTGGCATCTTTTCAAACTCTTTCCAGCTTCTCCAATTCAGCATCGCTTAATTTATTCTCAACGGATGTCAAAATTGCCAATTCTTCCAGTACTGTCTTCCATGCAGGTTTTCCAAACGAGCAAGTTTTCGGCCAAAAATGTATATTGAGTTCTTGAATTTAGTAGCTGCTTTCGAATTCTTACTGGCAAAAGCGAGTGCAAATTCTTTGATGGCAGACTAATGTTCTGCATGGAAGGATCAGATATTATTGATTAATAACACTAGTTTACAAATTTTGATGTTTTTTTGTCTCCCTGACTAAACACCAACTTTTCTTGTGGATTTTAACCTGCTAAACACGAATATCATATTCATTTTTTTAGGTTAGCTCTTGTTTTTGAGATATTCGCGGTAAACCAATTTTTTCAGTGAAAAAAGGTTATTCTGGTTTTTGGATTGCATATTTTACAACACAAATAAATTCAATATATTAATATAACAAATGCATAGTAAAGATGCTAACAAACATTTTGAGCTATTTTTGTAAAAACCACCAAGGATTCTGGAAGTTACATTCGAAAAAAGTTGGAACAAAATCAAAAATATAAGTTTTTTTAAATTTTTCCTTATGTAATCATTATTTTGAACAAATAATGATTGTAATTTTTTTTAATATCTTAGAGCCCATGGTAAATTCAATTTTCATTCTTTTAAGTTAAAAAACACGAATTTTGGTGCAGGTTGCACCAAGTTACTTAGATTTTCCCAAAAAGGCAAAACAAAAAATTTTTTTACTAAAAATAATTTAAATTCTGCAACATAATTGATTTATATATAAGTTTTTATACGGATTTTCGAATTTCGTTTTTATACGGATTTTCAACCGCGTTTATGTATTTTTTCTTTTTTTGTGCGGCATCGTAAATAATATTTTACAAGCTCAGTCGTTCTCAAACATCAGTTAAGAATTCTTTTAAAATAGTAAAGTGTAAAGTTAAATTTATTTTAATGGCTTCTCAAGAAGTTTCAAGTGAAAAAAATAGTCCAAATTCATTTTGTTTTATTTGTGGAATTTGCATAATACATTCTGCTAAAAAATCACTCCATATTTAAGAATTGCTTACCTTCATTACTGGGCATAAAACTGAATGAAGATAAAGCGTGGATGCCGAAAAAAAAATGTCAACTGCAACTTAACACATTCAAGATTACAATAGAGAAAATGTTCATTTATCGTTTTAACGTTGTGTTACGAGCAGGTTTTGACCATAACTCGCCATTTAAATCCAAAAATCTACATAACAACTCATATTTAGATCAATTATGTTGCAGAGTTTTAAATTAAATTAACTGTAGGTTTCAAGAAATTAAAAAAATTTAAAATCATTGTTTGTTTAAAATTTTAGGCGTTGAATATAGAAAAAATTTAAAAAAACGTAGATTTTTGATTTTTTTTTCAACTGTTTTCGAGTATAACTTCCGAAATCCTTGATGGATTTTTTGCAAAAATAGCTCAAAACGTTTGTTAGCATTTGTTTCATTTCATTTGTTTCATTAATATGTTGAATTTGTTTGTTTTGTAAAATATGCCATCCAAAAACCGGATTAACCCTTTTGTTTACCGAAAAAATTGGTTTATCGCAAATATCTCAAAAACAGAAGCTAACCTAAAAAAATGAATATGATATTCGTGCTCAGCAAGTTAAAATATATAGGAAAAGTTGAGTTTTATTTAGGGAAATTTTTCTTGTAAACTAGTGTAATTTTTTTTAATTTTTGATGTACGGATGTGACAGTCCCGCGTACTCCAGTCCCTGCTATTGGCATACGAGTTGACGTGACATACCACATACCACTGGTAATATCAGAGAAGTATCACTAGCCAAGGAGATATGTTAGAGGTGCTAGCGGATGAATTGTATTTAGTCAACGGTAGCACCCTCAGTCTAAGGTGTGGAATTTTCCTTGCTAATGGCACGCTAATGCTTGGTCGAAGAAACCAGCTTTCATTTAATTCTATATCTTGGCTTTAATCATTGAGGAAAACAATGTATGACATGAACAAGGAATATGCCACTAGCTGGATTATTGGCCACCCCATTTTAGTTTTGTTCTTGCAAATTTTTAAAACAAATTTGGTTTTTCCTCTTATTTTATTTTTATTTTGGTCTATGTCCTGTTTTGTGTGTGATAGGATTTATTGCTTAGTTATCCATTTTTTAACGAAAAATATAAAAAAAAAAAAACAAAAACAGAAAGATTTGCGTCCATCAACACCTTTGAACGTATGTTGTTGTGGGACCTATGTCTTAAAAGATTTTTATATGTTGTTGTGCCACATATTGTAATGCCTGCTGCACAGCACAGTTTATTAAAAAAATATTAGAATGCGACAATCAACCAGCTATTCCAACGAATTTTAAATACATCTGAGGGCAACGGCAAATTACAGATGTCACGGAATGTTTGGGGATGATTATTTGATTTTACACATACGGCTGGCGGTCAATCTATTAACCTTATCATTTTTGTTTTTAAGATAAACTCGCAAACCCAGTTCAATCAAGCAAGTAATATGCTTTAAGTTCCAACATTTGCTTCAATCCTTTCCAGCTTTCAACGCATATACGGCGTTTGATCCGATAACAAAAACCATATTTGGTCGTACGATATATCAAGCGCGTGACTCACACGCTTTGTTTACGACTTGTTGAACTGTGGTGTTATTTGTTCTTTCGAGTTCCACCTAACTTTTAAAAAAAAAATTCATTACGGAACGTTTTAAGGCATTTCAGGCATTAAGGCGTTCATCGACAATTAAATAAATTATGTGTTCACCAAAGTAATATTTGTTTTTAAACTTTTTTCGGTCCCATAGGCTCATGTTTTAGCATTTGACCTCCAAAAAATATAAGCAAAATTGCAGCTTCCTCTATCTTACCTGTGAACGGCGTGAACCGAGATTGTTTTCCATATAATTAACGGTGAAACCGACGTAATTGCACAAAAATGAATAGCTGTTATAACAAATTTGTTTTTCAATTCCGTTTGGACCATAGACCATTTTTGGGGAGAAATTTAATTCTCATTTAAAATTTGTTTTTCAATTCCTGACAGCCCCCTAGCCCCGGGGTTGGTAGGTACTAGTTTGCACTGCTAATTATTACAAATTTTTTATTGGTTTTGGATTTTATTCTCTTTTAATCATTGAAGAGTTTAGCATTCACTTACTATTCGATCCGCATTTAAATATTTTAACTAATATAAAAATAAAATAAACGTGCATCTATCACCCATATCTCAAATATAAGCAAAATCTCTGGGTCAAAAAGTTCATATAAAACATTCACGTATTTTGTTGTAATTTAGAAACCTTATTTTAAATTTACCACGTTCTTTGGTGTTGGATATGTGTAACACGATCCTTTATAAAAAATTGTTTAAAAATGTATGAATAAATTCCAGCTGCCCTACTTAAAATACAATTTAAACAAAAGTTTGTTAAAATACTAATCACAATGTGAGTGGATACACCAGTACCAATGCACCACTACCACTATCTACTTTGTATCCCTAAATTATATGTTGGTTATATTTTATTGTTCCTAAGCAGATTCAAAGCTGATCCAAAATGAAAATTCATAAAGCTATTTTTGGAATCTCATTTCATACCATTTAAAATGTTTGTTTTATAAACATTTCATACCTCTTTGACTTTCATTAAAATATAGATAGGTTATATATGTTTTCAGAATAAATTACTCGAACAAAAGATTTCATTATAATTGTGGCGGTTATGAAGTACGATGCACAAAAGAACATCATTTTGGAAAATATGCTTTAGGGAAATTAGTTACGCTAAAAGAATATAAGACACCTGAATAAAGATAACAAAATAACACGCAACAGCAAATATTTTTTATCTTATAAGAACAATAAAGTAAAGTAATCATTTTCACTGCAATAAATGCATGCATGTGAGCAAAGACCACCTTTTCTTCATCAACACGCAAGATTTAGGGTTGTTAAACCAATCACCAACAGCCCAATTCAATTGTTATCTGTTCGTAAGACTCAGCAAAATCGCGACAAATACATACAAGTCTAATTTATATAACTAGACATAGCATGTCATAGTGCTACTCTTATAGTGCCTTATTTTTATGTTATAATTCAATGAAATTTTCTATAAATTTAAACTTAACAACTTTTTTATTGTATAAATTTCGCAAAAAAATTAATTTCTGCATAAATTTTGTTTGTATTGTTGAAACAATATAAATATTTATTTGTGCACAATGAAATAGTTCTGATTTCAAATAATATATACACAAACAAAGATTTTTAAAAAATGATCAAAATCGGACCTATCCCAAAGGACTTAAAAGTTTTAAGGATTTTGACGCTAATTTGACTTTCTGAAAAAAATTCTTCCTGTGTCTGAAAGTTTGTGCTAAATAAAATTTTGAACACCCGTTGCAATTATATTTAATATTTTAATAATGTTGAATATGATAACTGCTGATAGATAAAACGGTATCAAATCTTCTGATAATGGTATTACACGATGTCTAATTCATTTTAAATTGTTAGATTTTTTAGTGTTATTTGAAGTAGTGTTATTTAAAATTAAAATGTATCAGTGTGTAAGTTCACCGATATTAATTGCATCGATACATAATTTCATACCTTGAATAATTTTGTAATTTTTTGATTTGTATACAATTAAACAATAATTAATCAAAAGGTCATCACATAGCTCTATCTTATTCTTTTCAATATGTCATCGAAATGTTGAAGGATTTATATTTTCAAAGTGCATACATTTGAGAGAAACTTTCTTCAAGGTAGAAATTTTGTAATGCGGATAATAGTACACTGTATATGAAGAGCAGAAAGTACGACATTGCTGCTCGTGAATGAAAATTGCTGGATGAGGCGTAGCCGAAACCAGCAATCATGTCAGAGCAGCAATGTTACTTTCTGCTCAAAGTATACAAACTATTTTTTTAACGACTGCCGACAAATGCGATCAAAGTTGCTAAGGAGGCATTTATTTGTTGTTTAAAAAACGTATCGGACGTCAAGTTAAAATTTTAAATTAATAAATTTAAAATTTATACAGAGTTTGTTTATATCTATTTTTGAATAAAAATAATTTAAAATGAGCAGTAGTGATCAGCGTTGCCACTCAAAAAAATTAAAATGTATCCAATATTTTAAAAAAATGTATCCACTCTTTTGAAAAAACAAAACATGATTATTTGATATTGCTAAAGGACTAATTACGATATATCTTTAGTACAATTCAGCATCGTGATCAAATTTATTTATATTATAACAACAAAGAAGTCACATTAATTCAAATTTTTAACTAATGATTTTTATTTGTGTTTTATTTTATTTGATGAATAAATTCCATATACATTTTCTTCACAATTTTGTCAGCTCCGAAAGTTCCTCCTTTTTCAGTTAATTGTATGCTAAAAATGATTGTACTGGATACCCCATACTTATTTCAGCCAATGAATGGTATATGGTTTTCTTCGTTTTCAAAAGCTAGCTCATTTACATTCCTCAAATTTAAGAAACAATGAGGGTTTATAAAATTGTATAAAATGATTTCTAAATCGACTTTTAAATTGTTGAAAAAAATGTGATCGTTTTTCAAAAACTGTTTAAAATTAGTTACACTGTTCGACAATTTCTGATACTTTTTCTTTCACAAAATGAGGATAAACAAACAATGTAAATTTCATAAACATTTTTAAAGTTTTTGGAAAACTAACACAGCTAAAATGCATATTAAAAAAATGTATCCATTCTAGCAGTTTTGTGATTTTTTTGTATCCAGTATCCATTTAATAAAATTTTCAAATAATGTATCCAAATAGATACAAATGTATCCAAGTGGCAACGCTGGTAGTGATGAAAGTGATATAATTAGCACTTCACCTCATATAAAAGAAGCAGCCAACAATTTAACTTTACATCTGTTGCCTGAAAAATCTAAAGTCCAGTATGAAAAAGATTACCTATTATTTATCAATTGGTGTAAGTAAGAACAAAAAAACAGGAAATTTTTATTCTGAAGATGTGTTTTTGGTACATTTTGGTGAACTATCACAGACAAAAAATTCTTCAACAATGTGGTCAAATTATTCAATGTTAAAATCAACATCCATCGTTAAAGAAAATTTTGATATTAGTAAATATAAAAGATTTTTGCCTTTTTTAAGAAAGAAGCCCTCGGGTTATAGAGCCAAAAAAATCAAAAGTGTTTTGGGGAGAAGAAATTAATAAATTTTAATATTATGTCTTTGGTTTTACTTGTGTTTTTACTTTCCGTCCATGAGCAGAAAAAATTAAAAAATGTTCGCTAAACAGCAAAAGCCAACTTTCTGTTTTAAACTGATAGATAGATAGAAATAGTATATTATTGAATTAGGAGCTAAAGTCGTACTTTTTGTGTTGAGTCTATAGTTTGGCGGCCGACCGTAGGGAGGCCGACAATTATAGACGAAACACAAAAAGTCACTTTAGCTCCGAATTCAATACACTATTTCTTCGGCAAACGTTTAAATTAGTTTAAAAATATGAAATTAATGCATCAAATTTTTTATAAATATGTTTTAGGTAATAAATTTTCTGAAATTAATTTTTTTTGATTTTAATTCATTAAAATGAACTGAAATGCATTCTGTTTTGAACAAATTAATCATATCATGTTATTTTACTTTACTGCCGCCGTAAAAATATGAAAATTACTTTACAGTCGCCGTAAAAATATGAAAATTACTTTACAGCCGCCGTAAAAATATGAAAGTTACTTTACAGCCGCCGGCAGATAAAGTAAAAATGGCGTTACTTTTGCAGACGCCGGCTAAAAAGTAAGACTTTAGCTACTCCCCAGCGGCAGTAAAGATAAACTATACAGCCGTTTGCCGAAAAACATTATTACTTCGGTTTGAAAGACCTAAATATTACATTCATGAGCCAAAAGTGAAATTCTTACCCCCACTTTTTTTGGCATTTCTCGACGTTTTAGGACCTACTGATTCTAAAAAAGCAAAAACAAATGTATGTCTGTCTGTAGGCTGGCCGGCCGTCTATAGGCTAGCCGAAAACCGCTGAAGGGATTTCAAAATTTTTTTTCTAAACATAGGTATACTTAAGGGACAGGTCCGAAAGGACGATGTGTTCGATAACTGTACCGGAAGTGTGTCAAAAAAATCATTAAGTGTGTCAAAAACAGCAAATATTTATATTTTTGGCTTAAAAAACGTTCATTTTAAGTGATTACGAGTAGGAACATTGAATTTGGAGAAATCTTGATGGTAGGGATTGGTATGTGAGATCAAAAACTAGATCATTGCATTATAAGTTTGTCAAAAAAATGTTGTCAAGTGTGTCAAAAGAAAGATTTTTATTTATTTTTTTACCCAATTTTTTTGAAAAAAAATTAAATTAATAGTTTGTATAACATGAAAATATATTATTATTATTGAGAATTATGGCATTATAAATTTGCCAAAAAAATAATGTCAAGCGTGTCAAAAAAAGATTTCATTGATTTTTATAGCCAATTTTTTGGGGAAAAAAATGTAGCTGTTTTTATGACGTAAATGTAATTGAAAATGAAATTGGACATGGAAATTTTTGAATTTGTTATAGTTTTTGCAATATTTTTAGAATTTTGGAAAAAGTTTTAATTTTTGATTTTGTAAGAATTTTTGGAATATTTTTGGAATTTTGAAAAATTTAAAATTTTTGATTTTATTCTAATTTTTGGAATTTTGAAAAAAGTCAATTTTTGATTTTGTAATAATTTTTGGATTATTTTTAGAATGTTGAAAAAAGTTTGATTTTATTATAATTTTTACAATATTTTTGGAATTTTGAAAGAAATATGAATTTGTGATTTTGTAATATTTTCTCGAATCGCTAAATTGAAGGTTTTTGAATAGTTTGCTGAAAATGTAAATGCAAATGAAATTGGACATGGACATTTTTGAATTTCTTATAGTTTTTGAATATTTTTGGAATTTTGAAAAAGTTTCAATTTTTGATTTTGTAAGAATTTTTGGAATATTTTTAGAATTTTGAAAAATATTAAATTTTTGATTTTATTATAATTTTTATAATTTTGGAAAAAGTTTCAATTTTCGATTGTTATAATTTTTGCAATATTTTTAGAGTTTTGGAAAAAGTTTGAATTTTTTAATTTTTAAGAATTTTTGGAATATTATTAGAATTTAGAAAAAGTTTAAATATTTGATTTTATGCCAATTTTTGGAATATTTTTATTATTTTGAAAAAAAAATTTTGAATTTTATATATATTTTTAGAATTTTGAAAAAACTTCGTATTTTTGAATTTTTAAGAATTTTTGGAATATTATTAGAATTTAGATAAATATTTGATTTTATTCTAATTTTTGGAATTTTGAAAAAGTTTCAATTTTTGATTTTGTATAATTTTTGCAATATTTTCAGAATTTTTGAAAAAAGGTTGAATTTTTGATTTTGTAATAATTTTTGGAATATTTTTAGAATTTTGAAAAAAGTTTGATTTTATTTAATTTTTACAATATTTTTGGAATTTTGAAAGAAATATGAATTTGTGATTTTGTAATATTTTCTCGAAACGCAAAATGGAGAGGTTTTTGAGTAGTTTGCTGAGTGTATCATCTTTTCACTAAATTATGTTAATTTATGATCTGTTATAATTTTCCGGCATCGTATTGATGTTTCGTGTTAGTTTTGTAATAAATTTCTAAACAGAGATAAAAAAATACTTGTACTTTAACAAAGAGTTATGTTTGATATACATCGCTGCCCAAAACTAAAAACCATGTCCTCATAAAAGTTTTTTGCCGAAAACTATATCAAAATCCTTAACCCAGACCGAAGTCTTGATATCTCAGAGCTGTGAGATTTCAGACCCTCCATATTTTTCTATTACAGTCGTTAAAAAAAAAATTTCTTGACTAATTTCTAGTGACTTATATAATTATTGATAGTTTTAATTTCAAACACGAGGTTTTTTTTATTGCCATTCAAAAATGTTCAATTTATTTATATAAAAAACATTCCAACTTTTTTTTAAAATATTAAAATCTTATCTGATGAAAGGAATCGTATCTTACTCTTAGTTATGTTTAAAAATAACATGCATTCGCCCTTGAAGAACGTTTTAGCTAAACAGTAAACTGTTTAAATGACTGACAAAGTGAACTTAATGATATTTAAAATTATTTTGCTAAAAACGGTCCAAGTGAGATTGTCAGGATCTTTTGAAATATTTATTTTATGAAATAATTCAGAAACAAAAGAAACATAACCATATATTCATATCACGAATTAATTTAACTCTATCATTTATTTGATTCACGAAATTGATGAATTATTTTAAATTTTAATTCTTTAAAAATCCAATCACTCGTCTTCGACACTTTTAAAAATTCAAAGAAAAAGAAATTAGTATAAACAAATTTAAACAACAACAAAAGAAAAAGATTAAAATGTCTATCATGAATTTTAATTAAAATTACATTCGTGACTTTGAAATTTTCATGAGTAACCGTAACGAATTATTTTAATTTAAATATATAGAACAATGAACCCAACTAAAAACTAATGTTGCAGTAAACAATCTACTCATAAAACAAATTAATTTTTATTTTATTATGAATAAATTAATTGACATTTTATGTATTTGAAAATATTTATTGTAACGTTATTAATGCGATAATTGAATTGACTATATTATATTAACTTGGTTAATATATAAACGAAAAAAATCACGTAAATTTTTAAAATTATTTTAAAAATTTAACCTATAATCTATAATCTACATTATTATTTTTATTCATTAAATATGTAACTATATATGACCCCGTCTAACGGTCTACATTTAAGTCTGTTAAATATTATTATTAAAAATCTCAGATTTGTATTTTTAGAAAGTTGTTGAACAGCATAAGCAAATATAATTATATTTTTTATTAAAGATCAAAAGGAGTGTATTGCCTTGTCTACATCGCCAAGAAACAATAAAAATAGTTTTTTAATGAAAATATATGCAAAAAAACAAAATAATGCCGATACTCTAAATAATTCAAATGTTGAAAAAAAACTATAACTATTTTTTTTTATTTTATTGCAGATGCACAAAACTTCAAATGTCCAGAAAAAGATGGACAATATGCAGATGAAATCCAATGTGATAAATTTTATGAATGCAAAGATCGTGTTGCCAAAGAAAAATTGTGTCCTGATGGTTTAGTATTCGATCCACTCATCAGGAAAATTAACAAATGTGACCTACCCTTTAATGTTGACTGTGGAGATCGTTTAGAACATCGTAAATTGAATATCAAATTAAATACGTATATAAAAATTAATATATTTTGTTTTTATTTTAGAACCAGCACAAGGAAATAAAGACTGTCCACGTTTGAATGGTTTCTTTACCCATCCACAAGAAGCTATTTGCAATTCTTACTACAACTGTATTGAGGGCAGATTTACAGAGACCCCATGCACAGCCGGATTACATTTCGATGAATATTCTGGAAACTGCGTATGGCCAGAAACAATACAACGCAAAGGATGTCATTCAAGTGAACAAAAATTAAAAGATGGGTTTTCATGTCCCTCTGTAGTACAAACTGATGCTACAGGACAAAACGTAGCTCATCCCAAATATCCACATCCAACAGATTGTCAAAGATTCTATGTTTGTTTAAACAATGTTGAACCACGTGATCTTGGTTGTCAAGTTGGTGAAGTATATAATGAAGAAACAGAACGTTGTGATGCACCAGAAAATGTTCCTGGATGTGAAGATTGGTACAAGGAACCAGAAGAAAAAAAACCTAAATAAGTTTTGTTATAACTGAAACGTTTCGTTTCGTTTTCTTCTTCCAAACAATTTCTTCTTCTTATTTCTGTTAAACAAATTTTTTTATAAACTTCAAAATTATTATTATTTACATATTAATTTTGTTTTGTTTATTTTAATAATACTCGGATATATTTTTCATCGAAAAATTATCAAATTAAAGACTTATTCTAATATACATTTGGTATAAATTAAATTTTGTTATTTTCATAATTCGATTTTGTAATTTTTTATACAAATGCGTGTTTTTTATGTGTGATGATATGAAGATTTGTAATAAATAAACAAAAAATAAAATTAAACTTTTTTTTATTGTATTAAGATTTCGATATCGAAATTTTCATAAATGGTTTGCGTATTGGGTAATATGTGAATTAGCTCATTAATTCGATAAAAGCTACAAAAATATTTAGATTCTTCATTGAAATAGTTAAAGACAAAAGCTTGGCTGATGGAAACCTCTTGTTCATTATTTAGGAGATAGCACCAAAGCAATATCCTTTCTTAAAGCGAAATTCCATTTTAGGTTCGGATCAGAAAACGTTACGTTTATTTGAAGATGTTTGAAGAAATAAGCTACAACCATATTCATGTGGCAATGGAAAAACGTCACATTTAGCATAGAATATATTTATAGTGGAGATGCTTATAGTGAGAATGAATCTAAGGAAAATTGTTGGCATTTGTCAAGTTTTTGTCCATCTTTCAAACGACATGAAAGCCTAAAGAAAGCTAGTCAAAAGTTAAAAAAATTTCTATGCAGGGCATTATTTGAAATGATTGTTGACAAAACATACAAAAACAGCAAAATGGCAAAACAAATTCAAATTAAAAGGTAGTTTTCCACCATAGCCTGGACATGAACACAACCATGACTGAAACCTATTTTCCGGATTATAGTCCGTAGAAAATTGAAAGTTATAGCATTTTATAATTATGAATTATGATATAAAATAATAAAAGCCATAAACAGGAATGCAGAAAAAATTTAGATGTATGTAAAGTTAGATTTTCAATCCTTTGTCTTAAAATACAGAATGACAAAAAAAATCCAGGAAAAAGTAAAGTTGCCCCCTTATAGCCTATTTCTCATGCATCGTACGTAGGTGCATCATTTATTTTGAATCAATTGCATTCTATTTTTTTACCTCTCTTCACAATTGGGGACCTTAATGCAATAATCAGGTAAGTCAAGCTCAGACATTTTTTGTGAGAAAACAAATTAAACAGAGAAAAAATAAATAATTATTTAATTTGATCGGCATTCGTGTCTTGACTAATCTTTTAAATTATTATAGTAGATGTCGCTATCATCGGTTGAACGTAACTTCAAACAATATGACGTTGTTAATTCATTTTTATTTCAACTGGAGGAATAAGTGTGGGAGATCGCGATCAGTCTTCTAGGAGAGGTTTTGGCGGGTGTCAAACTGGAAGTGGTTAACTTAGAGGATAAACCAAGTCGATCAAGAGCTCGTACTTGGATCCCTGAAAACCCCGAAGATCCAGTTAAGGCACTGGAAATGCTAAAATACAGCAATGTAGAGATTACTTCTTATAACCGGATGATAGCTAGGCTGGCGCCCACTAAGAATGATGATAGGACAGCTATCATTCTCAATAACAAGGATCCTTGAATATGCTAGCTGAGAGTTACAATTTGATAAACATTGACTTTGGAGTGGTCACTCTGATAAAAATATGAAGGATGAGGCTGAGGACAAGGCCTGCATCGGTTGCAGATACTTTCACGCACGGAATTTCGACAGACGTAAGACACGACTAATGCTTTTCAAGTTCAAACAACTGGTACCGATAGTCACGCTTGCTCTACGTATACAGAGTTACCTTTATCGATGAGAGTCTTGAAACTCCATGATGAGTATTATCCTGACTAAAGTGAAGAGCCGCACTGAAAAAAAAATTGAAGTTCATGGCAACCGCATCTCGAAGTTGGCAGTTGATTATTCATGCAAAGAAAAATTATTTGCAAATAATTTCACTGTGATTGGGACAACTACAGTCTACACGATAACATTTTCCTAGCAACAGAATGAGGTTTATTTAAAATATAAAGTGTTATATCCAATATAACAGTAGTTGAATAAAGATAATAACTATTTCCCTGAAAAAAATTTTCTGTGGCCTTATATCATGAATTTTTCATTTTAAAATTTAAGTATTTGAGATTAATGGAACTATATTTTATTTTCACATAAATATTTCATGTGATTGTCTCAACTTCATCGATTTATAGTTGTAGAGTTGTTGAACGGTGAGGTTGAGACAATTGCATTTCGATTGGAAACAGGACATGTTTTTTTCAGTGCGGATATTACGGTTGTAGAGGTGAAGAGAGCAACACATGCTAAAACTTTTCCAATCCAACCTCCAACTGGAAGGCAGTGATCAATGCTCTTTTCGTTAAGTTGACAAAATGGATGTTATAGTGATCCATGAACTATGTTTCTCCCATGACCGGGCACTTGGGCACAAAACTTAAAACTAGAAAATGATGTTTATGAAAAATAAAGCTAAAGTTCGTTCCTGTATTTTGGTTAAACGCAAACTAAATATTTTTCTACTTACAAGCCATAGCGATCAAGAGACCTTAACAACCAGAACTTCTGCATTATGTCAACTTACTTCCGCTATGATGGGGTCTAAATCCCTGATAGGGTTAGTAATATGATCACGGATGCTCATAGAAAAAAAGTCTGGGTTATGCTGAGATGTGATATTTGTGATGTGATGCAGCAGCGACACCAATGTACAAGTTGAGTTACTTCTCGATTTTATCTTTGACACAAATTTGTAATATGGATAGTATATATCCACCTTTATAACCTCTAACAGCCAAGAAGTATAATATGGGATATCACTGTTGTGTCTTATTTCATGTCAAATAGAGTACTTAACTGGGCTGTGCTTGAAGAACACTGCTTTTCTGATCATCAGTATTTACAATACAAACACTGACTGTTCCTTTAGTGACACCACTCTTAGGCCACGCTCTCTCAGCAAACCGAAGGGCAAATCATTTCCGTCTGTGGAAACAGCCTTTTAGTGTTTCAAACGTCCAATTAAGAAATCTCCTTTCTTGTAATGAATATTCTATGACTAATTTCTGCGATATTGAGGAATCTTTCAACAACGTTAGACCCGTGACAATTACTTCCTCGCTTGTGATGCACGCACCTTTTTTGATCTGACGGATATCATACGAGATGAATGTCAGGGATATTTGTCGGTTATTATGAAGCTCTGAGTGGATTTCACAAAATTGTGGATAAATAGAAAAGTTCTTTTCATGTTATGGATACAAGCCGCTTGTCATACCAACTACACCTGGCCCCCTGGCCCTTAGGACAGCCATTCTAAGCAAACCTAACCTATAACGTATATAAATATTTTAAGAAATTTATAAAAATATATTGTCACGATTTTCTATTTTCCTTCGAATTAACTTAACTCTCAATTCGATAAACGTAATCCTCAAATATCTTCTTAAAATCGCTCATTGATTAGTATTAAGCAAAAACACCAGGTTTTATAAATGATTCAACACCTCTGTTTCATAATAACAGAGAAACCAACCCAGAATATTTTTCCAATACCTTCAGAAACTCTAATGGTTGATTCAAGAAATAATACAGCGTCAAAAATAAAGCATTGAACTGTCAAAAAATAGTTTTCAAATAAAACGAGACATATATGTTTCTGGAAGTTGGTTGTACTTGTACAGAAAATAAACAGATGACGTAAGGAAAGCTTAGTATGATTATGAACACCCAGACAAAACTGTAGCCAATGTAAATTAACTTAAATTTGAACATTGAGTTTTATTTTTCAATTTTGAATACGACAACTAATCAATTAAAAGACAGGGTTGATTTATTAACACCAAATTGTTATGAATTCTGCTTTCTGTATGAAACGATGATGATATTGCCGAATGTTGCAAAGGATTGAAATGAAATCATAGGATGCAGCCAAGAATGAAAACGTTGTCGAGCTGTTGAAATCGTCGACGCATATAAAGTTCATTGAAACATTTTAAAATCAGATTAATAAGGGTAAGAAATTTTAGAGTAAAATTATTTAAAATAGATTTTGCCTTATATTACCAAATATAGTAGATGCTCTTAGAATACTAAATCAGAAAAATATTTTTCAAAATCAAAATTGAAAGATTCCTTCGAAGCACAATGGGCCAAAAAAGATGGGCATTGGTTTTTATTGAACACGATTTAGTTGAATCTTTTTTCCCTACCTTCCTTCTAATTGGCGTAGATCTCAATTCGATAAACGCAATACCCCAAATCCATTATTGTAGAAATTTCCAGTCCACATAGCGTCCATAATAATACACCAAATATTTCTATTCAATAACACTTAAAACTTTAATTAGTACCAATTAAACTATTTAAATTTACTTTACACGGTTTGATGTTCTATTTACACGGTGATTACACGGTTTGATGTTCTTTATAGAACGTTTCGTTTACAATTAATTCCTCAACCCAATTTCACATTCCAACTTAAGCCGTTTACACTAAATGAAATTCTTTAAATACAATTTTTCTTAATTTTTCGGTTATTCGAGGTCAATTTTTTACAAAGAAAACCCGTGAAATTAGGAGACTAATCGACATCACTATTGTGCAATATGCATGTATTCTTGTTTATGTTTTGTCGACCCTTCTTCTTGTAATTTGTAACACATGTTTAGTTTGAATATGTATAGGGCGAAATAAGGTGTAAAACAATTTTGTTTTGTATTTCGTTGCGATTATGTAAAATTTTACCACTACATCATTCGTAACACTACATCAATTGTAACACTACATCATTCGATTCAAAAAAATTAAGAATTTAAAATGAAATTCGACGTCGATTCAACATTATAATTTTATGGGTAAATGTTCTGTTTAGATATTTTTCTATGATAGCAGATGAAAAGTCTATTTTCAAGTGGGCTTAATCTCTTGCGAAAATGGTTTTTTTTTTCTCTAGTGAAAAATCATTTTCTCAATCATTTCACCAAATAACAAATTGTAGTTGCTATGGTATTTTCATAATATTTTACGGTTTTTAAAACGATATAAAAATAAAAAAATTTGAATATTTTGTTGTCGTTTTCTATTTTAATAATTTCTAATAAATATCGTTTATATATTTAATATCATAGAAAAAATTGTATTTCCTACGCAATATAAAAATATTTATCGTTCGTGAAATTGCCCCACTCGAAGCAAACGCGTTTTCATCTCTTGTAGCAAATAGTAGATTTTTATACAAGTGGTGAAAACGTCTCTTTTTGCGTGACTGAACGGTTTGTCCACGAGACGCGATAACGTCGAGTGGAATAAGTTCAGGAACGCAAAAACGTTTTCACCACGCTATTTTTTCTACGCTTGTAAATATATCGTATATTTAAGATGAATATTTGATAATATTTAAGATGAATATTTGAATCCTATAAGTGGGGAGACTCCCGAGCACTTGTTTATTTGAAACTTGAATAATATCAATTCCTGATAATTGATTTGAATTAAACTTGGTAAATATGCTAAAAGTATGATTTGTTATAGTTCTGCATTCCAGCTTCCGGCAAGAGTTTGTTTTAATTTTTCTATTCGCACAACAGAATTTATGTCTATTGGGATACTACAGCTTTCTTTAATGAACAAATTTTTATGAAACTTTAGCAAAATATTGAAGTTTATATGAGAACGAACTATAAGCTTTTGAGAGATAATGGGTGAAGGGATGGGCCTCTATCCGGGGCATTAGTTGAAGTGTTTTATGAGTATATAAGCTCACCATATATGCAGAACATTTTGTTTCCAGAGTTGTGGTGAGGTCAACATGCATTTTTTTTTCAAAAACAATATTATTCATAATTATCATTCTTCAAAACACATGCATTGCGGTTCATCTTTATTTACTGTTTTTTTTACTAGAACGATCCATTTCTTAAACCGTAACCGTTACAAATAATAAATAAATAATTAATCAGAATCATTTAACTAAATCAATAATTCAGAAATGTACAGGAATCAGTTTAGTTGGTCTCATCGATTCCTCACTAATTAAACCATTTTCTAGGGTGATGTGGTAACACTTTACTCATCCACTCTAAATTAAACCAAATCAAATATTTTTGTGTAAATTCTAACATGAAGAAATACAAAAGAATTTTCTCTTTCAATATTATTATAATGTTAGAAATTGGTAATATTTATTTGATTTTATTCTGGTAATAGTTGATTTAATTTCGCATACCTATATGCATAACCCGGAGAACATAAAAATCACAGAAATTGCATAAATTTCAAAATAAATATCGAAAAAGTTTTTTTGGAATTCGCATAAATAATGGTAATTGGATTTCGATTGTTTAGGAAGATAAAAATTATGATAAAATTTCTATTTCTAATCTATTGAGGCGTGTTGTGTTGTTAATGGTATAGTAAATAGTTATTATTATAACGTAATATTTTTTAAATAAATATTTTATTGAATTTAGGTCAGATAATTAGAAGGTGTTTTGAAATGAAAAGAAAGGTTAATAAACTTTTTGGTTACTATAGTTAATTGTTACGTTATTACCAAACTAGTAATCACAATTCCCAAGCAATGTGTAATACTTAAGAAATCGACGAACTTGAAAACGATTCAATCCTTCAGATAATGGATACAATTTTCAAAAGATAATTCAGATTAACGGGTTATTGTTCATTGTATCGTTGTTGAAGTAAAACTGTAAGTTCAATATTACTCAATCATATGCTCGAATCTAGTCAGGGTGAATTTTAATATTGTTCATGTATTGTTGTTCTTGAATAGTTCCAATTTATTCAGTACACTTGGCATAATGTAACTCTAACAACCTTAACAACCACCCAGAATATTTTCTGCTTTTACATATTTTATTTTTCATCTTCTTGCGAATCCGCATGACATTATTTATGAACAATAAGCGAGTGAATGGTCAGTCAAATTAATTTTAGCAGCCTAAGGTAACATACGAATTTTTTGCCGGGAATGGTGAGAAATTGATAGATTCATTAGTCAACAGTTGTCGCACAGCTTCACGTTTCACGCTCAACACTGAAACTGCTTTAAGATTTCAAGAAAAATAGATAAAATAGTAAAATAATATATACTATTCGAAAGAATTTAATGTTCTGCAACCCTATGGCCTGCATTTAGTTTTTCGGTGCTTTGCTGAAGAGTTATCTGGTCAAAGAGAGCAAAACTGTAAAGCAAAAATTTTTGTACTCAAAATTACCGACTTTCAGGAGCGGATATCACGAAAACTATACAAGATATCAAAAAACTTGACTGAATAAAACTTGTATCAAATTTAATCAGCTTTTATTTTGTCCATGGTGGTCATGTCGGTAGAACGCATAGTTTTCGAGATATAAGCAAAAAACCGAAAAATGAGATTTTCAAACCTTCCCTCCCCTCCCGGCTTAATGGCTACGGGCGGGACTTTTGATATGTTCACCTCCTAACTATTACAAACAAAGTTACGAGGTCGAAAATTGTGTTCGAAGCATTTCCCTCTGTACCTTTTTTTGAGTATTCGATGCCTGTGCTAAATAAGTATATTAAGTTATCCTTACTTGGTTTCTTTATTATAAATCGAGTAGGAAGATTTGATAAAAACAATCACCATATAAAATACTTATCGATACGTGAATTTAATTTAAAGAAAATGTTTTTGTTCTAATAAAAATTAGTTTTTTAGTTTTTAGTTCGTTTCAAATAAAACTGTGTTAATTAACTTATTTACTTATTTTTTCTTTTAAATCATTGAATATTTAAGAATCAATTTATTATTCTTTATGAACAAAATGAACTACAAGTCAATGTCAATTCTTGCTGTGGCGTTCTTGTGTTGTGACATATACTGGACAGACAAAATAGTTTTTAAAAAAATCGTTTTGATCAACATTTTTACGATGCTACGTCGATTTGACCTATTTTCTTCACTTTGAAGCGAAAATTTTTTAATTGTTTTATCTATAATTTATTTTAGGTAATTATTTAGATTGATTATAAACGTTTGCTTCACCCAAAAAAGACCTCAAAGTTTTAATAGAATTTAAGTAAAAAACACCAAACAATCTACCTGAAATTCACCTAAAATCAACAAGTCAATTTAACTTTTAACAGGTGAACGTAACCTAGATAGCTCGAAATCTCGATTTTATAGAATCGATTTTAAAATATTTTTTCTACACCCGTACTATAAAAATACATTTATATGACCAAAATCTGTTGTATAATGATATTCATTTCGATACAGATTTTATTACGATACAGATTTTTAATCATTAGAAAGAAACCCACAGTTTTTCAATCAAACATGCTATGGATTTGACGTTTGTTGAAATTTTCGTATGGGAAAAAAATTGAACTTTGAAATTTGAAAATTGAAATTTTCGTTGTAACTTTCGTTCTTCGTTATATACCGGGTGTCGAAAAAATAGCATATGCCACTTTCATGTAATGGTTATTAATACACTCGCATATACCATACGAAACTCGCCTACGGCTCGTGTCGTATCCCGGTTAATGCTCGTGTATTAATAACCATCATTACATGATCGTAGCATAATATACTATTTTTGCAATGTACGGAAAAAATTCTACCAAAATATTGCTATTCCGTTTTTTGTTGATTCATTTTCGAAGTTGTGGCCAATCTTTTTTTCCACCTTTTTCTGGTCCAGTGTTACTTGATGTCGTGTCGTAACACATGGCTTCTACTTTAGTAAGATCCCATTCTTCAAGGCATTCATATATCGCATTCGCAATCGATAAGCCGCTCCCTTCTTTGCGTTATGGAACCGTTAATAACTTCTCAATATTACCAAATGTTACTATGGTTGGCAAAGGATCTACTTTACCATGTCCAGTTAATTCTGCTAGCAATGTATCCAAAAATAAAAATTTGTGTTACTCAAACAAAGTCTAAATCTAACTTATAAATTTATTTTTTCTGAATTTTCGCAGAAATTTTTTTTTTTTGGATTTAAGAAGAAGAAATTCGATAAAAACGCTTTCCTAAGATCGATTTCTACATACTTAGGCTCGTTGGAATCGTAAGGTAATTAGCTTTTAATAAAAAATTATGAGATATATTGTATTTTAAGATGATTATATCTGATAAACATAAAAAATCCTATTATTCTGCTAATTTTCTTATCTTCGACGCCACTGCGCGGTGGGTAATTATTTTCCGATTTCAGTAAAACTACATACACTTCATTTTCGAGTCAAAAGGAACATAATTAGTCGGTGGGAGGGATGAAAATAACAACTTTATAAGTTAGGTCATGTCTAATGACTATATCACTACAAGTTAAAAATTTGTGTAATAAATTCGAATTTCCGTCGAAATCTGGGATTGTTTTCAACATTGTTTTGATATCTAAAGGCATTGTGAATTTTAAATTGGCACAGAAAATCTAGCAAAATCAAAGATTAATTTAAAATATTTGTTGAAGGGTCAAATACAGAAAATAAATTTGTTATCATTTTCATTGATAAGGTGTTAAAGTAATATTTTTATTATTAGAATATTAATTATTAATTGGAGTAAAAAAAAATAGTTTAAGGTATTAAAAATAATTAAAGTGAAAGAAAAAATAATAAAAAGTAATAATCATCTTAAAGGAGACATTTGTGGAATCAAAAAATACCAATTAAGTCGATAATTTTAGTTTGACATACTAATGTTATTAAAATTAACTAATTTTTTCATTAGAAGTAATCACTAATTTACTATAATATGATTTAAGAGATCTTTATACTTGTTTTCAGTCATCTAATATGATGAATTTATTTTTGTGATTCATTTAATAAATTTATTTGTAGGAATACTTTCTATAACAATAGGTATAAAACTATGGTTTGTTCCACAAATTTCTGAACATTGACCATAAAATAAACCAGGTCGATTAATTAAAAAATTTGTTTGATTTAGACGTCCTGGAGTAGCATCAATTTTTACTCCTAAAGCGGGGATTGTTCAAGAATGTAGCACATCTGCTGCTGTTACTAAAATTCGGATTTGTGTATTTATTGGTAAAATAATTCGGTTATCTACTTCGAATAATCGAAATTCATTATTTAATAATTCATTAGTTGGAGTTATATATGAATCAAATTCTAAATTTAAAAAATCTGAATATTCATAACTTCAATATCATTGATGACCAATAGTTTTTAGAGTAATAGTAGGATTATTGAATTCATCTATTAAATATAATAATCGTAATGAAGGTATAGCAATAAAAATTAAAACAATTGCTGGTAGAATTGTTCAAATAATTTCAATTATTTGACCAGATAATAAATATCGATTTGTAATTTTATTAAATAATAATATTATTATAATATAACTAACTAAAATAGTAATTATAATTAAAATTATTAATGCATGATCATGGAAAAAGGTTAATTGTTCTATAATAGGGGATGCTCTATCTTGTAAATTTAAATTTATTCAAGTTGCCATTTTTAATTTTAATAAAAGAATAATTTTCTTTATATATGGGGCTTAAATCCATTGCACTAATCTGCCATATTAAATTAATTAGTTAATAATGGTAATTCAGAATATCTGTGTTCAGCTGGAGGAAGTTTTTGATATCATTCAATAGAAGAATTAAGTTGAATAGAAAAATTACAAATTGTTTAATAATTATACTATTTCAAATAATAAATAAAAAAATAAAATTGCTATAGTTGAAATAATTGATCCAATTGTAGAAATAATATTTCATGTAATATATGCATCTGGATAATCAGAATATCGTCGAGGTATTCCTGCTAATCCTAAAAAATGTTGAGGGAAAAATGTTAAATTCACTCCTAAAAATATAATAATAAATTGAATTTTTAATCATTGAGAATTTATTGTTAGTCCTGTTAATAAAGGGTATCAATGAATAAATCCTGCTATAATAGCAAATACAGCCCCTACTGATAAAACATAATGAAAATGAGCAACTACATAATAAGTATCATGTAAAATAATGTCAATTGAAGAATTAGCTAAAATTACTCCTGTTAATCCTCCAATTGTAAATAAAAACATAAACCCTAACACCGAAAAAAAAACGTTGGTAGAATCAACTACAAAGCTTGTTTGATTTTGCGTCTAATACGAACGTGGTTATTTTAACCAATGTAGCATTATCAATTTATTTTAAAAAACGTAACAATTTTCATTATTTAAATCAACCACGGCGTGATCAATTTTTCTTGTTCATATTTTTCAGTTCAGTTTGTTCATGTTTTTATTTGAAAATTATTGTGTTTGTTAAAATAAAAAACTAGGAGAAAAGAAACTAATAAACAAATTAAAGAAAAGTAATAAACAAAAGAATAGAAAAATAAAAAGTTTTTATATATTTTAACATGGCTGGTTTTATTTAACATTTTACTTTAGGAAATAATTTAGATGTGTTTAATTGATTTAAATAATTTTCATATTATTTGCATATAAAATTATGTGCGAAAGAAATTTTTCAGTTAATGTTATAACAAAAATATCGTTAATGAAACAGGCCCTTTCTATAATTAATTTTGGTGATTTAAAAAAATTATTATATTTTTTTAATATTTTTTATTTGTCTTGTTTCATGTCCATTTATCGATATTTTAATTAAATTTTTCATAATAATTAGAAAATTATGGAAAATTAGTATAATTTTCTACACATAATTCAAATATTTAAATTTTTTGATTTCTGAATTTTGGTCTTTTAAATTGTATCATTAAAAAAATGGCGAAAAAATGGACGCATCCTTTACAAACAAAATCACACTCATACATTTCCTATTTAGAACGTAAATATACGAACGCTAGCTTTTTGCATAAAAATGTTTGTCGGGATTGATCCGAAATACATACTTCTAATATAAAAAATTTCAAATATTATATTTACGAAAAAAACGAACCAAACCAAACCAAAAGATTTAATACGGCGTATTGCTTGATTCTATCACAAACGTATTCAATATTACTATTTTTAGTCTAATTTTTAATTTACCACGTTTGTAGTCAATTAAAAATTAAATCCTAATTGACTCAACTACAAACATGGTTAAATCAAATATGTTTGTGATACTTATAAAAAAATATATCAACAACGGTTAAATTGTTAATTTAAATACGGAGCGTTGGTTGATACAATCACAAACGTATTTAGTTCCCCAATTTTCACTTAATTTTCGATTAACAATGCAACATGTTTGAATCAACCAAGATTTTTTCTTTCGGTGAAAGATCATAATAAAGTTGGAGAATATGTTAATTGAGTTCCATGTAAGGTAGCCAATCAACTAAAAATTTTAATTCCTGTAGGAATTGCAATAACTATAGTTGCTGATGTAAAATAAGCTCGAGTATCTACATCTATTCCTACAGTAAATATATGATGAGCTCATACAATAAATCCTAATAAACCCATTGCTAATATTGCATAAATTATCCCTAATGCCCCGAAAGTTTCTTTTTTTCCTCTTTCTTGACTAATAATATAAGAAATTATTCCAAATCAAGGTAAAATTAAAATATATACTTCAGGATGACCAAAAAATCAAAATAAATGTTGATAAAGAATAGGATCTCCTCCTTCTGCTGGGTCAAAAAAAGAAGTATTTAAATTTCGATCTGTTAATAATATAGTAATAGCTCCTGCTAAAACAGGCAATGATAAAAGTAATAAAATAGCTGTAATTACTACTGATCAGACAAATAAAGGTATACGATCAAAAGTAATTCCGGTAGATCGTATATTAATTACTGTTGTAATAAAATTAACAGCTCCTAAAATAGAAGAAATACCTGCTAAATGTAAAGAAAAAATAGCTAAATCAACTGAAGATCCTGCATGAGCAATATTAGATGATAGTGGTGGGTACACTGTTCATCCTGTCCCAGCTCCGTTTTCTACTAAACTAGAGGATAATAATAATGTTAATGAAGGGGGGAGTATTCAAAAACTTATATTATTTATTCGTGGGAAAGCTATATCAGGAGGTCCTAGTATTAAAGGAACTAATCAATTTCCAAATCCTCCAATTATAATAGGTATAACTATAAAAAAAATTATAATAAATGCATGAGCAGTTACAATTACATTATAAATTTGATCATTTCCAATTAATGCTCCGGGATGTCCTAATTCTGCTCGAATTAAAATACTAAGAGAAGTCCCTACTATTCCAGATCAAGTACCAAAAATGAAGTACAAAGTTCCAATATCTTTATGATTAGTAGAAAACAGCCATTGTAACGATTAAATGGCTGAAATGTAGGCAATAGATTGTAAATTTATTTATGAAATTAATATTTCTTTAATCAATTAAAAAAGCTTTATAGTCAAAAATGATATTAGACTGTAATTCTAAAGGAGTAATTTTTTTTACTAAGGCTTAAAAGATATCCTTATATTTATAGTTTTGAAGACTATTAGTTTATTTAACTTAAAACCTTTTTAAATGATTATTATTAAAATTTTTTAAAAAGATTATAAATAAATAATACTAACTATACTTAACCCCGCTAAGGAAATAAATGATATAAAAATTATTGTTGTTTGATTGAATTTATTTAGGGGGGTTAAATAATGTCAATTTATTTCTCAATAATTTAATATAAATGAAGCATAGCAAAGGCGAATATAGTAAAATAAAGTGATTAATGTTAATATTACTATTATAATTAATAAAAAAATAAAATTATTATTAATTATTGACTGAATTACTAATCATTTAGGTATAAAACCTAAAAATGGGGGTAAACCTCCTAAAGATAATAAAGTTGTAAATAAAAAAAATTTTGTTAAATTTTGATTATTAAATATTGAAAATATTTGATTAATGTGGGATAGTTTAAATGTATTAAATATAAAAATTATTATAGTCGATAGAATAAAATAAAAAAAAAAATAAATTTCTCATAAAAATTCATTTGAAATTATAGCTGTTAATATTCAACCTAAATGATTAATTGAAGAAAAAGCTATAATTTTATATAATGAAGTTTGATTTAAACCTCCTAAAGATCCTACTAAAATAGATAAAATAATAATAATAGAAATAAAAAAATAAGTATTACAATAAGAAATTATTATTAATGGGGCTATTTTGTCAAGTTGTTGCTATTAATGGGGCTTTTTTGTCAAGTTATTAAAATTAAATTATTAAATCATCTTAATCCTTCTATAACTCCGGGAAATCAAAAATGAAAAGGAGCAGCCCCTCTTTTTAATAAAAGAGAAGAATTAATTATTAATATAGAATATAAAGGTATTTCATTAATAAATCAATTTAAATTATTAATAAATATAATTAAAATAATAGAAAATAAAAGAGTTGCTGAGGCTAATACTTGTGTATGAAAATATTTTAAAGATGCTTCTGAAGATATTAGGTTATTATTATTAATCATTAGGGGGATAAATGATAATAAATTAATTTCTAATCCTATTCAAGCTCTTAATCATGAATTAGCTGAGATGGTGATTAAAGTTCCTCTTATTAATGTAAATATAAACAATATTTTAGATGAATTTTTAAAAATTAAAAAGAAAAGGAGTATTACCTTTATAAATGGGGTATGAACCCATTAGCTTTATTAGCTTATCTTTTTATATTTTAGTGTAAGATGCACAAAAGATTTTGATTTTTTTAGTAATAGTTTAATTCTATTAAATATAATATTTATAGGAATATATCTATATAATTTACCCTATCAAGGTAATCCTTTTATCAGGAAAATTATTTTTTTTTTATTATTTAATACAAAAAAGTAAAAGCACGGTCTTAAAATTTGGGGTCATTTTTTTCATCTTACGTGTGCGCGTAATATATATATATATATATATATATATATATATATATATATATATATATATATATATATATATATATATATATATATATATATATATATATACATATATATATATATATATATATATATATATATATATATATATATATATATATATATACATATATATATATATATATATATATATATATATATATATATATATATATATATATATATATATATATATATATATATATATATATATATATATATATATATATATATATATATATATATATATAAATATAATATAATAAATAATTTAATAATTAATAAATTATTCACACAAATATATATAAATATTAATAAATTTAAATTTATTATAGGTTCATTTATAAAAATTAGAAATAGCTGTCATTCAACTATTATTAATAAATTTGTTGATGCTCAGTATTTTGATAAATTAAGGAAAGAAAAAAAGAAATTATTCTTCCTATACTAATAAGGTTATGTAATCTAATAATATATAAATTATTTATTATATAAAAAAAAAAAAAATAAGAATATTTAAAATTAATTATTTATGAATAAATTTATTATGATTAGTGACATGTTTTGTTATCTTGAGAATGAGGAATTATCACAAATTTTGAAAATTTTTAACTAATAGTAATTATATTATTTAGTTAAAAATGGAATTTTAAAATTTATTGAAATAATTATAAATTATTTATTTATGCGTAATATGTCCTAAAATTTTATTTTAATAGTGTATTTTATTATTTGTATATTAATATATTGTTTTATATTTGGGGGAGTATAAAATAGTATTTATTGATTAGTGGGGTTTTGTCTATTAGTCAGTAATTGTTTAGGAGGGACTAACTAAATTATGTTATCTATTTTTATTAAAATAATTATAAATTAATTATTTATGCGTAATATGTCCTAAAATTTTATTTTAATAGTGTATTTTATTATTTTTATATTAATATATTGTTTTATATTTAGGGGAGTATAAAATAGTATTTATTGATTAGTGGGGTTTTGTCTATTAGTCAGTAATTGTTTAGGAGGGACCAACTAAATTATGTTATCTATTTTTATTAAAATAATTATAAATTAATTATTTATGCGTAATATGTCCTAAAATTTTATTTTAATAGTGTATTTTATTATTTTTATATTAATATATTGTTTTATATTTCGGGGAGTATAAAATAGTATTTATTGATTAGTGGGGTTTTGTCTATTAGTCAGTAATTGTTTAGGAGGGACCAACAAAAAATTAACTGTGTATTTAGTACAATAGGCCAGTTTTTTACTTTTCTAACGCATATTAAACAAGTGATGTCGAGAGAGCTGTTCTCTTGCAATTTGAATTCAAATTTTCCCTGAATTTGAATTTCCACAAATCTTCCAGACCACCATGTTCAACAGTTTAAACTATTTCGTAAAACTTGTATTTTTTCACCTATACTATTATTTTCCATGTATGAAGTCGATCAAAAATGGTCGGGTTCAGCATCGGTCAAATTTCTTCTAAAACAAAAATATTTGATCTGAGGTGCTCATCTTTAAAAACTAATTTCTTTAGAACAACAAAAAACGCCATGTTTAAAATTTGGCATGTTTTAGCAAAAGGTTAAAACTTTTATAATATGAAAAAAATGTAATTGAACTACGGTATCAACGCAATCTTTAAAAAGCACAATTCTTAATATTTTTAACAACGTACGAAAAAGTATTTAGTAAATTTTAAGAGGTCAATGTTTTACCTTGCCAACCATCATAAAACAGTCAATACCAGGTGAGCCGTTCTATTACAATTCGATTTCAAAACTACGTTGAATTCGAATTCGAAAAATTTATAAGAATAAACGTTTGTTTTATTTCACCTAAACTACTTATAAGCCAAGTATGAAGTCGATCAAAAATTTTACTATTTATTCTGTAAAAATGTTCCAACACAAATTTTCTCATCCTTTTTGTCTTATCCTCACTGCTTAATAATTTCAACGATCTTATATTTAAATAAAAATAGATAAACCAGATATCAGGCAATCCCATTACCATCAAGTATTAACACCTTAGGGCCTAGAAAATCAGATATATTAACCATAGTCAAAATACATGTCATGGCAGTCTTACTCAAACCAATTATCATTAAAATAAGTCGTAGCTGGTTTGTGTCGCAGCTTTCGTGCTTTGATACTCGGGCGGTATTAGTATCATTCTGTACTTCTTGTGCAATAAACTAATAATAATTTTGTATCGTTTATATACTTTGCTATCCAAAAACTTGGTAAAGTAGTTAGTTATACAATATCTCACTCACTGCCTATACGAATAAAATTAATTTGAATTTGTAATAGTAAATTTTCAACTTTCATATCACTTTGATCCGCTGTATAACAGTATTTCATTCATCATTGATAAAAATATAAACGAAAACGTATTTAATTTATTTATATTTCATTATTGATTTCTCTAAGAAATCTCAACATATGTATATTCATAAAAATATATAAATTTTAAAGTTTTCATAGTTTTTGTATTGTTTTTATATAGTTGTCTGATTATATTACAACTCACTCCCATACCCAGTCCAGTTAAATCTCAACCTTATGTTATAACTTTAACATTTTAGATTTAACTTTTAAACAAAAATCAGTTAGTGCCAAGCAACGGGACAGTGTACATATTAAAAATATATAGGAAACCAAAAATAACATTTTGTTTTAGTTATTGTACTTAAATTAATTAATAGTTTAATTATTAGCAAATCAACAATAGAATTAAAAATGAAATTATTTATTGGAACAATTCTTTTTGTATCATTTACTGTACTAGGTGAGTTTAGTTGATGAGATTTTATCGAACTTACATTAATTACTTTCAAGACTGTTGAACAGTGTTATTTTTATATTACTTTTTTTACCACGTTTTTTTTGTATATTTCAACGGAAAGTGTTCGTTATGAATATTAATTATTTAAAAAAAAATAAAAATACGGATTATATAACATTTATTATTATTATAATTAATTACAATATTGTGTCGTGGTCAAAATTAATTCTTACACAAAAAAAAAAATATATGTAATTAAAATTGAAAAAAAAACAATAAGTAAATTGAAAAATTAGAGCTAAACTAGTTGCACCTTAACAAGGACCTTGAATTAAATTGCTTTTTACTTTCAAAAATTATAACAAAAACTTATTATATATATATAGTTTTGAGACAAAAGTTATTATGTATAACAATTTATTTATTTTTAATAATTGATTTATTTTTTTTTTCGTTATAAATTTAATTTAATTTTTAAAAGTTTTTTTCTTTAAGTAAAAGTTGTTAAACTATAGAATTTTAAAAATGGAAATGAAACTCTCTTGCGTGATTGTGGCGGTTATGTTTGAACGTTCTACACTATAATGTTATATAACATGTTAGCTTTTTTAATGATCATTTTTTTAGATAAATGTTATGAAGAATGTATGGAAATTAAATTATGAGCATGTTAAGGCTTAGATCATTACAATAATGAAGTAGATATTGCTATAAATATTTTATTTCCGAATGAAAATTGATAAAACAAGTTCTTGATAAAACTATATTAATTAATGTTCGAATGCCTATTATTCAAATACTCTTTACTATTACTTAGGTTCGGTGTCGGGTCGAAGTATTATACAAATTTCAAACGTCATAAAAATTTCGTGGTGCTATATCACTTTATTATCACTTATGAAAACAGTGTATAGTAATTTAATGTAGGACACTTCATTTAATTTAGTATACCGACTAGCATTATGTAAGGGCTCAGATCTGGACCGGATACGGCTTTCCCTACTACTGATAGGGACCGTATCAGGCATACTGAACAGGTCCTGATGAGTAATGTATCGCCTCAAACTATCCAAACCGAATCAGGCAGCCCTACTAGAAACGAACCAGAACCGAATTATTTAAAATAGGGAATTTTCTACAACACACATTAGAAAAATTAGAAAATGTACTACTACATATATTAGAAAAAAAATTTTATTAAAAATATTCTTACTTTATACTTCCTATATGTAGTCATAACGCAGAGAAGCGATAACTAACGTAAAGTATTTGTGAAATTTCGTAAACTATGTATATCTAAAATGGATGATACTCTAGTGAATTTTAGGAAAATAGAGTTCAGATCAGGACAAATAGGGAAACCTTACCTTAATTGGAAAATCAGATATGATTCTGATCCAGTACTATTAAGGATGAGATGGGTCTTGAAATCCGGGCCGGATCAGGACAAATATAGCACGCCCTAGTAGTGAAATCAGGTATGATTTCTGATAGGGGCCGGATGCAAATGCCCTATTAGGATTTACCTTACTACTCCATGATCTGGCCCGATCATAATAGTGTATACCTGAACAAATTGCTAGTCGGGATGATAAAATCATCTAGGACGCATTTAGATAAAAAATTTATTACGTTATAATGCGAAATTACATAAAAACAATCAAAGATTGTCATGACAACGATTGTCCACATAACAAATATAAATTTTTAATTGGAAATATAAAGCACCATCAGCCTACATTATTTTTTCAAATTATTTTGAGCGATTTTTACCATAAAAATGTATTTACAGCATACGTTATTATCAAATAACAATCAAAAATAATACCATGGTAACCGTTTATGAAAAATAATAATAGAAAAAGTCATAATGTATTCGTTTACAAACTTTAACGAATCTCGTCTGACAAAAAATGACAAAAAAAATTCATACTCGCAGAATATAAATATTATTCTGTGCTTGGTATACAATATGCTTTTGCTTATTAAATATAACACAATTAAAAAAAAAAGTAGGACAGGTACGAATAAAATTCGCATGCCAAGGGTTTCGTGGATATAAATATCAAAAATAATTGACATAAAATTGTGTTGTAAAGTCTTTATATTGCTAGGCCATAGACACATACAAAATAATTGTTGCATCGCAAATTTCAATACTAAATGTCAATATCATCTAAATTGACCGAAATAACACAAAAAATGTTACTTGAGGTTAAATCTCATCCACAACTGTTTATAACTAAAGAAAGACTCAATTACACCAACGTCGAAATTGAGGGGGAGGGTGATGAATACTATAAATAGCACTTTTTTGACAATAACTCAGAAACTGTGCACCGAAGAATTCTAAAAAAATTTCAATGTTTCTCATTTATGTCGAACAAGTTTTTTTTCCACCATACCCCAATCCCAACCCTCAAGCACACAGAAATAAAATTATGTGAGACTTCGCTATATTTTTCATTAAAAGTTTATCAAATTTATTGTCTTTGTGAATTATTTCAAATTTTTATGTCAATCAACGTCGAAACTTAGGGGGAGGGGACAAACTTGTGGTTTCACTATTTTGACAATAATTCAAAAACTGTGCACCGCAAAATTCTAAAAAAAATGCAATGGTTCTCTTTCATTTGGTTCGAAAAAGCTTTTTTTCAATTTTTCACCATTTCACCCTTTCCCACTCCCATTCCGTAAATACACAGAAATAAAATTATTTTGAGATTTAACTATAATTTTAATTAAAAGTTTATTAAATTTAATGTCTCTGTGAATTATCTCAAATTTTTATGTCAATCAACGTCGAAACGTAGGGGGAGGGCAACTTTTTCTTGTGCTTTTTTCAATAATTCAAAATTCTAAACAAAATTGCAATTATTCTTAATATTGATGCTCTTTCAATGACACCCCATTCATTTGGGTCTAAAAGTTTTTTTTTCACACTTCCCACACTTCCCCTTTCTCACTTCCTTTCACATGCCCTAAGCACACAGAAAAAAAACAGATTATAAAACGCCATTATTTAAAATTATTTAAAAAATGGTGGCGAAAAACATTTTTTTAGAAATGCTAAAGTTCTTTTATTTGATACCCTACTTGACTCGATAAACAAATTTATTTTCTACACCCCACCCCACTCATGTGGGTCGAAAAAGTTTTTCCGCTCTTTCACCCTTTCCCACTAAACACACAGAAATAAAATTATTTGAGACTTTGCTACATTTTTCATTAAAAGTTTATCAAATTTCCTGTCTATGAATATTTTCAAATTTGACTGTCAATCAACGTCGCAATATAGGTGGGGGGGGGGGGAGTCAACTTTTTGTGCATCGTAAAATTTAAAAACAAATTGCGATGTTTCTTAATTTTGGTGCTCTTTCAAATGTTACCCCACTCATTTGGATCAAAATAGTAGATTATACAGCAAGGGAGAAAAGTTTATGTTTTCTCCCGAGGAGTGTTTGGTGCCCAAGGGCAAAGCTTGAGAACTACATATCACTGAAGGAAATGACATGCTCTCTCTCAGGGTGTATATAATATTTTTTGCAAGACCTCAATATGATTATGATATTAAAAACTAAAATCTAATTATTTAAAGAAAACGAAAATTATAAATTTTAATTTTCATCATAGTAAGCGATTTTATATACATTTGTATGAATTGATCCTAAATATTTCTGGGGCTCTACTGTGTAATCCGATTCGAAAGAAAAGCACATTCGGATATACAATCCGAAACGAAAGTAATAGTGAATTCTTTTCTACCTGTTCGGTACAAGTTCCAACACAGAATTAACGAAATTTGTATTCTTTTGTAAAAAAAGCAATACAAAAAAAACAAATTTGGATAATTCGGATATTTCTACCGTACAAGTAGAAAAGAATTCACTATAAATTGTTACCTCATATGATTTTCAAATTTGTTTTTTAATTATAACATCGATTATGTGATTGTAGCCAACTTCATTTGGGTTGTGATTCTCCTTATGTCAAAATATTTGTTTTTTTTTCTTGTGTTATTAATTGTTTGTGAATTATGTACAAAATACCATAGATGGAGTTGAACTTTGGTTTCCAAGTGAAAAAAATAGTGAGGACTGAGGAGGATACAAGAGCCGCCGCTATTGAGAAGAGATTTATTCAGAGTCGGTCAGATATTTTGGCAATGTCGAACAAATTGTAAGACGAAGATTAAATTGGGAAAAAACGTCAACGCAGTTTTAAAAAAAATATGCAACGAAGATCAACAGTATCATTCCAAATATTTTAAATTTAGTATAGACTTTTCTAGATGAGAGAAAGTACCAACATGAAACCTGAGCCAGCATTTTGATGGCATAGTAGACGATGTCTGAAGTCTTGTTTGACGATCGTAAATATAATATGTCCAACTGTCATTAAATTTTCACCGATACAGATTAACGTGATATTTTATTCTATACAAAAAAGGAAATAAAATAAACATTTTGTTTCATTTCGTTACAGTTATGTCTGTTTTTAAAAGTAATATTGTCCTTTGCTACTCACTTACATTTTTTTGAGCGCGCTCCGCATAAATGGTGTCGAATGAAAATGCTTACTTTTGAATAATTTTATATTCGAGTTTCGTGTTTGACAATACTCTCATTTGAGCCTGAAGTTAGCTGCGTATTTACGTATTCTTACTTTCGGATTGTATATTTGACATTTTTTCGAAAGTATAGATATGCGGTACAATTCATCCAAATTCGGATGAAATGTTACTAGTTTCGGATTACGCCATTGAACCCCAGTTTTCATGAAAATTATCATTGTTGTCATGGTTTGTTATTTTATTCTATAGGGAGTAAAATATCCAATCCGCTCCCGCAAATAAGGGAGCGTATTTGAACTTTATATACAACTGGTGCAAAAAGGCTTTTTTCACCATTTCCTACTTCCATCGCCTAAACACACAAAAATAAAATTCTTTGAGACCATGGTATATTTTTCATAAAAGCTTCTTAATTTTCCTGTGTTAATGGACTTTTTTAAAATTGTGTGTCAATCAACGTCGAAACGTAAGGAGGACCAACTTTTTGTTGAATTTTTTTGTCAATAATTCAAATCCTTTGTATCGCAAAAATCTAACAAAATTACAACAATTCTTAATTTTGATGCTCTTTCAAATGACACCCAATTCATTTAACTCAAAAAAGCTTTTTTCCCCCTTCCCCACTTCGATCCCCCAAACACGCAAAAATCAAACAGAACAGAAAACACCAATATTTAAAATTGTATAAAAAACGGTAGGGTGTAAAATTCCGAAAAAAAAATTTTAGGAATACTGAAGTGGAGCCCTTGCATATGATCCCCTACTTGACTTTGTAAAAAAATGTTCATTTTCTTTCTACAGCGTTTATTTTGAGGAGAACTTTTAAGATCAAACTATTGCTAACCAATTATTTTGTATAGCACTTATTTGAACAAAATCCGAAAGAACTAAGATGAAAACAGACCAACAAATATAGGAGTTATAACTTGACTTATAACTTGAAAATTTCATCAGAAAAATATGGAATATGATTGAATTACTTTGAAATAAGAATATCTTGCGCTCGGTAGGCCAGCATACCTTATCCAGCAGTCCCGGAAACTGGCTAGGACTCGATGCCCAATCACCCATTAATCTGAAATTTAAACGATTAAAGAAACGTATACTGGAAACAAAAACAAAGCAAATCAAAACCGGAAAAAGCAAATATAGACGCTTGGTTATCGTACCTGTACCCGAGTAGGAAACTGGAACGTCACAGCTCTAACAAAATTATCGAGACAAGCACAAATTGAGAAAGTAATGGAAGAAGAATATAACATCGAGATACTGGTACTCAGTGAAGTTAGATGGAAAAACAACGGAAATCTAAACAAAGGAAATGGATAGGACATAAACTGAGCAAATCAGCTGAAGATATAACAAGGCTGTCTCTAGAATGGAACCAATAAGGTAAAAAGAAAGTAGGAAGACCACCAATGAAGTGGCAGAAAATATGGCTAGCTGAAGCAAAACAAATCGGCAAGACATGGGGAGAACTGAAAGCGTTTGCCTCTATGCTCTTAAATGGAGATTAAGGAAAAAATAGGACTTATAAATGTGGAGTAATTGAAGTGTCAAATATTTTCCATTTTTCGAGTGCGACGAGTTTTCTATAACCGATTTGCAATTGCTATTATATAATCGTTGCGGAGCAAGTGGTTGAAAATTGTGACGTCACTCAGGGTTGGATAACGTCTCTCAGGGTGAGCCATTCGCAACGCGCTTATTGTTCAATTTGGCATTCCAGATTTGATCAAATACTTTTCAAAATGCTGTTCCGCCTATTAAAAAAACGAACCCAAATAACAAAATGAGTTTGATGAAATATATAGTCATTTCTTGTTCTTCGAATAAACAAAAATTGCAAAAAAAACATGAATTCGTATTGGAATTTTTTAAAATTTTCATTTATTTTAATAACTATTTTTATAACTTTATATAGCTATCAAATGTATGAGTATGTACTATGTACTTATATTTTTTCTAAGATGTTGAAAAAAATTTTTAATTAAAAATTAAACTTTCATTAATTTTTATTATTGGTAAACCCTAAAATTTAATTACACAAATTTATTACCCAACATAATAGATAATCAATTTAAAATTGCTTTGAAAACAATTAACAGTCTGTATAAAAAATAAAAATTACAAAATTAAAGAAAAACCTAGAAGAATGTTCTGGCCTTTATCAAATAATTTGCTATTTCTGTGATAAATTTTATATTGGCCAAACAGGTAGAAAATTCATCAACCGATTTTCGGAACATTTACCTAAAATTTCCATTTATGGATATTATTCGATAACGATGGTACGGCATAATCCGAAACATATTAAACTAAAAAATATACTCGAGGAAATGCTCTATTGTATTATACAAACATTATGGTAGCCATAGTTGCCATAATTATAACAACCATAATTGTTTTTCTGAGAAGCTTGAAAAATAAAACAGCTCACATAACTTTCCTTATCAAAAATCGCCGCTTTTGACTATAAACGCAAAGTTGTAAACATCAAATTGTATTTTTATTGTATTTAAAATTTAAAAAAAATCCTATCCAACAGTACAAAAATATAACTGAAAATAGATTTGAGCTACGAGAACTCGAATAACTGAGAATCCCGCAGCTTGCTATTCATCAATTTTGGTTTTATGGGTTGATAAGAACAAAAAACCAAAATCGATCGAAAATATTGTGACGATATAACAAAAGAACAACGTTCTGAAACATTTTTTTAGAGAAAATAGTTCCAATAAAACAATAAAAAACACCTGCATCAACATTTGAAGATAACAAAAACAGAATAACACGCAACAAAAATTGGAAATTGTAGTTTATATAATAAGAAAATAAAATAAAACTACTTGAAGTAAATGGTAAATGTACAAATTAAAAAATTCCAAGCGGCACGTATATCCGCTAGAAATAGGTAGATTTCGAGATCAGACAGTTTTGTGTGCCGGTAGAATCTGATGTATCAGATTAGTTTAAACAAAACAAACTAATTTCAAACAGATATCGAACAAATTTTAAAAAGATAATTAGCTACCTACAAGCAAAATTATATCTATCCAATTTTGCAACAAACAAATATCAAATCTACCACAGAACATGTGTGTGACAATTTATGACACAAACCTACTCTATATCATATGTCGTGCAATTACTGCAAAATATCAAAATAGTTTATTTCTAAGAAAAAAAATTAATTTCTTCTATTCAAATCTTTTATTTTTTTGACTGTTATAAGGTTGACATTGACTGTTATAAGGTTTTTGGAAATTGTAGTTGGGGATTGTTGCAAACATTTTTGTTGAAGCCAACAAGTCAAAAACTTCTAACTGCAGAGGTTTATATTTATAAGAAACGGATTAAAATGTTTCTACAGATTCTAAATTTATGAAGATTTTAAAAATATTAGTATCCAAACGGCCGTTATAACGGATTAAAAAAGCTACTTTTTTTTCTAGTATAAAGCCTATAGTTCCTTAACCATGTGTCAGATTTTCCTGATCTACGAACTTGTCCAAGATATTAATAAAACACACATTTTTAAGAAAGGTTTTTTGATCTGGCTCCACAAATGCAACCGTGAGAGCGCCGGTTGATTCTAACGCATTTTGTGTTTTACAAGCTTTGTTGTTGGAGCCGCTCACTCAGAAACCTCCAACTGCGGAGGTCTTTTTTTTGAAAGAAACTGATTAAAAAGGCTTCAAAAATTCTAAATTTATGAAGTTTTTAAAAATATTAGAATCCAAACGGCCGTTATAACGGATCTAAAAAACAGAGTTCTTTTCTAGTATAAAGCTTCTAGTTTCTTAACCATGTGTTGGATTGGGCTGATTTACGAACTTGTTCAAGACATTAATAAAACGCACATTTTTAGAAAAGGGTTTTTGATCTGGCCTTATAAATGCGACCGAGAGAGTGCCGGTTGTTTTAAAAAAAAAATTGTTTTTGCAAACTTTTTTGTTGGAGCCGCTCACTCAGGAACCTCATACTGCAGAGGTCTATTTTTAAAACAAATTGATAAAAAAGATTCCAAAGATTCTAAATTTGTTAAATTTTTTGAAATATTAGTATCCAAACGGCCGTTATAACGGTTTTAAAAAATCAATTTTTTTCAGAAAAAAGCCTCTAGTTCCTTAACCACGTGTCGGATTTTGCTGATTCACGAACTTGTCCAAGATATTATTAGAACACACAAGTACAGAAATTTTTTTGATCTAGCTCAACAAATGCGACCGTGAGAGTGCCAGTCGTTTTCGTTATATCTCATATCGTTTATATATATATATATATATATATATATATATATATATATATATATATATATATATATATATATATATATATATATATATATATATATATATATAAATTTTTTTTTTTTGATTTTTCGTCTCCGCTTATCATATATAGTCGTTTGGCACAAAAATTTTTCCGAAATTCCGAGATGAAGCCCATTGCAATAGGTAGATTTTTATATGAAATCTACCTAAAAGAATAGATGGAGATAGTTCACACTTATGTGTGAAATTTTGGAGATCATGTTATAGAGATTTATACCTAAACGTCAAATCGTTATATTGCTGTATGTACTTAAAACATTACATACAATACAGCAATGATATTTAGAAATCAGTAATTATGTATTAAACTTTATTGCAATAATAATAATAATTTAACTATAGTTAAAACAACTTACACACAACACTAAACAGTCTTGATTTGCAAGTATTAACAAAAATTTAGAGTTTTCGGAATACAGTGCTGTCAAGATTTTTTCGGTAAAAAGGGCTATTGTGTTTATATTGTTTAGAATCGGTTTGTGTTCTAGAATTTTGTACAGGTATCGCTATTTTTTCGTCTAGTGTATAAGTGGTCGCGTTAGGGATAATAAGTTCAGTTTTAAATTGAACGCTATACAAACAGTTTTGTGAGTTCTAAATTAGTGGGTATAATTAAAGCAGAAATATTTTGTAATGGGGTAAAATCTGGTAGGCAACATTACAAATGAAAATTCATCTGATGCCGGTTGGTTGTCAGCCTACAGCTGATGCTAAATCTGGTGGTTAACTGCTATAGTAGCTGGGAGGCGTGGTTTTGGAGTATTTTAAACTAGTAAGAAAAACGAATTAGCTAAAAGTCATTTAATGCCGCTTCAAAATCTATATGGTGCATGTTTACAGCATAACAATTAAAAAAGTGTTCAGTTGATTGGTGAATGGAGAATTATAGGTCAACTACACGCATATATCTGGATCAAAATGCAATATGGTTGAGCTATGTGATGCCAAAGGAGATTTATGCAGACGGCTTATAACACCATTAAAACTAGAGAAGCCAAAGGTAGGCAAGTCCATGGAAGAAACATGGATAATATAAATTTTGAGGTGACATCAAATTTAAAATTTGTTTTTTTGACCAGTTTAACATTCCCTACGCACTTCCCCCGAGTTTGTCGTCTGACGCTTGTTTTCTTTATTACAAATAATTAATCTATCTACAAAAATTAAATTCATTCGGATTACACTTAATTAGTGTGCGTGAATTAAAAAATGTAAAAAAATAAAAATATATAATTAGTGGGCGTTAACGTTTAACTATCCTTTTTTTAAGAATCGGGCAGTCGCGAAAATTTTCAAAATTTTTTTTTACAAATTTGGTATCAATCGATTGCGCTTGGCCGTCTCCCGAAAACTTAATGAGATTGGGGTGGTAGGACCCACCCCCACCCCTTTACACTCTCTTTAAGTTTTAGCATATAAAAATCTCTATAAAATAAATGGGAAGAGATAAAAAAAATTTAATGGCTGCACCATTATCTTTTATTCAGACCGGCACAACTTCATCACTGTTGGATTCAGCGTCCTCAAGTATGTTGAAATCCATAATAACGACGATAATTTTAATACTATTCATGACCAGACCCCAACCACCACCCTTTATTTATCTACCCTTAGTTCAGTCAACATTTGTCCCATCACCATTGAACTCACCATCCTCGATTATGTAAAAATCGATAGTAATGACAATAAATTCGACACTTTGTATAACCACCCCCCCAACCCCCCCCCCCCCTATTATTGAACTACCCTGAGTCCGACCCCAATTTTTATTATGACGATAATTTCGATACTTTTATAACCGACCCCCACAAACTCCACCCCTTTTTGAACTACCCCGAGTTCGGCCCCCGTTTTTATCATCATCATTGAACTCAGCATCCCCGATTATATTGAAATCGACACCAAACATGACATGCAAAAAAATATTTTTTTCTACGACCCTTGGGAGTAAAAAATGGTTATGTCACCGATCAGGGGGTAATATGGAGGATTGTATTTGTTATGAAATTCTGATTCTAACGATACCCCACATGACATATTTTACTAATTTAATGTGTCAACTCCACCCACGGGGTTGGTTGGGGTGGGGGTGCAAATCAACTTTTGGACTCAAAAGTTGCGCCGGTTTGAATAAAAAATAATGGTGCCATTAAATTTTTTTTATCTCTTCCCATTTATTTTATATAGATTTTTATATGCTAAAACTTAAAGAGGGTGTAAAGGGGTGGGGGAGGGTCCTACCACCTCAATCTCATAAAGTTTTCGGGAGACGGCCAAGCCCGATCGATTGATACCAAAATCACAATATCGAGTCAAAAAAATTTCCAAAAACCACGTTTTCTGCCCGATTCTTAAAAAAACGATAGTTAAGATAAATATTAACTATTTTAAATAAAGCGGATGTAATTATCGCTTCATTCGTATTCATCAAATCTTTTGTTTTCGAAATTCATATGCGTTTAATTTCCATTTTTGAATAACTGGTTTTTATTATTTTTGTATTTACTTGATCTCTTTTATGTTCTAATTGTTGTTCTGTAACACTTGATTTATATGAGAAAAAGAGATAGCTTTTTTGAGTTGCATGAATCTAGTATCAAACTCTCTTTCTGTTTATCCAATGTATATTTCGGGGAATCCTAAACATTTTATCTGATAAACTCCTGATTTATTATTTTTATCTTCTGTGTTCTTAAAGCTATTTTAACATTTTTTAATTTTTGTTGAATGCCTTGTTACTAATTCCATATTGCGTTTCTGGAAAACATTCTACAGTTTATTTGTGATCTTTGTGTAAAAAGGTAGACTAATTCTTTTTTTCTGTTGACTAAAATGTTCTTCTGTTGCTGGAGTTAAAGTTTAGACATCAAAATACAACTGCGCTAAAAAATGCACTCTTTTCGGTAAATAAAATTTATTTTATTATTTGAATCAAGTTTTTACTATTTGTGGGAAAAAAATTTATAAAATATTTCTTAAGGTGGCAGTTTTTTTTTTTCAAACAACTTAATTTGTTTAGTTAGATATTGTGAAAGAAACAAAACTATTTGCTAGGCTATATCGAGTTACCGTAAAGTGATTACTTTTAAGTCCATTTTGCGGTAGTAACGTTAATCAACAATATCTAGCCTTCGTAAAAACCGACTAACGCAATAACCGACTAACGAGTTAAATTACTATATGAGAATATGTTTAAGATCTACTCTATTTAAAAAAAAGAACAAGACCAGTAACAGAGCGACGGTAGTGTAGGCAGAGAATAAAGTTTTTATGTTGAATTTCAATCCCCTGACTTTCATTTGCATTTTCCCGGTCTTTATTCACCCTCAAATGACAAGTTATTGGAGAAACCGACTACCTAGAATTATTTTGAAGAGTAAACAATTATTTGTTAAATTTTGAAAATAATATTCATAAATCACGTTTATGCTGTTGCACGAAGTGAGTTTCTGTATTTTTAGCAATCTTTCGTTGCAACTTTTACAATGTTTTTACACAGAGGCATATTGAATATATAAAAAAATCAAATGAAAGAAAAACATTTTAACTGCGGAAACTATGCTTTTACTTTCTACTGTTTCGTAACTTTTCTGAAACGTGATTATCGACCTCTTTTGTCTTATTTTTAGTCGTTTTATGATTAGTGATGTATAAGGGTGATGTAAATAATTGTACTACTTCAGAATTTCCAGAATTCTATGGTGTCAATTATAGCAAATTTATAAAACCGTGTAATAAGCTAATCCCAATCAAACTCAATGTTTGTTTCAATGCTACATACTCAGACATGTGAAAATTTAAATCTACTTAGTAGTCAATGCAGATTAAAGATACCAGTCTAATTAAAATCGTTGGATTTGATTTTTGGGTTTTCTTTTGGATACCTACATGTTGTATGATTAAATAATTTTTAAGAAGAACCTTGAACACTACCACTACAACATAATAACAAAATGTTATATTTTATAGAACTTAAAAAAACATGTAGTTTTTGTAGTTTGAATCCTTGAATAGTGATCAAATTAATTTGTATAACTATTTCAAGCACCGGAAACAAAAAATGAAATTTTCAAAAACTAGATCAGCAAAACAACTTAGCTATATTGACAATGTAGATATTGGTATTACAATATAATAGATAGTGACAAAAGGTAATGAGCGATTACTGATTAGCTGAATCAAACATTGACATGAGAGGACAGAAATATCTTCAGGGGACGATGCAGTATATCATTTCTGATCTTTTTATGTAATCGGTTAAAAGTAGCCACAACTGACGTTTTCTTGTTGTCATAATATTAATATAACCTTAAACTATTTCGAGATTAATTAGATTGAATGTTATTTAATATAATTTTCTTACATAAATTTAACAAGAACAATTACTGTTTTTACACAACTTAAATGTAACTTAAAGTTGAAAATAAAAAAACGAAAAGACATTCACTAATAAAACTTGTTGGAATATAAGATAACTATCATTTTATGTATCAAATTCAGCATTTTGTTGCAAAGAAATATTGACATTCACTATAATTAATCAATTAGGTTTTACTGTTTTATTAATTAATTTTTATCTTCAACTTTACTAATTGAGAAAAAACATGGACAATAAAGATGAAATTGTTCTACGAAATGAAAAATTTTTAAATTTATGTGGAAAAGTTACCTTACTTCACACCAATTTCGGTTCACTTTTACTAATTGTTCAATATTTGGTTACATTTTTCAATACCTGATATGTATTCTATATAATAGTTTTAACTTTCTATCTCTTATCAAATAACCTTTATTAACACTCAAATTTACTTTATAAGTTATAACAATAGCTTATAACAATAAAAAATAATTTGATTTATTTCGATAAATCTTTAATTTTTCTTTAATCTTGAATATCATAAATATTCAATCAATAATATTGATGTAAATACTTAATATTGATTTATTTACGTACCGTGATGATTTATGATAGTTTGATTCGTAAACATAACTGTAAATATAGACATATTTGCATTGAAATTTAACGGAAAAATGAAAGCAAAACATATATATTCACAGGTTGTTATGTTATGCTTATTTATATATTGTGATTATCTTCATTTCCGAATCACAAAATTAGACAAATCGCTAAAAATTAAATTTTCTCAGACGCCCCTAAAAAAAATTCTTTTTGGTTAAAAAACACGTGGGTACCTTTTTTTCAAATAGAAAGAACACGGTGCCGCAAAATCATCGAAGTTGATTTTTTGATAAAATCGTAAATTTTTTTAAAATATCTCATGAAATTTCAAAAATATCATACAAACATTTTTGTAGTAAATTTAATTCTCTACAAAAATGGTCCTAGTCATTTTTCGCCTTGAACGTATCTTTCTGAAGATATTGATAAACGGCGCAAACCGAGATTCATAGTGGCTATATGTGGAGGTCCACACCAAAACGCTACATTTCCATTTTCTTAAAAAAATAAATTGTGTACTTAGATCGGCTCCAATTTCTAAATTTGATCGAAAACTCAAAAATTTATCTATGTTTAAATTAGATCTGTTTTTCCGCTTTGTAGAATAGAGCTTGCTTTAGACATAATCTAATCAGCGTAATGACGTAATCAAATTTTCTTGAACTGCGTTGAAAAAATGTAATAATGGAAATGTAGCGTTTTGGTGTGAACCTCCTCATATAATTAACTTGGAAAAAACGACGTTTTTACTGTTGGAACCAAACACTTGCACGCAACTGTTATCGTATATATATTTCTCTGAACTGTAGTTTTGTTTTTGACAGAAATAAAAAACACATTTTTCTTATTGTACTAATAAAAAGTATCTCTCATAAAAAGTTGTTTTCACTGCTTGTATCTAAAATCTCTAACAGGTTATTGGCCCAGTCACATCAATTAAAGTGTTAAGTTTTGCCATACGAGTATAATAAAGTTTTTCCGTATGATAAAGTTTTGCCATATAATAAAGTATTTTTCAATTGAATAAATTTTGAGGTTATGGCTGAATTATTAAAATACTCTGTTTCCAAACTTGGTAACACAAATTATTTTGTGTGGAAGTACCGAATGGAAATGTTATTCCTTCGAGAGAATTTGTGGGATGTTATCACTAAAGATATTCCTGATCCTGTAAATGATGAATGGAAAAAGAGAGATGACAAAGCACGTGCATTAATTGGTCTTGCAGTTGAGGATAACCAACTACGACATATCCGGAAGGTTAATACAGCAAAAGATGCGTGGTTAAACTTACAGGGTTATCATGAAAAGTCGACCCTAAGCAATAAAGTTCAAATTATGAGACGAATATGCAGTCTCAAATTAAGGGAAGGTGGTAATATGGAAGAGCATATAAATGCTATTACTACGTTGTTTGAACAACTTGATGCTATAAGTGATAAAGAAAAATTAACTGACAGCTGGGTAGTTGCAATGTTACTAAGCAGTCTTCCATCAAGTTATGATATAATGGTTACAGCATTAGAAACTCGCCCGGAAGGAGATTTGACTGTAAACCTTGTTCAGTTAAAACTCATTGAAGAATATAAACGACAAACTAAAGGAGAGTCAGTTACTACCACAAGTAACGATACAGCACTTAAGACGTCACATAGTGTCAACAAATTTCATGGAGGGAAATTAAAGTGTTTTTTCTGCCATAAGCCGGGACATATGAAGACGAATTGTTCTAAATATAAAATTTGGAAAGCAAAACAAGAAAATACTCAAGCAAATAAGGTTAGTGATTCTGATTATTGTTTTGTAACTTCTTCTTATGATTGCAGTGGATGGATAATAGACTCTGGTGCTACAAGACATATGTCAAATGACATAAATACTTTCATTGATATGGATAATACCTTTAGACAAAGGATTACAACAGCAAATGGCCAAGAAGAAATGTCGCATGGTATGGGTACTTGTGTGATAAAATGTTTAAATGAACGTAATCAAGAAACAAAAGTTCGATTGGAAAATGTTTTATATGTTCCATCGATAACTGTCAATCTGTTGTCAGTTAAACGAATTATTGACAAAGGTTTTCAAATAGAGTTTTTAAAGTCAACGTGTCGAATAAAGCAGAATAGTGTGATAATTGCAGAAGCCAATGAATCAGGTGGACTATACAGATTGCGGCAGAAAATGCAATATTGTGCATTGGCAACTAGTCATAATAGGGAAAATTGTCATCACTACTGGCACAGAGTGTTTGGACACCGAGATATTGAAATTGTTAAAAGTCTTGCGAAAGAAAGTGCTAATAGTATTAATATTGTTGACTGTGGTATTCGAGAAACATGTGATGTGTGCATTAAAGGGAAAATGACAAGGTTACCATTTCCTAAAAAGATAAAAATTAGTTCAAAAGCACCACTTGATTTAATACACACTGATGTATGCGGGCCTATGCAAACTATGACCCCAAGTGGTAACAGATACATGCTTATATTTGTAGATGATTTTAGTCGGTATACAGTTGTTTATTTATTAAAACAAAAAGATGAAGTGAATGAAAAACTGCTATACTATGTTGAAAAAGTTAAGAATAAGTTTTCTCGTAAACCAAAGATAATTCGCTCAGATAGAGGTGGTGAATATGTAAATAAATCAATGACGAATTATCTTCAAAGTCAAGGAATCGAGTATCAGTATACTGCACCATACACACCACAGCAGAATGGTATTGCAGAGCGCAAAAATAGATCTCTGATTGAAATGGCAAGGTGTTTATTATTGGATGCTGGTATGGAAAATTTGTTTTGGGGTGAAGCGGTAATGACGGAAAATTATCTCCAAAATAGATTGCCAACAAAGTCAATAAAAGGCATACCGTACGAACAATGGGAAAACAAAAGTCCATGTTCTAAACATCTCCATATTTTTGGTGAAAAGGGTTATGTGTATACACCATCACAAACGAGGCAAAAATTAGATAACAAAGCTAACCTTATGACATTTGTTGGTTATGATGAGAACTTAAAGGCATATCGTATGTTAAATAAAGATACAAAGAAAATTGTTATAAGTAGGGACGTAAAGCTCGTGATCTCAAATGTAAAAGAAATATGTATCGAAGATAATGCACATAAGGAACCCGACTCACATATAAGAATTGATTTGAACAATAGCGTTTCAAATAATGAACAAGAAATTGTTGAGTCTGAAAGTAACACAGAACCAAATTCAGATAACAGAAGGTCAAATGATGAGTTTTCCAGCCCAGAAGAGGATACAGATCAATATCCAAATATAAGACGTTCTGAGAGGTCAAACAAAGGTGTAGCTCCAAAACGATTAATTGAACAAGTAAATATGGTAAGAAACAATATTTCTGAACCCAAAAATATTAAGGAAGCATTAGCAAGTAACGAAAAGGAACACTGGATTCGAGCAATGAAGGAGGAGATTGAGTCATTAGAGCAAAATAAAACGTGGAATTTAGTAAAGTTACCAAAAGATAGGAAAATTGTAGGGTGCAAATGGGTTTTCAAAATTAAATTTGATGCGAATAATGAAGTGCAAAGTTTTAAAGCTCGATTGGTTGCACAAGGTTTCTCACAAGTATACGGCCAGGACTACGATGAAATATTTTCTCCTGTTGTTAGACATTCAACTCTAAGAATTTTACTTTCAATAGCTGGAATGGAAAATTTAATCGTACAACATTTTGATGCAAAAACAGCGTTTCTTAATGGTGAATTGAAAGAACAAATTTACATGAAACAGCCACCTGGTTTCGAAATTGAAGATGATCAAATTGTTTGCAAATTAAATAAGAGTTTATATGGTCTTAAGCAAGCAGCAAGGACATGGAATCAGGTCATTCATTCCATACTAATATCTGCTGGGTACATTCAAAGTAAAGCTGATCAGTGTTTGTACTCAAAATGTATTAATGGCATTTGGACATATATTCTCATTTATGTAGATGACATAGTCATTGCAAGTAAAGACAAGAACTATATTGACGAAGTTGAAGTTTTATTTAAAGGTCATTTTGAAATAAAAAGCTTGGGCAATATTAATTATTATCTTGGATTGGAAGTGGATAAAGATGAATACGGAAATTTTCGAATATGTCAAAGTGCATATATCAATAAAGTCATCAAAGAAGCTAAATTACAAGATAGCAAAATATCAGCATATCCTTTAGATCCTGGGTATGGTAAATCTCAAGAAGAATCTGAACTTATATTAGAAAATCATCTATATCAAAGGATAATTGGTCAACTACTATATATTTCAACTAACAGCCATCCAGATATATCGGCTGCTGTTTCTATTTTGGCTAGAAAAGTAAGCCAGCCCACAAAAACGGACTGGAATGAATTAAAGAGAGTTATTAAATACTTAAAGGGAACTGTAGATTTAAAATTGTATATGAGTCAAATTGAAAGGAAAGGTGAAGTTGTTTTTGGGTATGTAGATGCAGATTGGGGAGGAGACAAAATAGATCGCAAGTCTAATAGCGGATATCTGTTTATACTTTATGGTGGAATCATAAGTTGGGCTTGTCGCAAACAAACTTGTGTGGCATTGTCATCAACGGAAGCAGAATTTATAGCTATGTCTGAAGCGTGTCAAGAGGCGTCTTGGATTCATAAACTTTTGTCTGATTTTCAAATTACTATAAATCAACCAATATGCATATGGGAGGACAACCAAAGCTGCCTTAAAATGATTGAAACTGGAAAGTTGTCAAATCGATCAAAACATATTGATACTAAGTATCATTTTATAAAGGATTACATCGACAAAGGACTTGTATGTTGCAAATACTGTCCAACTCAGGACATGTTGGCGGATTTTCTGACTAAGCCACTGTCAGGAGTACGCATCAAGTATCTACGCAAAAGATGTGGACTTCAATAAGGCGTGCAATTGAGGAGGAGTGTTGGAACCAAACACTTGCACGCAACTGTTATCGTATATATATTTCTCTGAACTGTAGTTTTGTTTTTGACAGAAATAAAAAACACATTTTTCTTATTGTACTAATAAAAAGTATCTCTCATAAAAAGTTGTTTTCACTGCTTGTATCTAAAATCTCTAACATTTACGCCAACATAAATAGCTGTTACATTCCATAACAACGGACCACACCCCCTTGTAGTTATTTTATAAATTTTGAGGTCCTCTTCATTATCGTACTCCAAGATGCGACCTTTGAAGCAGCTTTCCTCTGACAAGATATTAACCCAGCAGGCCGAGTTAAAAGCATTTTTAACATCTAGTGTGATTACTACTGTTATACTGTACTCTTTCTTTCCATTTCATTTTTTGCGTTTTATAGTCTCGCTTGCTATTAAATCTGTCATGCTGATATGTATTAAGTGCATGGCGTTCAATTGCATTCAATTGCATCGTTTATTATTTTATTGACTATGCTTTCGTACTGTAGAGTATTTAAGCTGCGAGGAACATAGCAGTTATAGATGAATATTTATTTAATCTAAGCTCTTATAATATTCATCTCATCGCATCTCATATATGGATCATTGTTCTGGGTGACTCATTAAATCTTCAAACGAATATTTCCCACACGACAAGATTAGATTTCACTGTTCGGTCTACCGTTCATTAATTTTTTTGGTGAATTTTGTAAGATTCTAATAGTATAGCTACGTCTACTCCTGTTTCTTTATTGTTTGCTTCAAGATATCTTAGGCTACCTTGGAGCGTCATAGATTTATTCACAATAACTTTGGCATTTGTTGGCTAAAGTTTTTGTGCACCTCGAAAATGGAATACCCATTATTTACATAATGTGGTTTTTAGGACTCTTTTGCATCCATACAAAGCATAAACTCTGGATCCTTTTAGCATATTCTAGCAATGTGACCTTTTTATCCATATCTTCTGCATAGCTCCGGTCTATCGTAGTTTATACAATCTCTAACACGATTTCCATTCTCTATAGACACCTATAGCATCTTTTAGGTTGTATTAGCTCTACTAGCTTACATACTGACCAACCAACAATGACCTTACTGGATTTAGTGGCTTATTTACTGATTCTATTGGTAAATTATGATAATTACGGCTGTATGTTCATAAAATTTCCTTATTTGGTCAGCAAATTGGAATTCATTTACGAGTTCCTGGCGAATTTCCTATTTTGTTGTTATCTCGTCCTATACTTTGCATTCTATGGTGATTTCCCGCATCGGTAATGTGACTTGATATTGCACTTCTAATACGTTCCTTAGACGCTCTTTGTATTAAATGCTTGTATTGACTGTTTAATTTTTTATTGCCATTAACATCTCTTTTCATTTTTTACTCTGGACCATATTCCAAGATCCAGGTTCAGGTTTGGCTAGAGTTAGATTTAGATTTACTTTAGAGGTACTTGCTTTACTCTCATAATTGAAGATTGTCACTTTTTCCCTTTTTTACCGATGTTTGCATTTATTGCTCAGGTGTGTGCCCTGTTTCACCGTTGTTTTTTTTTTTTTTCAAAACTATAATAGGCAAAAGCTTCTTTACCGTTTCAGTTGCGGTATGACAAACGTTGGTGTTAGTTAGCACCGTCTACAATTAATGCGCAGACTTTTGTAGTATTAGCGTTTAGTACCTCTACTTCGTCCACGATATCATTGCAGCATAACTTGATGACATATATCATTCAATTGAGTTCCTAATGGATATTGAATCTGTTCCTTAAATTCTTAAAGCATGGTCAATCTCATTTTTCAGTTTGCCCATATTTCAGCTGACAACGTCCATGTTATTTTTATTTTTTTAAATAGGGTTATCTCAAGTTTTATTTTCTTACGCTTCTGCGTTTGCAGTTTTACAATATACAGTAGCCAAGTTCGCCACCACTGCAGTATTGCATTCGTTAGATTAGTCTCTTAGGCTGTATTCTAAACAACGACTAAATTGTACTAAACTGCTAAATCTAAATTTAATTTTACAAAATTACCGAATTTTAATTTAAATTAATATAATCAAGTTGTCAGATATTGTTTAACGTATGAATTTCTTCCAAATTATTTAGAAAAAAAATGTCGATTTAGTCAAATAAAATAGTTGACTAAATTGATTTAGCACGTTTAGTACAATTTAGCATCAATTAGAATACAGCCTTAGACTTACTCCTTCGAAGACTTAGTCTTTTTCTTTAACCACCGGTTTCGGAGCATCCGGCTTCCTAACGTAAGTTTTGATCCTATGCAACCCTGCATTTCAATGTACCGTCGAGGTTTTGTTCCCCGCACCATATTTGAATATTTAATTTCCCCAGTACTACCTAGTAATATCTGACTACCATGTTTGCTAAAACAAAAAACAAAATTTTCATCTCCTGTTGTTAAATATACTAATTTTAATTAAAACTTCAAAAGTTTTAACATTATGTCATATTTTATTCCAAAATTAATCAATCAAAGATTTTACTCAAGCGAAAAGAAATGTATTTGCTTACCACATAAATTAATTGCAATTTAAAGTTGGAATAGTTTTGTACAAGCAAATTACAAAAGAAAGGTAAATGTAAGACTAAGCACCAATAACAATATGTATGTTATTATAGGAATTTATTGAAACATAAGCGACATGAAGAAACGAAGAGAAATAATCGAAGATTCAATAAAGAATATTGTGCAACTTTCGCTTAATTAACGTCTTCATTTTCGTTCCAAAAACTAATATATGCTTACATTATAAGTATTAAAAGTATTAAAATAGTTTGTGTAAGTGCAGATTGATAATTGGTAAAGCTTTACCTTTAATCTTCTACATTAGATTTTCCTCTCAGTCCGAGCAATTTATTGTTATTGACATTGATCTTCCTAAAACCTATGTCGAATTCAAAAATACACAAAAGTTCGATGCCCGATTCACTTTAAAACTTATTTTGTTGGTCATTTAAAAAGCTAACTTTACATATTCAATCAGCATATAAATTAGTTGATCATTTTTACTTTCAAAATATTTCCAGTTTCGAATGTCATGGTGTTAAAAGACCATCAATGTAAATATTTCGTTTGAATGTCAAGATGAAGAAGCATACACTTTCTGTTTTGTAAAACTTAAATAGATTTATTGTAATTAATTCAATTAGTGCCGAGATTGAATTCATAAAGTATTTGATCTAGTGCCGGGATTAGACTCTCGGCACTAATTCAAAGGATAGTGAATAAGCACCGATAGGATTAAGTTTTATAAGAAATCTCGGTACCAATTCAATATATTTTTAATTAGCGTAGATGAATGAATTTATATTCACCATAACGAAACGTAAGAATTTGGTTTAGCTTTTTAGCAAAATCGAACTATGACAGAAGAATACCAAATTATGACAGAAATCTTTTTAAGCGCCAAAGAGATTTTTGATCTAATTCAATCTAACCTCACTTTATATGTATCTCTCTAGTCTAGTATGACGAATCCATTGGATTTATATAAATCTATATATAAATACGCAAGCATAATTTTTGCGGTACAATTTTAAAATATTTGCTCCATCAAAAGTGTGGCAATATGTATATTGTAGGAAAGGTCTTGAGTAGTAGATTTGCCAAAAAGTACTTTTTTTTAATTTTGACGATTTTTTCAGAAAAAATGACAAAAATGTGATAATTGTGTTTTTTGTGTTTATATCATATATATAATACAGAAGCCACGAAAAAGCGTAGCCATATCTTAGGAAAGGAGAAATGCGGATAGGAAAGAGGAGAATATAAAAAAATTAAACGATTAAAAAAAATAAACGAAACAACAAACGAAATTTAAATTTTAATTTCAGTAATTCAGTTTCAGTTCATGCTTTGCCTGAACTAGACGATGCAAACAGGTTTTTTTCTAATTAGTTTAATGTTATTAATTTACGAAAAAATATTTTGTGCAAAAGTACAGGGGTCCCTAGTCTATCTATATATAAATACGCAAGCATAATTTTTGCGGTACAATTTTAAAATATTTGCTCCATCAAAAGTGGGCCAATATGTATATCGTAGGAAAGGTCTTGAGTAGAAGATGTGTCGAAAAATACTCTTTTTTGAATTTCGGCGATTTTTTCAGAAAAAATGGCAAAAATGTGATAGTTGTGTTTTTTGAGTTTTTTGTTCTGTTATTTTGTTTTTTTTCTCAAGTTATTTGTTTCACAATTCAAAATCTATATCTATTGGTTGGTTTTTATTTTTTTTCGCAAAAATTTAAAAGAAAATTAAAACATAGCTGAGTCATTATTGTTTTAAATTAAGGAATATTTTTTTCGGAAATTTGGAATATGTATTTGGAAGTGGGTTAGTTGAAATAAATATATGCAGATTGATTACACATTTACAAAAGTTTTCCTAAATTGTAGATATTTGAATTATTTGAGGTGTAAAAGTAGTTTGGCAAGCTTAGATTATAAATTATGTGTGGTGGTGTTGTAGGTGTGACGTTGTGAGAACGTTTATTTACTCTTGGTGGATTTAATATGTTATTAAAAGAAGTTTTAACCAAATTAAATAAAACTGTTCCGAAATCGTTTTGATAAGGTAGTTTCCGTTAATGTATTTAGTTTGGTTTGATAAATTTTTTGGATTATTCTGTTTCTACTTAAAATTTTTAATTAAACTAACCTGACACATTCAATTCTATTTGTACACAAAGTTGTCTGGTTCTGAAATCTACCTACTTCTACCGGATATACGTGCCGCTTGGACTTTTTATATTCGATATGGAAAATCAAAAACTGATTAAATTCGCTCATTGGACATGTGTACTTTGAATGTGGGATCAATTAAATATTTTCGCCAACTCAAAGCAATATGAGCAGTAATTTGGAAAATTATCGATTCAGATGCAAAGATGCAACGAGAATGCATCACATGTGCATATAGTTTGATAGAATTCTACAAGCGTCTCGCCGTTTTAAAACTACAAAATACTTATGCATCAACTGTTGGCCATTTAGTGGCATTTGATAATATAACCTGTGAAAAGCCATAAGTACCTATAATTTCTTCGTTCCAAAAATTCAAATTTAACTGCGCGGCATTGATATTGACTGGCCACGATACAAATTGCGCTCCATTTTCGGCAAATTCAATTGAACGTGTTGGTTTCTACCGAATAAAAATAATATAAATATTTTGTTTAATCAACCGGCACGAAAAAAACATTTATTCATGAGAATAGCAATTGACCATCTGTAAAACATTCTATGAGGCACTCCTCGACCACACTGCTTAACAATCGTTTTTTATTAATGTATTCACCGCTAATTAATGTATTCACCGATTTCGTCATACATGGCTTTCTATTCTTATTCATGACTTTGTAAACAACTTTTCACAACACACTTCTGCGTTTTGAAAATTTAGAAAAAGAAGCACCCCACACGATGTGATATGGCAACAATACGATACCTTTATCCTTTATTCCTATATTTGGTGCACAGCAATTTTGAACAAATTTGGCGTTTATTAATGGTCTCTGATTCATCTGATAAATAACGCAACCTAACCAATAATTATTTGATCCGCATGCAAAAAGAAGTATACTGGAACTGATTTGAATTAGCGATGAGCGTTGCCTTTTGCGAAGAAATAAACGTATGTATAATTATTGATAGTCAAAATTATTTCACATTTTGATTCTGAGAAGTTGTCATTCACCATTCAGAGGATTTGTCGTTTCATATTTTTGGGGAATTACGTACATATACACTAAAGCTCTATACGCAGCTGAAATAAAAAATATTTGGTTCTATGCTTACGTTAATTCTCATACGTATACGTAAAAAATAATCTTAAATAAGTTTTATAGGAGGGGAGGTATATGTGTCATAATTCGTGTTCAAATACTATTTTTTCCTTACGGCACTAATGCAGTTTAAATTGAAATATAGCGCCGAGAATTCAATTTAAAACATTTCTGTAATAGCACCGAAATTTCAACTCTATGCACTAATTCATTTCAAACTGAATTAGCATCGAGATATTCAATTTTGAATTTTTCAGGGTACAACATTAAGGTTTTTGATTTTTGGCACTATGTCAGTGTAATCTAATTGAAAATTTCATCTTTACCCTATTTCAGTTTGAATTGAATTAGTGCCGAGACTCCATCAAAAGGACAAGCAAAATCACAACTGCCGATTTTTTGGTCTTCTATTTTTTGAGTTGTTAACTTTTAAAAATAAAAAATTAACGAAATTTGAATTCAATTTGACACCTTTCGATAGACAAAAATAGTAGATTATACACCAAGGGAGAGAAGTGTCTATTGCATTTTTTACGAACCCATTGTCATCCTATTATACATTCCGCAACAATAAAGTTGCACATAGTCAATTTTAGCCGTAAAACAGTTTTTTGAAAAAATTGAAGAGAATGACATCAACTTGAGCTCTCTAAGTGAAACGCTTTTCTGTCTAAAGCTGTTTAAAAATGCAAAATTTTGGTCAAATTTCGGCAATTACTTAGTTATTCAAGACTCAATAACTCAACAACTAAGATCCTAAAACTATAAATTTTCACAACAGAACCAAAAATTATAAATTACCGAGATGTCAAGGTGCAGACCATTATCTAATTTGTAATAGAATGACCCTCTCTAGGTTTTTATTTAACCTATATTTCTGCGAATAGTGTTATTATAGTTGTATTTGTTGTAATGTTAGACGGATGTAAAACCATTCGTTTATTGGGAGTCACAATTTCCAATACCTTACTCTGGAACGATCTAATGGCGATGACAAAGAATGCATCAAGAAAACTTGGTCTCCTCAATAGATTGAAAAAATATTTCACTCCGTATCAATTACAATTATTATTTACATCTGTTTCCATCCTAGCTCATTTGGACTTCGTTCAAAAGCGTGCTATACGAATTGTTGGGGATCAAAATCTAACATCAAATAATGATTCAACATCGTCGCACTATTGGTGATCTCGTCGTTTTTTATAAATATCCTCACCGGCCGTGCTCGGATTAAAGCAGATCCATCATGCCCAAACATATTATTTTAACCATTTTACTCGTTAATTGGTTTGTGCAAACAGTCAAACTGTTGAGATTGCTCACTTTCAATAGATGTGCACAAGGACTTGTCCTTACATCGTACAAATAGATTACTTTACCCGTATCAAATGTCTCGAGTGTCTTTAATCCACAAAGTTTTATAAAAAACGTCTACCAATACCTGACAATGAGACATTTGGTCTGGTGTTGTGAATTAAAATCGTTATGTTAGGCTCCATCTATGTCGAATAAAGGAATCTTAATTTTTTAAAATACTTATTACTTTGATGGGCTTATTACATTTATGCGACTGTTCTATCGTGTAATGCTTAATGGTTTTAAGCCTCTTTTTAAACTTTTACCGATATCACTACCACCTTGGCCTTGATCTTTTGATGTACGTTAAGGCAAATCTGTTTTGGTGCTTTGAAGATCAATTGCCCTCAACACTTTTACAGACACAATACAGAGAGTCCTGAATAAAAAAGACCTAATCATCACACTGTTCTGGTCGTTCTAGATATGTTACGACCTTTCTACAACACCAGCCACAACGCCAGCCACAAACGATAAAAAGATGGCTCTCGAACTACATCCGAGGTCGCCAAACATACGTCAAATTTAGCAACGAAGAGTCGGAACATTGGAAGATGAAGCAAAGACATCACAGGGAGCGATTTTTTCCCCTACTTTGTTCAATTTCTACGTGTCCAGTCTGCCATAACCACCTGCAAAAGTAAAAATAGTCTCCCATGCAAACGACATCACATTAATATCTACCTGTGTAGACCACGACTTAGATCGTTTTAAATATATGAATATGAAACATTGAACATTGGCGTCGCAGGAAACACGGTACCAACTGTTAGACAACCTAAAACACTCAGCGTGGTTTTCGACAGTAAATTGACGTTCTCCACCATGTAAAACAGATCTGCGTGAAAATATAATCTCCCAACAACGTGCCGAAATCCCTAACAGAGACCACCAGAGGGAAATATAAAGAGACCATTACCACAACATGCCTCCCTATTTTAAATTATGCTGCACCCGTTTGGTCACCATAGCTGAGCATAAATTCCCTAAATAAGTCATACAATGTGGACATATCTGAATCCGGGCTACCTAAAAGAGGTACTTAGAAAAGCGGTAACCAATAAAATTAATATATATGGAAAATATATCGTGCTTGATGAGCAGCCACTACTTGTGGATACATAAGAAAAATTTTTACCCAAATCAACAAGAACAACACTACCACAACTTATAGGTCAGAAAAGATGCCGTTTGCTAAATAACTATTTAAGTAAGATAGACAGCATCATTGATGTCCTAGTTGTAATTTAGAACCTCAACACACCCCACCGGATATTTATTTAAACGCCCAACTAATTATGTCAGCATAGAAGAATATAACACTGAAGACCACTGAAGAAGCGCTGCTTTCCTTGGGTTAAAGATTTCAGTGGATCAACGATGAATGCGTTACAACAACAACAACAAGAGACAATTCACAAAAATTTCTTCAATAAAACCACGTCTACGAAAACGAAAATCGTTGTCCTAATGGGTTGCAAAACGGTTGGTCTTAGATATGACCCAACACATTTTCATATCATAAAACTTTGAGATTAATTGAATTGTCGAAAGATCATTTTGCCCTTCTTAAAGTTTTTGGCATATCGACCAACGGAACTGCATAAGGCGACATATCTTAATGTAACTGATTCTGTCCTTTGTGGTCGGAACTCAGAACAATAAATGTTGAAAACATTCAAGTGCAAAGTTAATAATAATGCAACAAATATTGTGTCACAATATATCATAATATATTTAGTTTCCTTCCCTCTATCAAACACAACGGAAACTGAAAATAATCTTACTTTTGTATTACGATTAAATATTATTTAATATTCACTACGAAAAAAACCAAACAGGTTAATTATAAATGGAAGTCGATAAATATTTTACTTTTTTCTGTTTTAATCGTTACTGTTACATAAGAGACTTATATTTAAGTTTTTATAAGATTTTATTAATTGTTTCAAGAAAACGAATGTTGTTGCTTGACGTGACAATTAACAAACATAATTAATTTAAGATTTTCTTTTTTTTTTCTTCTTTTCAGTAAATGGAGCAGCATTTCATATCAATCCTAAATGTCCGGAAGAACATGGTGTCCAAGCATATGCAAATCCAGAATATTGTGATCAATTCTTCCTTTGTACCAATGGAACATTAACAGTTGAACAATGTGAAAACGGATTACTTTTCGACGGAAAAGGAGGAGTTCATAATCATTGCAACTATAATTGGGCTGTTGATTGCGGAGAGAGAAAATTTGATCGTAAGCTCTAAAAGTAAAATTTAATTTGAAATTATTTTAGGTTTTTATTATTTTATTTACAGCAACACCAATTTCAAGTACTGGTTGTGAATTCAAATTCGGAATTTACCCAGACAGTGACCAATGTTCAACAAGTTACATTAAATGCGCTCATGGAGAACCTCATCAACAACCATGCGAACCAGGACTTGTATATGATCAACGTACTCATGGTTGTAACTGGCCTGATCAACTTTTAGAACTATGTAATCCAGAAGCTGTTGTTGGCTTTAAATGTCCATCAAAAGTACCATCACATTCCGCAGCTGCCCGTTTTTGGCCATATCCAAGATTTCCAGTTGCTGGAGATTGTCACCGATTAATTACATGCGTTTCAGGTCATCCACGTTTGATTTCATGCGGAGAAGATAAGGTATTCGATGAATCGACATTAACGTGTGAAGATGCAGATGTCGTGCCATGCAGACATTAAATAAGTTTAAAATTCAGACTTAATACTTCGTCATTAAATGTTTTATAAAAACGAACAATCGATCATTTTCAAACCAAAATTTATTTATTTAAAGAAAAAATACCAATAGAAATTACCACATGACAACTTAAGTTACCACGAAATTATTTAAACTACAATTTACTATTACTTATATCAATAAATTTTGATTTTTTAGATCGAGTTTTTTATTATCTTTATTAATCCTATATAACGGACCCTATTTACTTAACCGACTTGAATTTAATTATTATTTCACCACAATGTAGGACTGATTGCATATTTGAAAATGTTTTACTACAAATCTAACAGAATCGCAACGAAATTGTATTTAGCTTCAATTAGCCCTATATAATACTTCAATAATTATTATAATAAATTAAAATCATATAAGTAATCATCACTCTGTCACTAGATCCTTCAGAAATTCAAAATGACGAATGCCTGAAACTTCTCGCAGTAGCCGGAGTCTATTCGGCTTTTGGGGAAAGTGTGTATCGAATAGTTGGCTATAGTTTGCAGGCTGGAGTTCAGGCATTATTCGATTTGATTAGAAATGTACTATTGGGTTGGTTTCAATAACTTCTAGAGTCTAGAAGCGTTCGTTGATTTTCTTCTGGCCATTCATAATTCCTTCTTATAGCCTCTGAGATCATTGTTGCACTAAAATCTCTCGTTTTAATTTTTTTTATATTGTTCCATCTTCGATGGCACTGGGAAAGGAGTGTTGTGGCGAACAGACCATGCGGCATCATCGAAAAATCAAATCATCACAAAATATCAATAAGTCGAAAAACGAAAAATCATAAGACTTAAAGTTTTCAGTGTCGAAAAGTCATTGCACAGAAAGATCATTGTACCAAAATTTTTTCGATGTACTGTAAATATAATATCATCGAAACATCATATGATCGGAATTCATAAAATAGAATATTTGAAAATCAAATCATCGAACTATGATTACATCGAAAATATTCTATATAATGAATAACTATCATTACATCCAAAAATCATTCAGTCGCCAAATAGGTTATTGCCTCCTTAGTGCTATAAGAAGTACATATTGTAAATTTAAATGTCAAATATCAGTATGTAAATTACATATTATATTAGGAGATATTCCGTTGGTTTGTATTTTATGGTTAGAGAAATTAAATTAAAATTGCAAATGCCTATTCCAGTCAAACAAAATTTGTATATCTATTTGTTTTCGTACCTTTCAATTTTGTTAAATAGATCTTTGACACAAACATACTTGAGATTATTAATCAAGATTATACTTAACAGGATTTTAATTTCATAGTAATTCTTCAGTATTGTCACGTTTTTCAACCTTACCTCGATTTGGTCGTACTCTCAATTCGATAAACATATCTCCCACATCTCCTTCTAGACTCGATCACTGATTATTAAGCACAAAAACCGGGTTTTATTAAGTACTCAACATAGCTATGGTTCCACAACAACAGGAAAACAATATAGCTAACAATATTCCTATCTAGAATATTCTTCCAATAGCTTCAGAAACTCCAACGATTTATTGTAGAAATTTCCAGTACACAGCGTCCAAAATAATACACAAAATTTCTCTTAAATAACAATTCAACCTTTATTCACAATTAACATAAAACTTCTATTTACACGCAGGGGCATCAATTGGGAAGGGCTGGGGGGGGGGGGGGAGTTGGGGCATTGCCCCCTAGTTACATATTTAATACGGGAAAATCCGAGGTTTATACAAAATTAAAAGAATACATCGAAATGGTTGAGAATCGATTCAACAAGAGAATTAAAACACTACGTTCAGATCGTGGTGGCGAGTATACGGGAAAACAGGTTAGTAATTTTTTAAAATTAAGAGGTATTGAAATGGAATATACAACCAGCTACAGTCCTTTTCAAAATGGCGTTGCTGAACGGAAAAAAAGAACGCTAGTTGAGATGGCTCGTTGTATGCTATTTGATGCTGATTTGCCAAATATGTTCTGGGGTGAAGCTGTTATGATGGCAAATTTTCTTCAAAATCGTTTGCCTACCAAAGGTGCAGATGTAACACCGTTTGAGGGTTGGTTCGAAAGGAAACCATACATTAGGACATTTCATAAATTTGGATCTGCGTGTTACGTATACATTCCGGAAGAAAAGCGTCAAAAGTTGGATAAAAAGGCAAAAAATGATACTTGTTGGTAACGATATGGAATCAAAAGCATATCGTTGTTTCGACCCGATTAAAAGAAAGGTTCTCATTAGTCGCGATGTTCGTTTTGGTGTTAGTAATCCATCACAGTTTCATGAGGTGACTGATTTACCAGCTCTAATTTCTGTAGATGGTGAACATGATTTTGTGGTAGAAATTGAAAATAATTTGGAAAATGAACAAATTACTGATGGCAATGAAAATGTTGATACCGATAGAAATAACATTGAAGAAGAGAATGTAGCAGCAGACAATGTTGTTCCAGTACGGTGTTCAAAACGATCGAACATTAATATTCCTCCGAAAAGATACATCGAAGAAATAGATTCGATTGAAGTTATTTCTGAACCAAAATCATTCAATCAGGCCATGTCTAGTGCAAATAAAAATCAATGGTTTGATGCAAATTTTGCAGAAGATAAAATTGATCGCAAATCAGATAGTGGCAATATATTCTTCGTATTCGGTGCTCCAGTATCATGGAAAAGCAGCAAGATCTAGTAACATTATCTAGTACCGAGGCCGAATATGTTTCATTAAGTGCAGCATGTCAAGAGGTTAAACGGTTACGAAATTTGTTGGGTGATTTTGGTCTACATTAAGATAAGCCGACGGTTATTTTCGAGGACAACCAAGGCTGTTTAAAAATGGCAGCAACAAAAAAACGTTCCAGAAAACAAAGCACATCGACATCAAAAGATTCTTTGTTAAATCATTTCAAGAGGAAGGTATTGTGAACTGCACATATTGTCCAACTGAAACCGTGTTAGCAGATATATTAACAAAGCCGTTGAATGGAAGCCGAATCAAAATATTGCGTGAATATTGCGGACTAAAAGGTACTGACGCAGTTTAGATTGGGGAAGAGTGCTGGAGTATGCAATATAAACGTGCCATTAAAAATTAACAGATATGTCTGTTGAAACCCTCAAATTCAAACAACATGTCGTTTAAATAAATTTAACAGACAAATGTTCGTTGAATTTTACCTACATATTTTTTTGAGTGTATTATCGTCGGTGTGATCCATCGAATATTGTTTCATCTTCATTCCAAAACTTTGCTCTAATCTTGTCCACAATTTTTGTCAGTAAATTAAAAAAGTTTGGGTTACGTTTATTGGAGGACCGTTATAAAGCTATTGTAAAATAAGTAATTTCTGGAAGACAAATCTTTAAAACCATTGTATTGAAGCCGTCACCTTTTAATTCAAAATTTGGAAAGCGTGTATACGCAACACTCTCATGAATGAATGCGCATACGCCCTGGTGGAGTCTGAAAGCTGATTCGAGCCTATATTTGGAATTAAGCGATTCTATATAGAGAAAATATTCAGAAACTTTTGTTTCTGTAAGGAATAGAATGTTCGGTTTGTCGTGCTTAAGATGATGTTGCACGTGGTCATGGTTAGCGTTCAATCCGCAGATGTTTTGAAGATGTATTTTAAAATTTTTTATTGATTATTTATTAAAATTAAGCCATAATTCTTATAGTACAGTACCAAGGGGGAAAATACCAGTAGTATTGTAGGAGTATCACGAAGGGACGAGAGGAGGTCATATTGGGATCAATAAAACTCTTGTAAAAATCCGACAACTGTTTTGCTGGTCAGGGACTCAACAATCAATTGTAGATTGGTGTCAAAAATGCAATAATGTGCGGCGATTAAAGGAGTCATGGCAAAATGAATCAATACAATGTAGGCACCCCAATTTAAAGAATCGCAAGGGATGTTGAGGTACTATTTTCAAAAACTAATAAACAAATGTGTTCCAGACAAATATGATCAAGGACTACTTCAGTAAGTGGCCGGAAGTATATGTGTTGAATATGTTTAATTATACAATGATTCATACTTTATGTGACACACTGTAAGAACTTGAATTAAAAACAAAAGAGAAAAAACAGTAATCTTGTAAATCAAAATTAGGACTATCAAATAATATAATTTTTTGTATTTCGTTTACTCTTAATAAAACCTTTGAATATAAAACGCTGTTTTTCAATAGGTTATGAGCCCAGACCAATAAATAAATATAAGTTTTTTGTGAGTTGCATATGAATATCCAAGTTATTAAAATAAATAGTTAATTCATATAACATAATTCAAAGTGAAAAGTTTTATTTAATCAAAAAAATAATGAATGGCGATTATGTGAAAAGGGAATTTTCTTTAACATACATTAGAAAAATTAGATAATTTACTACTACATACATTAGAAAAAATATTTATAAAAATATTCCAACTTTATACTTACTTATATGTATTCATAGCGCAGAGAAGCGATAACTAAAGTACATATATGTGAAATTTCGCAAATTATGTATATTCTAGTGAATTTTAACCAAGTGAAATTTATTAAAATGAAATAGGACTAAGATCAGGAAAAATAGGGCATACCTTAATTGGAAAATCAGATATGATTCTGATCCTGCCCTGGTCAGGCAATTACTACTAGGGATGAGATAGTTTTTCGAAATCCGGGCCGGATCAGGACAAATACGGCACGCCCTAGTAGTGAATTCAAGTATGATTTCTGATAGGGGCTGGATGCAAATGCCCTATTAGGATTTACCTTATTACACCCTGATCCGGCCCGGATCATAATAGGGCATACCTTAACAAATTGCTAGTCGGGAGTTTACACATATATCGAAACTCGAAAGAATTGTGCAGCAGTTAAAGGACTTAGGGGAAACGGTTTCAAATTCCATGATTATAACAAAAAATTTAATGACTTTGCCAGCAACTTACAGTCATTTTTATAGTGTTTGGGAGTCAGTGCCAGAAGACAAGCAAGCATTGGAATATTTAACGTAGAGGTTAATGATGGAGGAAACTACGATGCACAGCAAGGTCGACGAATCAAGGTAACAACCCTTAAAATTCAGTGATCGAGCCCAAAATCTTTTCAGATAACCGCATTAGGCCATTTTATTCTTATTTAGACTCCTGATGATGCAAAACGTTGAGCAATGCCAGCAAAGTGTTTTCACACGTAAATTTTTTAAGCCGAAGTAAGCTACAAAAATCAGTTGGCTGGAAAAACTAAAAAGTAGACGTAGAAACTTCCGCATATTTTTTTGAAATTCATAATAAATTCCCAACATGTCGAAAAAATCAAAAAGCAAAAAACCCAAAACAATTTATACTGTAACAAATGAGCACATAGATCGTGTTGCTGAATCCCAAACTGTTATTGATCCATTGCGTATTGAGATATTAAATCTAGATACAATTATTTTATTATTGAAGTCAACGGAAAATGATGTAATTCTAACATCACTTCATCATCTCGATAAGTTTGGTGAAAAAGCCTATGAAAATTATATTAAACTGTTTGAAAATAAAATTGTCGAAATTCTTCTCAATTTGTGCGATAATACAGTTATATTTATTGTTAGATTTTCCTTGAAAATTATTTCACAAATAATTAACATAAGTGAAGATGTTCGACCAAAGCAAAATCTTTTACGAAATGAAACATGTTTTAACATTTCATTGAATTTCTTTCTTTCAACCGAAGACCTATTTCTTATGGAATATTCATCTTTAATTTTAACTCATTTTTGTGATGAACCAAGATATTGTGATAAACTTTTAACGAACAATCTCTTTATAGAGATTTTATTGCATAAAATTGTAGTAACAACGGATGCTGATATATTTTTACATTTATTGAAAATTTTGATGAAATTGTTAAATGATCCGACCGGACTAGAAAAACTTTGTGGACAATTTGAATTTCCGTTTGAAGTATTTATGGGTGCGTTACGTAACGAATATGTAATTATACAACAATGCGTATTAAGTGTGCTTGGCCATATGAGTAGCTGTGCAGTATTGGAAAAATATTATAATATAATGTTTCTGGAAGAAATTTTTCTTATTTTAGAGGTGAGTCAATAAATAATAAATATTATTTTTTCTTTTCAAATAAAGTACATATTTTAAAAGTTTGAAATAATCGATGAAAGGCATCGCCAACTCCACCGACACACCTTTCTCGTCGACATCTTTCCTCTCTTATCATTATCTTACTTATTTTTAAAATAATATTTTATTTTTACGCTAAACATTTTCACGCAACAAAAATGATCATTTTCAACTGTATCAATATCTAAATTAACTTTCGAATTTTTAGTTTGAATCCATTTCCTGCAGGCTATAGCAGTCTTTTTGTTAATATTGAAAGCTCAGTAGATCTCATTTTTTTATCTTCATGAAATAAGAATTTTGGGCCCCGTTGTAATATGATATAACTGCGTGCCAACGGCCAACAACAAGAAATGTGCAAACGAATTCAGTAGATTGTTCGCCTCAAACTCTAAACAACAAGACAAAGTGTATAGGCCACTTTGGGAAGAATTTTTAAGTTGACAATCTGAATCGATGACTCCACGCAGTAAACTGATTGTGATATTGGAGCAATGAGGTCTACAAAGACTTCGAAAGCATTTGGACCAATTATGTTAAAACACGTAGGCTTCAGCAGAATAGGATTAACATACGCATTCATAAAAAGTCCTTGAACCATTCTAAAAACCTGGAATACTTCTTCTAAAACTAGGAAAAGTTGTTTTCCGCGACTTTTTTCCAACTAGAAATTACACACAAAGAAGTATTGTTCGTATCGAGTTGCCACTCGGCGATTCGAAGTTTGATAATCTCTTATATCAATAGTAGCAAACTTTACATAAGCAAAAGTTCCAAAACAAATTCTAACGGAACACCGAGTTTCACAGTCAATAATGTCCCATCAGTACCGTTAGAAGGATACAAACCAGAAAAAATTATTAGTGGAGTGAACCCTCAATGAACGTAAAATAGATGCAGGAAACTGTAGACAACAATACAAAAAGATCACGCTTTAATATTCTTTGCATGATGAACTCCGATATTTTTACCATGTTACCAATTACCTAGACTTAACAATTGCCAGATTGAATTTAGGTGCCAGTTTAACAGAAAAAACTTATTTACTGCGTTACTCAAATGACGTTGCCACACGGAGACCCTCTGTTAAGGTAAAAATGTCCTAACCGTTTGAACGCCTAAGTATCATGTCTCCCAGATGAGAATGCCATGTTGTGTGTTGAGCCTTCACATACGCTCGTATAACAGCGAGGACCGATCTGTTCACCCTCTCAGATGCGTTACTCTGAGGACTGTAGACTCCAGGTCTAAGATGCTGAGTATTGAAATCCGACAAGTTCTTTAATGATTTACTTAACCACTGCTTATCATCGTCGCTGTGTAGAAACTCTGGTACTCCATAAGTTAAAAACACATCGTTCTTCAGGAAGGCGTTCACCTTAGGTGAGGCTGCGTTCCGAAGAGGTTTGAGCAACACAAGCTCAGTGAAATGATTAAGGACAATTAATATCAGCATATTCTCGAGTTTTAGATCGAGGATACGGTACCAAAAAATCTATTTAGACTCTTCCATGAATGTTCTGTTACAAACTGAAATTGCATCGGTGGACGCAAAATCTGGTTCGAGGCCCTTTTCTGTATCCCGGTATCACAAGATACAACATAATTGTGAACTTGTGACAATATGCCAGGCCAGTAGTGTAGACGTCGACACACCTTCAACGTATTTCTTTATGTCATTTATGCTGAAGCTTTAGGCTCCACCTAACTAGTCTGCCACTCAAGTCTCTGTGATATTAACCACTTCAGACTCGAGTTGTCGGTCACAATAGTGAATCTGTGACCTTCAACATAGACTCTGAATTTCTTCACACTTAGAATTGCCGAAACAATTTCAAGCTTTGAAACCGAATAGTTTCTTTGAGGTTTGTTATGCTTCTTCGACATGCAGGCTTTCGGACACACTTGTCCCATGTTATCAACTTGATACAAGACACTACTGACCCCTGTCAGGCTAGCATAACACCTGATAAAGAAATCTTTATTATAACCTGGATTAATTAGAACCGGAGCCTAAGCCAACAGAGCCTTCAGGATTTTTAAAAGCTAATTGGGCTTTCAAAGTCAAAATTAGCTTCTTCGGACCTTTCTTTAACAGATCGGCAATTGGAGATACTACAGTTGCATAGTTAGGGATGACTCGCTGGTATCACCCCGCCATGTGGGGTAATTGGAGCTGAGTTTTCCGCTACAGACCATCCTCACCAACAAGAAAACCTAAATAACGTACCTTCCTTAAAACAAACTTACTTTTGCCGAGGTTAATTCTCAACCCAGCCGCTTTTATCATTTGGGACACTTAAGACAGAAGTTGTAAAGTGTTCCTGGAATGTTGAAAAGAGAACAATATGAGACAACCAATTAGACGAAGACATACTCATGATATTGGTGAGGAATCACCTTGTGCATCAGCTGACACATTGTCTGGGGTGCATTGCACAGTCCAAACAGTCCTTTCTTAAGATGTACTTCACACTATGTAGACGACCTAAAAGGCCATCGATCAAGGGAAGGGGTAAGCGCCTCTCTTATCTTGGCCAGAGAATTGACACAACGACAATCTAAACGTAATCTGTCCTTCTCAGAACTCTTCTGATCTAGCACCACTGGCGAGCATAAGAAACTACTAGACTCCTCGATCACGCCCATTTGAAGTATCTAATCAAGTTCAACATAGATCCTTAGTTGAACAGCCGGCGATGTTGGGTAACGCCTCTGCTTTACAGGGACATTATCACCAACATCGTGTGACGTGTTATCACCAACATCGTGTGACGTGACGTGTTCAACCACAGCAGTCTTTCCGAGACCGGAGACTTCAAAAGACGGAAAAGAACCCTTGATCATATCAAGTAACGGGTCAGAGGGTGAGATCATGCATTTTGATGTCATCAGATTTACATTTGTGTCAGTTAACTATAAAATGAAGGAACAATACCAAAATCCTCCCAGAAATCGATACCTGGGTAGAACTTTTCATGCAACCCAGGAACAATATGAAATCGCATTGGTTTAGTGGAGCCATTCAGAGATCTGCACTCAGACCCTCCCTGGCAAGCTCAATCATTTTACCTTCAGCAAATGGTAAATCTAATCTACGATTCAAGTCCCCAATTTCTACGAGATACTCATAGACGCGTTCTTTAGGTTTTGCTTGCGGTTCAGCAGAACACGCAATATCGCCTTTCGTCTGTGAGAGTGCCAAAGGTTCGAAAAGTCCTTCCTCAGTACTGGGTACATCACCACTTGATGCTCATGAGTTAAATTTAGGTATTATCTGTCAGGAGCTACTTAGAGGTATGTGCGACTATTTACCTGAGGTCATCCCAGTTCACACGATCCCTCTTGGCAGCCACCTCCACTCGATGAACACACTCATAGAAAGCTAGTGAATGGGTACCACCATTGAAGAGAGGTACCCAATTGAGTCAAAACGACTCAAAATGTATCTTCATTCCTCTCGGTATCCTCCTAACGGCAACACTGGAGCTGCGCTATGATAACACTGTGAAAATCGGATGTAAGGTGGTGGAGCCAAGGGTGGATTATTGAAAAGGTCCTCAGGTCTCCAATCTCTTGAACCCCCTATTGTTGATATTGTGGTTCTCTTGGCAGTTCTTGTCTCTGCTGCGGTCGTCCTTTAAGTCTTATCTCACGTATAGCTTCCGATAATGGAAGTACGGCTATTGGCGTTAATCTCTCATTTGGTTAATACTGTGGTGATAAAAATGGAGATGGAATACTCGGCTTACCTTGGACGACGTGTTGTAGTAATAGAGAATTAAAGACATTCCACGCTGCCTACAATCGAGTACACGAAAATATTAGTCCCTCACGCACAACTTCACGTATCCCCAACCTTTCCGCTCTCTCTGTGTAATTCCTTACGAGATGCATTTTTAAAATTTGCAAAGTTTTTTTTTTTTTTTTTTTACTAAAATGTGTTGTGTAATAGGGTTTAGAATATGTGTCACAACAACACATAAATACCTTTTAAGACCTAGGTCTAGACCTGGGTCCCACAACAACTGGCGTTCTGAGGTGTAGATTAACGCTTTTTTTAAACATCTGTGGGTTGAAGCCACCTGAGACTAAGTGTTCCGGCAAACTATTCCATTTGTACGCAGTTCGGACAAAGAAATCTCTCTGCGATCTGCCAGTAAGACAGCGCGGGATCTTTACCGTTTCACTGGTTGCGGCAGCCGATTGCCGAGTGGAACGGGGGTAAGAATAAGTTTGAGGCATGATGCCGCTGATTTCATCTGAGCACTGCTGATGACGATATTTGTAAAAAACAACGAGGTCAGCAACAGTGCGACGATGTTGTAGGGAATCAAGTTTTGATGTCAAAGTTCGATCACCTACAATTCGTATAGCTCGCTTTTGAACAGAGTCCAAGAGGGCCAAGATGGAAACAGAGGCAGCACCCCAAACTTGACAGCAGTACTCCATACAGGGACGAATATAGGACTTATAAACATGGAGCAATTGGTATGGAGTGAAAAATTTTTTGCATCTATTTAGGAGGCCGAGTTTTTTAGACGCGCTTTTTGCCATCGCCATTACATGATCGTTCCAGAGTAGGTCATTTGAAACTGTGACACCCAATAAACGAATGTTTTTATATTCACCTATTGGTTCATCACACATACTAAATAAAATATCTTTGGGGAACTCGGTCTTTAATCTGGAAACAATCAACAGCTGTGTTTTGGTGGAGTTGAAATTGACAAGGTTTTGGTCACCCCAGTCGGCGACTTTATTCAGGTCTTTGTTTTTTAAAGAAAAATAGCTAATACATATATTTATTCTCTTCCATTTAATTATATCAGCTTTATTTGTATGTTTTTTCGATAATAATAGTATGTATTATTGTATTGTTTTCTAACCTATAGCCCAATGAACTTAACCTATTGCCTAATGAACATTTTATTCAATTGGTATGATTCCAATTGGTCAAATTGTTTTGATTTCATTAAAATTATTTTCAAATTATAATCACAATTGCTTTGATAAGTTTTGTTCAAAAATCAAATTTTGAGTAATTCTCTTATTTCGTTTAGTTGAACTTGGTTGATTGTATGAGAAGGGCGTTTTTTATCATCAGGGTTTTTTTATTAAGAAATTTGATTTATCAATTAAAACAATATAGATTTATTGTTTTAATTGAATTAAATGTTTTTATTTTTTATAATACACAATTCTTTTTTATAATAAAATCTTTGTCAGAGAATAAAGTATTGTAATCGATTCGTGAATAATGAATTTTATTCTCTCGCAAATTAAAATTCTCGCTCGTGCCTCGCTCAAATTTTAAACTTTTGCTTGAGAATAAACTACTTCATTATTCACTCATTGATTAAACTACTATTATCATTTATTATATAAAAAAAAATGATTTATATTTTTTATTATATTATTTATTTAATAAAATTATTTATTTATTTAAACATAAAAAAAGGAATTATTTATTATAATGTTTATCTATTTTAATAGTAGTTTAACCAATAAATGTTTAATGTATTAGTTTATTCTTAAGCAAAAGTTTAAAATTCGAGCGAGGCACAAGCGAGAACTTTTAATTTGCGAGAGAATAAGATACATTACAGAATAATATACATGGTTACACTACTTTATTCTCTGACAAAAAATTACGTTTTATATAAAATAGAAACGTTTTCTATAATTAAAAGAATAAATCTTTATTGGTCTCTGGTCGCCTTAAATCTCTCTCGAGTTTTCGACAAGTTCAGCCACAGTACATTGTTCCTTGACATAATCAACTCCATCAACTCAATACTGCCATAAACGATTAAAAGATGGCTCTCCAACTACATCCGAGGTCGCCAAACATACGTCGAATTTTAATGACGTGACGTAACCATATAAATAGATACCTGTCCATGATAAATTACTGGCCCACCTAAATAGACCTAGAACTGTCCACTGGAAAATCAATAGTAAGTCTTCAGGACTTGGAATCTTGAAGTATATGAGACATTAGACATTAAGATCACAGGAAAGACGATACACACTGTTGGACAACATTTAATACGCGGTGCGGTCTTGACAGATTGACGTTCTCCACTAACAAAAAACAGATCAGTAGCAAAATACAAACTCACCATAACACGCTGAAGTCTCTTGCTGAAACCAGCTAGGGCAATAATAAAGAGACCGCCACTACAACATACAAAGGTATTGGTCGTCTTTTGTGGGAATGTGTGCTCAAAATACTGCATTGTGCGTTGCAGCTGACTGTCATTTAATGACAAAAATATGTAAAAATAAAAATTTTGCCATTAAACCGCACAACGCTCTACTTGCGAAGGTTCAAACACCACCAGGCGTTTATTTAAATTTATCTATTTATCACTATAGACAAACCCCAAAGAGGTGGCTCCTTTCCTTGGCTTAAAGACGTCGGTTGATGAACGCAATAAATGCGTTACAACAACTACAATAGTAGTAGAAAATGAAGGATCCGGCCCAGACTTCAGCCCTTTTTCATAATGCTTGTATAGGATGTACTTAATGAATAAATAAATACAGAAAAATTTATTGTTTTAATCAGTTTAATTATGACCCAAGAACAATTTGTTAGTTACGCCAAAAAATTTTATTTTATTATTTGTTCAACAATTTTCAACATGAGGTTGATACATTTAACAAACGTGTCTGTTGATACTTACGAACTAAACAAATCTTGATTGTTAAAATAACGGACATGTTTGTTGAAATATTTGTTAAATATATTTCTCAGTTATTCTTATCAGCTCAGTACACATCAGTTCTCACGTCATTCTAATTAGGTAATGAACTAGGTAATGAACTTAAGTATTACTCATTTACTGAAGCATATGCACGAGATAATGTGCCTGCCTCTTTCAGACAGTAGTCTTAAATTCTTATTGAAGAAAACTGAAAATAATTGCTACCAACATCGTAGAATCTGGTATTGCAATAATGTTTATAACACTAAAAAGTAAAATGAAATGTGCAACTGCGTAATTAGCTAGCAGCCTTTTTCACCAAATAACGAAGAATACACAATGTCACAACTTTCAAATCTTTAAACACAGCGGAAACAATTATCAAAGGAAGCCGAGATGCATCGAATACAACTCCGGCAACATCATAAACTTCTGTCTCTTACTGAAATTAAAAAAATTACTAGGTCTTAGATGAATAATTTTTTTTAGTTTTTTCAAAACACAATAAAAAAAATATTGCGACGCTGATGCATAGGCTGACTTCACCACAGCTCTGGAAACATAGTGTTCTGGATATATAATGAGCTAATATCCATCAAATACTTTAATTAAAAGCTAACCGATGTTTTAGATTTCGCGTAGTTCTAATTATAAAAATATTAAAGAAAGCAGTAGTATCCCATCAAACATAAATTCTGTTGTACGAGAAAAAGTAAAAAAAGAAATTTACCGGAAGTGGCAAACAGGAAGTTGGGATGCAGAACTGTTGTGAACCGTACTAAATGGTTATGTATCAAATCAAGTTTCATCTAATTCGATTATCAGATACAGATGTTATTGAGCTTTCAAAAAACAGGTATATGGGACAGCCCCCCACTACTTTGTTCACTATCGCTCAAAATCTAAACAGTTCCTTGCCATACATAGTTGCATCTTTTTCCAAAGTATCATCAAAATTTATTCACAAACGAACCAACCAACATTGAAAAAATTGTGACACAGTAAACAGGTGTTCGGGAGGCCCCCCGCCTCTTACATCAATATTGTCCAAAAACTAATCAGTTCTTTGTCATTTAAATCTCCATCTTTTTCCAAAGTGTCATTAGAATTGATTAATGAATGAATTCAAGATTTTTATTAAGAGTTTAGCAATGGCTCTAACCATTATGTAGTTTAGAATTCTAAGACACTAGAAATGAATGTATTCAATTGAATAGAATGAAAAATTGCTTTGAAAAGTGAAAGATCCGTAACAAAAGTTTTATCTTAATTCCGGTCGGTTCGGGGAATCGAACCGGCGTCCCTCTGATCAAAGTTTATATGGTTAACCATTTAACCAACTCGACCAGCGACGAGATCTCGTCGCTGGTCGAGTTGGTTAAATGGTTAACCATATAAACTTTGATCAGAGGGACGCCGGTTCGATTCCCCGAACCGACCGGAATTAAGATAAAACTTTTGTTACGGATCTTTCACTTTTCAAAGCAATTTTTCATTCTATTCAATTGAATACATTCATTTCTAGTGTCTTAGAATTTTAATGAATGAAGTCTGTATGCTCCCAACAAACTTTAAAAACAAAGTGTGAAAAGTCAGCATTTGTATGGTAGACCCCTGCCACTTTGATCAATGTGTCAAAAGATGATTATTATCTTCTCACACCAATTGGATCCTTTTCCATAAGTTTCATCATAATCACTTCACTATTGTAGGCGGTAGTGTGCATAAACACACTGAAAAAAATTGAAAATTTACAAAAAAATTTTTTTACCGGAAGTGAAAAACCGGAAGTAGGAATGCAGAACTATTTTGGACCGTACTAAAAGCTTATGTGCAAAGTTTCATCCAATTCGATTATCAGGTACAGATGTTATTGAGCTTTCAAAAATACAGGTGTATGGGACACCCTCCAACACTTTGTTCACTATCGCTCAAAAACTAAACCGTTCCTTGCCATACGTAGTTGCATCTTTTTCCTAAGTGTCATCAAAATTCGTTTACGAACGAATGCTGTGTGCTCCCAACAAACATTGAAAAAAGTGTAACACATTAAACAGATGTTCGGGAGGACCCCCAACACTTATTCCAATATTATCCAAAAACTAATCAGTTTTTTGTTATTTAAGTCTCCATTTTTTTCTAAAGTGTCATTAAAATTGATAAATGAATGAAGTCTGTATGCTCCCAACAAACTTAAAAAACAAAGTGTGAAAAGTCAGCATTTGGATGGTAGACCCCCCGCCACTTTGATCAATGTGTCCCAAAAGATGATTATTATCTTCTTACACTAATTGGACCCTTTTCCATAAGTTTCATCATAATCACTTCACTACTGTAGGCGGTAGTGTGCATAAACACACTGAAAAAACTTCAAAAAAATACAAAAAAATTTTTTTACCGGAAGTGAAAAACCGGAAGTTGGGATGCAGAACTATTGTGAACCGTACTAAATACTCATGTACCAAGTTCCATCCAATTCGATTATCAGGTACAGATGTTATAGAGCTTTCAAAAAAACAGGTGCTTCAGGGACCCCACACCATTTTGTTCACTATCGCTCAAAAACTAATCAGTTCCTTGTCATACAAATTTGCATCTTTTTCCAAAGCGTCATCAAAATTCATTCACGAATGAATGTTTTATGCTCCCAACAAACATAAAAAGTTTGTGGAAAAAACCACCTGTTGTATGGTGGACCCCCCCAACCCTTTATCCAATGTACTCCAAAAGCTCATAAAATCTTTCTCATGTTACTTGAAAGCTTTTACCAACGTTTCATGAAAATCGATCGGTAATTGTAGGCTACAGTAGGGATAAACACCTGGAAAAAAAACTTTTTAACCGGAAGTGACAAACCAGAAGTTGGTATGCAGAAATATTGGAAACTGTACTAAAACCTTATATAGTAAGTTTCAATAAGATCATGGTCCGGGATTAGAAGTTATTCAAGATTTAAACTTAGAGGTGTTCGGGAGACCCCCCGCCATTTTGTCCAAATTTGAAATGAATCCAGATCTTCCATTTTCAAGTGAACCTGTATCATTATGATCCTATGCAGAAAGTACACGCAAGGTGAGGAGGTAATTGGAAGTTCTGTTTGCGGTAGAGACATGGGGTTTGCATGTCGTTTGACGTTGTTATAAAAAGTTTTTGCACTTGTTCTACTGCCTATTCGCTAGTATTTAAGTTCCGGAAGTTATTTACCCGGATGTTGTTAAAAATTTAGTTTTACCACTTTGATGAATAAATCGAGTCGTTTAAATTTCTTAAAAGTGGTTTAAGGTTATTCTTAAGAATTTGACTAGATTTGTTAAAGGTGACGTTTTGTGTCTCGATTTCACTTTACATTTTCGCAAACTTAAGCCTCAAATCAATTAGTGCGGGCTATGATTGATGCTATATCAAAATGCAATATCAAAAGACCGGATGATCACTAGTATACTAGTGTCTTTATCTATTTCATGAATTCCACTTCCAGCAAATCTTAGATATTACAAAGGCCCTATATTTAGAGTTTACACCTATCTTGTTTTTAATAGATAGTGTTGTGTATTAGAAATTGCAACATGTGTCACAGTAAGACATTGATACCTTCTAAGGCCTAGGTCCCATAATATCAAGCGTTCTAAGTACGTGATAAACTCAAAATATTGTTTTTGAAGAACGGATAACCAAACAATAAATCAAAATATGACAAGTGCGAATATTTTATGATGACATGGAGAAAATAAAATAAGAAATTAAAAAGTGTGTAAAAACCGAAATTCTGAAAAAAATTAAAACGAGGTTGTCATTAATTATTCATAATCATAATCATATAACGATGTCGTAATCATATAACGTTTGTTGGTTTGTTAAAAAAACTAAATCGGGAATCTACCGGATCTACTCTATGTACGTCCTGCTATTGGAATACAAGTTAATGTGAGATATCATATATCACTTGACTAGGTCGGATGAGGCTTGGGCTATGCTGGCGGATGAAATCTATTAGGTCAATGGTACTACTTTCAATCGTAGTCAAGGAGCATCTCTTGTCGGTGCCACGCCACTGCTTGAGCAATGAAATGAGTATCCATCTAACTCTATGTGTGGGATCCAATCAGTAAGGAAGAAATTACATAAAGGATCGAATCAGAAAGGAATAAAGTAAATCACGCGATTTAATAGCATTTTTTTAGCTAGATCATTACAATCCAATTTAAGTTTTATTGCTGCAAATTTTTTTACCTTTTATGTTTTTTATCATTAAATATTGGCATATGCCATACATTATATGTGATAGTATTTATTTTTAGTTATTTATTGTTATTTGGAGGATTGAAGTCCTGTGGCACAGAATAGAATTTAGCTATACTTATGCCAATCAATAGAAAAAGGAACTGTCTATTATGTGCACATATATAGAGAAATCGTGTTCCTCTGCACAACATCGAACATCTTTTCATACATTTTGGTAGCAAACATAGCATCGTTGTTAAATATAATTTATTGCATCATTTTATTGACCTTATAATTTGAAATGACTTACAGTGGATTGATTATAAAGGGTAAAAAGAGATCTATATAGAAGACCTGAACTATTCAATAGATGCAAAAATAATTTCCCCACTGAACAATTACTAAGCTTTTCATTACTAATGCAAGTCCTACCTTCTTATCTGTATGGATTAATTTTGTCAAATTCGGGAAACTACTTGAGTTTATACCTTCGCTCATACTTTAAACAGCATGTTGTTTTTTAGTCCTGGACCTTGAACTATTGTGTTGTTGCGACGCAACAGAACAAAATGCCGTTTATTTAATGAAAATACCCATATGAAATTAATTAATGTAAATATAAAAATTAAAAAACGTTAATAGTTATCCCAATATAAATTTATTATTAATAAATATTATAGTATATTTAATAAATTATCATATTGCTCAAATCAGTTACTATTTTACTCTATTAGTTTCAGTACCTACTGGTAAAAGCTAATTCGAATACGCTGAATCCAATGATGCTATTTTTCTGGGTCAACTGTAAAAAGTATTTGCTTTTATGAAAAATGGTCATATTTTTTTAAGCTAACCTAGACCTAATTGCACCATTAGGATTAAGAGAAGTCTGATTAGGACTTCCTCATGGCCTTCTTGACGAATTTAGCAATTCATAAAACAAATTCCACGCAAACAACTTAGTTTCTAAAACACGCAGTTATTGCTTTGGGTTTTATGAATTTAAGGAGATTATTAGAGGAATATTTACATATAATATTACTAGTTCATAATATAAAAAAAGTCATTCTTAAAATTTTGTTAAAAAAAAAACTGCCCAGCATACTAAATCTCATGAATTAAAAAATATTTGAAATAATTTTCAGCATATCAAAATTTTAGTTTACAATTGGCAGGGATTTGCCAATGGGATTTTTTTTCCAAAATATTGTAAATAAAAAAATTTATGTCAATGAACTCGATGTAAAGAACGTATTTCTTTACATCGAGTTCATTGATATACATTTTTTTACATTTTTACTTATTTAAGCAAAAATAAAAAAGGATTTTGAATATGAAAGAATTTTAAAAGAAAAGAGAAAAAGCAATAAAAAACTAATACTAATGCAATTTGTATACAGAAAAAAGCAGCAAAAATTAAATTTTGTAATTTGTTGTTGCCAGAAAAGAAAAACCACTCTTTCAATCGCAAGTGTTATGTTGTCTCTATATTCTAATTGACTAGCAGAGCATTAGCTCGATCGTAGCGGCGAAAACTTTAGTAATATTATCTTAATCAATAATATTATCTTAATCAATAATCAATACTAATACGAAATTTAAAGGTGATAGAGTAGCAATACTAATCCTAATTCATTTAAATTGAGCTCGCTTTCATCTCTCCCACTACCAGTTTTAGAAAATATTGGAGTAGAAATTGAAATTAACATAAAATCAAATTAAGTAGATATAAACAATCCGTCAACTCACCCAAATGCTAAAAAAACTAAACAAGTTTTCAAAAAGAAAACGGTCCGTGTTTCGGCGCCAAACTGCAATGAGTTGTGATGCTACACAATTGACACGTCTTTTATTATTGGAACTGCTTGCCTAGCATCATTTTCAACTTCTACAATCGCGTATCATTTTGTTGTATAAAAAACACAGGAAATTTGTTTCAAATAAGGTGCAGCTATATGTTAAAGAAAAATTTTTAATATATATAAATATATTTAATTTTTTAATAATTGAAAATTGTAGCACCAATTACTTTTACTCACTTAATTAAGTGAGTAAAAGTAATTGGTGCAACAATTTCTATTATTAAAAAATTAAATATATTTAATATATATTTGAAAATTTTTTTTTAACAAATAATGAATTACTCACGTCACTCCGAAATTGATATTATATATAAGGTGCAGCTACACTATCAAATGTTTGGTTGCAGCAGTATACTAACATTACTCCTTTTTTTGTTTCGTAACCAAAAAATGAAGTTTTATGGAACTATCAGCAACAAGCTTTATAATCTTGTTGATTACTTTATTGCCAATATATTGTTTGGTTTTTGAACTTTTTTAATTTTGGATCTAAAATTGGTTTTTATTTTATTTATTTTGTAATTTGTATATTTATGACTCCCCACAATCGATAACATATTTTGAATTTTCAGAATTATTTATGGAAAGATCTTCATAGCAGCGTATTGGACCTTTTAAAAAAAGTAGCATCTCGGAAAAAAGTAGCTGAGCACATTATTCAAAATGTATGTTAGCTCTTTAACTATATAATTGTATATGTATTATATATTGCAGATTGTACCTAAATTACGTAACGAAACATGTGATGATTTTGGACCCCACCCTTCCGTATGTCACAAATTGTTACAATTTGCAAGCGTCCACCCCCACCCAAAATGTCACGTCATAAATATTTCAAAATGTCAAATGTTCTTTTTTAAATAAAAAATTTTATTACAACCATTTTTATTAATTCAATTCATTATAAAAATCAAACTAAATAAATTCATCACAATCTACATGAAATTAACTCTGTAAATCCATTAATAATGGCTGGTATGATGGTTTTATTGATTTATTTATAACTTAAACCAAACTAAACAAATAATTGAACGTGATATGAACTAACAAAATGTCACAAAATTAAAGAGCACCGCTCCCTATAATGATTTACGTAATTTAGGTACAGTACAGCCCCTTATTATATATATGTATATTAGACTGGTAGTTAAAAATTAATTTTTTTAAGAAAAAAACAAAATTACTACTTTTACGTCATATTTGTTTTTACGAGTTACGAAGAATTTCGATGTTTTTTTAAAATATCATCAGAAATATAGGTTTTTGGAAAAAAATGACTAAGCATTTTTTGAAGAAAATTAAATTTCCTACAAAAAAGTTTATAATACTTTTTTTTGAAATCTGCATATTTCCAGAGATATTAAAAAATGTTTACGGCTTTATCAAAAAATCAACTTCGATGACTTTCCGGCACGTGTTCTTTTTATTTAAAAAAAAAAAGAAATAACTTCGTATTTCTTCCACCAAAAAGAATTAGGGGGCGTCTGAGAAAATTTAATTTTTAACGACCAGTCTAAAATATTCATATATTAAACAACAAATTTATAAAATGTACAATTATTTTTTTTTTAGCCATTTCTATTACGTTTATTTAATTTTTACAAAACAGTTGAAGATTATAAATTAGAAACAATACGGGTTTTTGTTGAGTTGGCTAGAAACAGAGATGCATTAAGCATATTACATGAGCAAGGATTATGTCTTTTGTTACTACAAAATACAGTAATAATAGGAAACAGCGATATAGCTAAGGGTGTATCACTAATGTTACATAACACAGCATGTACTTCAGAAATTTTAGACTCTAGCGTTATATCAGATTTCCTGCAAATTATAAAAAACCCTAATAAAGATTGGTCATCCAGGGTAGGGGCTTCTGAAACAATAATGAATTTAGTGAAAATTAGTAAAAATGCATGTTCTACAATGGTAGAATGTTCGGCAAATGTAAGTAATTATAATTATATTATCTAGTTTGCATAACAAATATAATCTTTTCACTCAGACAATTTTTGCATTTTTTTTCGGAATACCACTTTCGGAAACTCCTGCAGAACTTTTATTTAATATAATTGAAATCATGAGGACAATTTCAAAACATGAAGAGCTACGCAATTCATTTATGTCCGAATATTTGGCCAGTAATTTAATATCTTCAATTGAAAAGCCATCATCAATCGGCTTCGAATTATTGATTGCATTGATAAACTGTATATCTCTTTACATAACGGAAGAAATTGTGCAAAAACTTTTACTCAACAGTAACATAATTAAATGGATTATGTATGGCTTAAACAATTTCAAAATTCGGGTTAAATCAGCGGTGAATGATTTTATAATTTTGACATCAAAGATTGTAGAATTTTGTGATAAATACATAACGGATGGTGTGTTGGATTAGTGAGTGGTTTTATGTTGATCGCAAACCAAATCATTTTAATTATAATTTAATGTTTATTAATAGTTTATTGGAAAATAAAAACTCAATTATCGACTGTCCAAATTGGTCGAAGGCAATAGATAGTATATTATCAAATAATTTACCTGTGAAATTTGCTGTGAAAAGAAAATTAGATTTCAACGATGTAACTGGTGATGATTTCTATTGTTCAAAAACTATATACAAATCATTTAAAATACTAAGCGAAATAATGACATGTGAAGTTTCACCATGGCATCCAATTTATTTGATAAATTTTCATAGGGAAAACATGGTTGAAATGGAAACAAAAGAAAACTCTGATCAAAGTTTAGCTAGCGTTGACACATCTTGCCCATGCTATAGCAGAAGACCTTTGGATATATTTCTACCAAAATATTTAAGAATGGTTCGAGATGAAATTGATGTAAGTTTTTAATTTTATGTATTAAATTATGTTCTACATTCTCATAAAAGAATCGATGTTTATCCAACCACAAAACTGTTTTCAATGATTAAATCTTTGTTACGACTTGCGATCAGAATAAAACTGCATAGTTGAGGTCTGTCATCTCCTACAGCATACAAGTTTAAACAACATGATGTTTGTATCATACAAAAAATGAAATTCGTGATCCAGACGACCGACGTTGAACCCTACCATTTTTAATCGACTTCATACTTGGCATTCAAGTAGTGTGGGTAAAATAAAACATATTTATATTGTTTCGTTTATGATATAATTTATATCATAAATCTGATCTCTTTATACTATGTATAATTTTCGGTTTATTTTACTAGTTTTTAAATAAAATAAACACCAAGCAGTAGATCATTAATTTCTTATTATTATTTCTCAAATATTTCGAGGTTTGAATGACCTCTTCCTCAGTGAGACATTTAATTAATTATTAGAAAACATGACTAAAACACACATATTACATATCTGAAACTCTAAAAATGTAAACATTAAAAGCCAATAAAAACTTATAAATTATTAGCAAACTTACAATAAACATTTAAAACTGAACACTGTTATAATAAATTAAATAAATCAACATTAACAGATAATTTTAAAATGTTAATTTATTTAATTTATTATAACAGTGTTCATTTTTAAATGTTTATTATAAGTTTGCTAATAGTTTATAAGTTTTTATTGGCTTTTAATGTTTACATTTTTAGAGTTTCAGATATGTAATATGTGTGTTTTAGTCATGTTTTCTAATAATTAATTAAATGTCTCACTGAGGAAGAGGTCATTCAAACTTCGAAATATTTGAGAAATAATAATAAGAAATTAATGATCTACTGCTTGGTGTTTATTTTATTTAAAAACTAGTAAAATAAACCGAAGATTATACATAAAACATATTTGTTTTTTAGAAAATTTTTAAAGTATGCTAAGTTTGAGAACAGGATGGTCTGAATTCCGAAAGATATCTGGAAATTAAAAATTCGAAAGGTAATTAATTACCTTTGACCGGCCTATGTTTTAGAATAAGGTTGAAACTTTTGTATTGCAGAAAAATAATTCAAATAATGGTTGACCTATTTCATGTCTTAATATTTTTACCAGTGTGTAAGCAAAAAATTTGCTGTGTATTTATTTCGATAGGCAGTTTTTTTTACCTTTCCAATGCACATAAAATAGTTAATAAAAGTTAATCCGGTCTCTTGCAATTTGATTGACAGTAACCTTTAATTCGAATTTTCTGAAATCTTTTCGGACCACCCTGTTCTAAAATTAAACACGATAAAAATGGTACAGTTCAAATTTCGACGTTTTTGATCTCCAGGACACGAATTTCATCAAAAATAAATTAAAAAACTAATTTTTTGTAACATCACTGATATATCTTTTTCTTTTTTTATTACAGACTCTGGGCTTTCAGAAGAAACACCCACCTCCACCTGATTACTTTGATATGACTGATATTGCAAAAAGAGTTGAAATAATAGCAAAAGTTGTTTGTGCAGAGTTGAAAGGTCATACATCTGATTCATGTTTAAAACATGCATTAAATGTTCATCTACACGAATTGAAAATTGCTTTATTTTGTAATATAATACCACTCGGCCAGTTAAAAATTGGTGGATTATTTGAGAAAGCATTACTTTTTAAAGTATTAGCAGATCAAGTTGGAGTGCCAAGCACATTTGAGATAGGGATTGATGGAGTAGCCGTATGGAATGAGGTTGCAATTTTTTCCCCACCAAGACATTGTTTTGAATCACAGCTTGTACCAAAACTTTATTTAAATTCAAGTCATTTAGTCGATCTAATGGAACTGCCAGGGAAATTATACCCAATAGGAAGTGCACAAGCATATGAGTATAAGACATTTGTTACTTAAAATGTCGTTAACTTCGTATGTATACTTGATTTTTCTAGTTGTAATTTTAGTTTTTTGTTTTGAATGTTTATTTTAATAAATTTTGGTTATATTTAACTACAACTATTTTTTCAACTTTTAGTTTTGTCCTTTAACAATATATTCGTATCATAGTACCAATGTGAATTGTGATTCAAAATCAGATGAATACAAATTTAAATGAAATTTATGCCTAACCTAGCAAATCTAATGGCGACGGCGGTTTATGTCGACATGTTTCACTACCATTTTTTTTGGAATCGCCCGAAATAACCTATACAAGTGAAAATATCTCTTTTACAACGAATAGCGTCGTTTATGCTGTCAGCATTAGAATACTTTGATTCTGCGGCGAGGGTGGTAACCTTGAGAAAACCCCATTCGGGATTTCGTCCTTAATACTAAGGCTGAAATAAATTTCAGTTATACCGGCGTTCTCCAAGAAGAAAGTTTCTTGTTAACCTGAGGGGAAGTGCCAGTTTTGCCAATTGAACTAACGTATAGAAACAAATAACCCGCGGGTTATTTGTATCTGCTATTCGATAGAAATTTTTCTTTAAATAACTAAATTGGTGGATGTAAAGCGGCTGATTTATGTACAACGTTTGAATATAATTATAAAGCAACTTGTAAATAGCGCATCGAACAGTTGGAAAAGCTCCTTGAAAAATACAAGGCGGCAACGAATAGACTAGTGTGGAAAAATTGGAAGTGCTTTCTCGAAAGCAAGACAAAACCATTTCGGGAATTCTTGATACTGTTTCCATTATTAATTAACTTCTTTTAGAACCATCTTCTGTCCTACAAAAGCAAATATAACTCACTGGCATTCATTGGCAAAATGTTGTCTAACCATGCAAGCGCATATATGACAATAATTGACCAAGTGTCGCTCATAGATTTTGCACATATTAGAAGCAATCAATAATGACTATATATAGTCGTGATTTAGAATGTTGACTTTGAGTATTTTCCTTAAAATGTTTTGACAGATGAAATAGTTTGTTTATCCGTAGGCCGCCCAGCGGATTTGTATTATTGTAATTATTAATATAATACAATTTAGTTTAGCGTGGTTTACACGATGCGAGCTATACTGGCGTGCCAGTAGACAGTAACTCGCCTGTGCACTCGGCTCAAAAATATTGGTCATTAGCAGTACTTGCCTGTACTGTTCACACGATGACATCTACTTGCCAGTTACAAGCGAGTTGAATTTTTGTTGTTTTTGTTTTTAAAAATATTTGACAGATGAATAAACGAAACAAGGTTAATATTTGGTGTTTTAAAACATTTATTATTTAAAAAATGAAATATTTTATTAATTTTATTAATAAATAAATTGAATAAATAGATTACTCATAATAAATTTAAAAATATTTTGCAAAATACAATAATCCAAAATAATCTAAGAAAAAATTTAACTATATACTTATGGTGGTGCATAATTACACCACTATGGTATGTTAAGAATAGCTGCGTTTTTTTCATTTGGGTCAGGGTCAAGGTTTGAAAATAACGATGTGGGTCACGCAAAGGAAACAAATATTATATTTTAAATTGTTGGCAACACTGAGCTGAGAAGAAAAGAGATTGTGAGCTTGTAGCGCCATTTTGAAATTAAAACTCTATATAAAAAAAAATCAAAAAATATTTAACGTCTCTTGAAAAATAAAACTTCATATAAAAAAAATTCAAAAAAATTTAATCAGAAACACTAATCCATTATTTTACATATGGCAATGTTCATTGATTATTGCAAATGGCGTGAAATAAAATGAAATAAAATAATTGATAATTAATAAAAAATTGTAACCATCTATTCTTTAAAAAATATGGATTTTATATCGTAGATATTGCTTTAAATTTAATTTTAAGCAAATTTATTGAAATCATGTTGAAAACAAAACATATTAAAATTGATTTTAAACAAATTTAACAAAGTATCTTTGACAGTTTTTTTATTATGAATAAATATTCTTTGACATTTATAAGTTTTAAAATGACCATACCAACCTTATAAAATCAAAACCTACGTTTCGCCATCTCTTGCAATTTTATGTAACCAAAATATTTTAGATCATTATCTAGACCCAGATAAATATCTGGGTTATGTTGTTGTTGTTTTTACATGTAAAAAATAGAGTTGATCTAGACCTTGACCCTGACCCAAATGAAAAAAACGCAGCTAATAATCCGTTTACTAGATCTATGTCACCCCAATATGTATATACGATTATTGACAAACGTAATCCGACTCCAATATGATTACTGATACTCACAAAAGCTGGTTGGAAATTAGCTTTATCGTACACTAACAACTTTCGATTGTATATAATATGAACACTAATTGATTTATGTTTGTTACCGATTGAGTGGGTACAAACAACGAGCTATAATATTTCTCTATTTTATTGACAGATATATTTTAACCTACAATTACAATGTACTTATCAGTTAAGTGTATAATGATTATAGAAATGCAACTTACAAATATTGTTTTAATTTACCCTTCAATCTTGTTTTTGAATTGTTACAATTATCAAATATTTTTATCTTATTAATTTTAACAATCTAATTAATGTAGCTAACAATTCACAGCGCGCAAGAAAAATGAATTATAAAAAAAAGATGGAGAATTATAGGTTGCCAGTTTTAAATTGCTTCTATAACCTATAATATTGCCCGATAAGGTAAGTTTATAGCATCGGTTGATAACATTCTCCTCCCGGGTCAGGTGATTCACCCACTGTTGATTCAGCTTGACTATTAGCCTTTGTATCAATAATTGCCAATTTCGCGGTTGGTCGAGTATACGTACCATCTGCAGTTCTTATCACCGCACTTCGTACTTGACCGTCTTTCCCTGGTACGACATCTATTACCTTTCCTCTTGGCCAGCTGCCGCGCTTATTCCGTTCATCTATGATAAATACCAGATCTCCTTTCTTTAGTGGTTCCACTGGTGCATACCACTTAGTTCTCTTTGCCAGATCGGATAGATACTCACGTAGGAAGCGTCTCCAGAATCTATCTGCGAACATCTGAGATATTTTCCAGCTCTTGGTTGTTGGCAAGGTTGATTCTTCGATATCACATAAAGGCTTCGCTCCGCCAGAATCACCCATTAGAAAATGATTGGGCGTTAAGGCTTCTGCATCTTCTGCATCTATGGGAATATGTGTAAGCGGTCGAGAGTTTACGATCATCTCAACTTCAGCCAAACAGGTTATCAACGTTTCATCGTTTGGTTTCCTCTCCGGTAGAGCAGCATATAGATTTGATTTTACAATCCGGACCAATCGCTCCCATACGCCACCAAAGTGCGGAGAACTGGGTGGTATGAATCTCCATTCGATTTGTGTGAATCTTTCTGCCAGCATATCAGTGCTTACTTTTTTCAGTTCCATATGCAAAGCATTGTTGGTACCTCGAAATGTTGTAGCGTTGTCACTATATATTCTTCTTGGTGTGCCTCGACGTGCAATGAACCTGACTAGACTTTTGATGCAGGAGTCTGTAGAGAGACTGTTGACCACTTCCAAATGAATGGCGCGAACAGACATACATGTATAAATGACCCCCCATCTCTTCTCGATATGCCTTCCCACGGTTACTTCCACTGGACCAAAGTAGTCCATACCGACATTAGTAAATGATCTTACATTCACAGCTACCCGATCGGAGGGTAGATCAGCCATTTCCGGTTGTCTGGGCTTAGAAAACTTAACTCTACACTGCTGACAGCTGCTACGGACGGTTCTGTATAAGACACGTAGCCTAGGTATAACAAATCGTTGTCGAAGTTCATTTACGACAGTTTCATGGTTTTGATGCAGGTAGATTGATGGTAGTGTTGCACCAGTTTGATGGTTACTTCATGATCCTTCGGTAATATAAGAGGTCTTTTGGCTTCAAACCTCATACTCTTCGCTTTGTCGACTCGACCCCTCATGCGAATCAAACCATGTGCATCGACATATGGAGAATAAGCATATAGCGGACTATTTGGCTCTACAGAAGACCCTGGATTCAGTGTTAGTCCGGCAACTTCATCCCTAAATGCTTCCCATTGAGCTTGTTTGAATAGTCATGTTTCAGCATGCCTAATCTCTGTAAACGTCAAAGGGCCTCGGATTTTTGAAGACTTCTTTAGTTTAAAGTTTCTGATTGCTCTCTCCAAGTATGCTTGTGATTTCACTAACTTGTTCCACGAGTTAGTATGAACCAGATCGACTGTTACGATGCAGGGCGTAAATTTGGTTTGCGTCTTCTTGTGGATGAGTAGATGAGCTCTCAATTCAGTGGTTTCGTTGTGTGACGATTTGAAGTCAGTGGGCCACATCGATCTGCTTTGCCGTAGAAATTCCGGTCCATCAAACCATCTGTTCGTTGTTATTCCATCTGACTTATTGTACCACCTGGTAGCTTCGTCGGCAACATTAAGTTTTGAAGGCACGTAACGCCACTCTCGTACTTCAGTACTCTCAAGGCACTCACTTATTCGCAGTGCAACAAATGTTTTGTAACGGCGAGCATCACATCTTAGCCAGTTCAACACTGTGCTGGAATCTGACCATATGACTCGACTCTCAAATTTTATTGTGTGAGCCTTAATTATGGTATTCATTAGTCGTACACCAAGTACGGCTGCAAGTAGTTCGAGTCGAGGGATTGACACAGGTTTCTGTGGCGCTACCTTCGTCTTTGAAGATACCAACGAGCATTCAACGTTTTCGGGCTGGTCACAATTATATCCACGGACGTAAGCCACTGCTGAGTATGCCTCTTCACTGGCATCGACGAAAATATGCAATTCGAAGACGGTATTATCTCCAATAGATAACCTTTGAAAATATGATCTTCCTATTTTTAGATGCTCAATGGTCATTAATCTTTGGATCCACCTCTGCCACTTCACGTATGTCTGCTCACTGATGGCTTCATCCCCGATACCTTGTCTCCAGATTTCTTGTAGAATAATTTTTCCATGAATTATGAATGAAGCGACCAACCCGAGTGGATCAAAAGTGCTCATCACAATGCTTAAAGTTTGGCGTTTGGTAGGCTTCTTTGTACCGTTGAGAAAATCCATATTTACTCGGGAGCGATTCACACGGAATATCAATACGTCTTCTTCGGTGCACCACATCATTCCTAAAACTTTGTCTACCGACCCTTCCAGACCACTCAGGACCTTGCTACTCGGTGTTGAACTCGATTTGCAATCACTTCCTTCATATAACGCTTTGAGTACGTTCTTATCGTTGCACAGCCAGTTACGGATCTCAAAACCTGCTGTTGAATGTATCATTCGAACTTCCTTCGCGGTTCTAATTGCCTCTCCTGGTGTATCAAAGCTATCAAGCCAATCGTCTACATAATGGTTACACTGGATAGCTTTAACTGCTAGTGGGTACTGATCATAATATTTCTGAGCATGTGTATTTTTCACGTATTGTGCAAGACTCGGAGAACATGTGGCTCCAAAGGTTAGAACACGTAGGAGGTATTCTTCTGGCTCTCTGCCTTTATTACAATATCTCCAGAGAAAGCGTTGCACCTGGCGATCTTTTTCATCCACGACAATTTGATGATACATTTCCTTTATATCGCCAGTTATGGCTATTCTTCTCTGTCTGAATCTGAATAAAATTCCTTGCATTGGCGACAGCTCATCGGGTCCTTTCAGCAGAAAATCATTCAGAGAAACGCCGTGTGACTTAGCCGCAGCATCCCAGACAATGCGCAGCTTTGATGGCTTGTTGGTGCTTTGAACCGCAAATATCGGTAGATACCACACTCTGCCTGTAAGAGGCTTTTCCTGAATATTTATCTTTTCTGCGTACCCTTTTAGTAAATATGCTCTTATTTTCTTATTTACTAGTTCTTTTAATTCAGGATTTCTTAATAGTCTATTTTCAAAGTTGTTCAATCGACCCAGTGCCATTTCCCGACTTGGTGGCATTTTTTCGTTGTCGTCGCACCACAGTAATCCGATTTGGTATCGATAGTTTTCATACTTGCTTGTTTTCTCCATAATCTTCTGGGCTCTGACCACATCCTTGCCAACCAGAGGCTTGCCAGAAGTCACGCCAAAGTTATCTAATGTTATAAATTCTTTCACGATGGAATGAAGGACTTGATCATCATCATTACCATCTATTTTATGAACATTTAGTTGTTGTTCTTCGGGAATACTTCGACTTGTTCCGCAAATTGTCCAGCCCAATCTCGTTTTTGTAGCAATCGGGTCTGCCCAGCCACCTTCACGAACCTCGAGAGGTAGTGTCAGCTTATACTGATCGATTCCGATAAGAATCGTTGGAATGCACTCATTGTATAGGGTAACCGGGATGTTTTGCAGATGTGTATATTTACCAATTTCAGAACAATTAATGGTTTGATTTGGAAGTTTCAGATGTTTGACAGTGTTCACCTGGTTGATATAGTACTTATGGCATCCATCTTCAACACCAGATATTTCAAGAGAAACCATCTTTGATCTCTCGGTTCGTGTGATATCAGCAGTCCATTTAATTTTCAGGTCGCTTATAGGTCCATCTAGACCGAGTTCATTTGCGACAGATTCTTCTAGAAATGTTGAACTTGAGCCCTCATCAAGCATTGCAAAGGTACTGATGCGTTTCTTTGGTCCATATAGAAATACAGGAACGATTCGATATAGTACTGTACCCGAAACATGGTGACTGTTCTGATCCAGTGTTCCTTTATCGTGGTTTGCGGCTTTCAATTCTGCCGGCTTCTTGTACTTGTGTAACAGTGCGTGATGAAAACGTTTGCAACCATCAACCCCACATCTCTCACTTATATTGCAGTAGGAGGCATGTTGCTTTAAGCATGTGCGACAAATACGTAACTCCTTAACTGTGTCCATTCTTCGTCCTGGTATTAACTTTAGAAACTTAGGACACTCTTCTACAGGGTGATGCTCTGTTCTACAAACAACACATTTGGGCGCATCTTCTACTTTATCTTCAGACCTGATCGTTGTATCTGCGTTGTGAATTGCAATCCGTTCGGTTTTTTGATAGGTTTTCTTCTGCTTCGACTATACTCTTTTATTTCTGGTATCTTTAGGCCCATCAATTTCATATCCGGTGTAGCAAGACTTGCTGCTTCCGATACTGAAGCAAGCCATGTATTAAATTCGGACAGGCTACCATCCATATGTTGCTGTCTGTGAAATCCCCATCTTAACTTTAGATCATGAGGCAATTTATCAACCAGCTCTTGCCTCAGTAATGGATTATACAGGTGTTCGGTTAATTCAGATGCTACAATCGTAGCATATAAGTTCTTTGCTTCAATAGAAAATCGAACCAGCATATCATGGCGATCTGGTTTGATAGCTGGCATGACCTTTATTCTTTGAATCAATCTTGAAAGTATCGTTTCAGGTTGTCCATACATTTGCTTAAGAGTCTGGATTACAGTTGGGACTGATGCACCATAAATTAAACTTGCTCGTACTAATTCTAATGCATCTCCTTGTAAACTCTTCTGAAGTCGTAATAGGTTTTCTGTGTCTGTATAATGACACTGCTCTGTAGTCTGCTGGAAAGTACTGAAGAACATGGGCCAGTCCAGCGGATCACCACTAAACTTCGGTAGATCAATTCTTCCTATCACTTGACGTGCAACAATATGGCTTGATAGATCTGGAATGGCGAATGTGTTGCCATTCGTTGGATAGTTCGGTTCGAGTTGTGTATTTCGATAATTTGATTGTGCAATTGCAGGTGGACGTATTGACATATGCTGAACAGCTGGGGTGGATGCGACTGGATGTAATCTATGAGCACCCTCATGTACTGGTTTCACTTCGTTTTTCTTGACTAAATTTGATTTACGTAACGGTGGTAATCTTGGATCATCATCAGCTCTTCCACGTATCCAATTCTGAACTTTGTCTCGTGATTGCTTTGAGACACGGGATGAAATTACTGATTTCGACGACGAGTTCGACAGTGATTCGACCTTATCTAAAAATTCTTGATCGTTCTTCTCAAGTTCGGCTAGATACTCCTTTTCCACCCTTTCTTTCGCCTGCTGTTCTTCTTCTATTCTCTTCATTTTCAATCTCATTGCCTCTTCCGCTCTTCGGTCTCTTAATTCTTTTTCTGCTTCAAGGGACTTCATCTGCGTTTGGTGTCTTTTGCTAGAGGTTGTAGATCTGTTGCCATAATCTGATTTATTTAAAGTTTTAAGACAACTATTACAACTCCAATCTCTATTCGCAACAGATTTGTCCACACCGACACATTTGTAATGATACCAACCATCACAGCTATCACATTGCACCATATATTTATTATCTGATGTTTTGCATCCTTCTAACCTGCAACTTACTATTACCTGTCTCTCTGCAGCTTGACTGCCCTGGGGTTTCATCCTAGTTGGACGTTTCTTTTTCTTTTTAGTATCTCTTGTCAATACTTGCTGTTCCGACGAACTGTCTTTCTCTTGCACCAGGTTCACTACACCACCACTACTTTGATTCTGACCTGTCTGCACATCACCAACGCCAACATTTTTCTCTTGTTGTATCTCTGGAAGTGCTTTGTCTTGATCATCATTGATGACGTGATCACTGGAACCTTTGTTCAACGACATATATATTGAGCATTCGTTGCAAATATTTGTTAAAAATTTGTTACCGATTGAGTGGGTACAAACAACGAGCTATAATATTTCTCTATTTTATTGACAGATATATTTTAACCTACAATTACAATGTACTTATCAGTTAAGTGTATAATGATTATAGAAATGCAACTTACAAATATTGTTTTAATTTACCCTTCAATCTTGTTTTTGAATTGTTACAATTATCAAATATTTTTATCTTATTAATTTTAACAATCTAATTAATGTAGCTAACAATTCACAGCGCGCAAGAAAAATGAATTATAAAAAAAAGATGGAGAATTATAGGTTGCCAGTTTTAAATTGTTTCTATAACCTATAATATTGCCCGATAAGGTAAGTTTATAGCATCGGTTGATAACAATGTTTTTCTATTTTCAAGTACTGATGGCTATGAAGATTGTCCGAGACGTGTTTGAACGAGTCTCGTCGAAATAACACACACTCTTCGTCTATATATATTAATAATAAAATTCACATTTATTCAATAAACTGGTTTTATTATATTCAAACAATTCCGTATCACATTTATATCTTTTAAACAAATATATAAACTCGAAATAAAACATGTAAGTTTACGTTTAATTTTAACAAAATAACTTGCGACTGCTTGTCGCAAGGAAGAATATACTTCTTGTTATTTTTAAGAGAAAAACTTCTCTTCGTTAATATTTACACTGTTAGTTTTTTACTTAATAAGTTTCGCACACTGAACTTATTTTTTCTGTTTCGCTTATTTTCCCTACGGGCAATTCACCACATACTAAACGACATTTTTTATTTTAATTAATTTTTTTAACCTATTTAAAAAATAATATTAAATATAGACCCTGAAAAAACAAATACATATATATAAAATCATAAAATGTAGGTATGTTTATGTTCTTGCAGTTTTTAATCTTTTCGCCATCTACAGTCAAAAAAATAAATACTGTCATCTGAAAAGTTGATGATAGCAACTGAATTTAATTTGTGTGTAATAGCACCATTAACCATCATAATTTAACGTTTCATATTTTTTTATTTGAATTCTTGTATGCAAAATTATATTAATAAGGGATAAAATATTAATTATGAATTAGTTATGTAATTATTATTAAATTTACAATAATTATCTCTATTTTATATTAGCTTGTATTAAAATTATAAAAGAAAATATATATTGATAACAGTGGCGTCATTTCACCAAAATCTTAAGGGGGCGAGAATATAAATGACATAAAAAGATTTTTTTCGTTAAACATAACATGCACATTTTTATACACACATAAATTTAAAAGCATTTAAATTCATGGACTTAGAAATGAAAATAAAATGCTTTTGAGCTACCTTGGTTACTATGCTAGATCTTTGCCTTCTAGTGTTGTGTCATCGAAGCGAATGCCGCCAAGTTCTGCAAAATCCCTTCATTTGTTAAAAATATTTTTAAATTTAGTATCATCTCTGCATTGTTTAAGCATCAAGAAAGTTGTTTTAATTAAAACGCTTGTGCTCGAAATTATTATATCTTTGCTTTGTAGCTGTTCAAAGAGTGAATTTGTAAACGACAGCAGATCGTGCAGCATAGAAAAAGGATGGTTTTTCTATACGATTTTTTAGATCCCGGGCAGCACGGGATTTAAAATTTATGAGTCACGTAGTCCCAGGATCCATAAAACACCACGGGATTGCAATCCCTACGTGACTCCTCTTATGTCGAATCGTTTTTTTCTTTATTTTCCTTTATTTGTCTCAGACAGAAAGAGTTATGTCTACCCTAAACTGATCAGAGCCAAATCGTTAAAATGTGGGACGAAATGCAAACATTCTTCCAAATACTAACTAATTAGAATTTCTATTGCGAGAAAGTGAGACGGTGAAAACGTGCTAACTAGATTGTGCATAAATCTACTATTTAATGCTTTTCTTTACTATTTGTTTACGATTTAATTCTTCAAAAAATTCTTTTATTTTAATTGGACATTTTTCAACCGTTGGGAAATGTGCTTTCAGTGGTTCGTACATTTTCAAAATTCTTTCTAGTGCTGGCATTACCGCCAGCCAGCGAGTTTCACTGTATCCAAAGGCAAAAGTAATGTCGAACATAACCAACTTATTATGTTCGACATTACTTTTGCCACAGAACTTCTTCAACGTCTCCAGTAAAGACAGTAAAATATCCAAATTTTTTTAACACTGCCATTTAAATCAGCAGCACCTCTTATTGCATTATTTAGAAGCCAATACCCAATACATTCTGGTTCAAATTCGAGTTTAGCTTGCTTTTAAATTTTCACTTCTTGACGTGACACCACTAAAATTGGTGTTCGTGTTATCAGCGCAAATTGCAACTAACTTTTTGTCAATGTTAAATAACAACAAGAAAACAAAATAACAACAAAACTTGTTCAAGCTACTGGAGCTGGCGCTTATAGCAACGCTTTTTTATGTTTATCTGTATCTATATGTCTTTTAATATCATAATGTCCACTGTTAATTTGCAAATTCACTCCGACTGGTAATACAATAAACCTTGGCGTCGTTATTTTTTTATAAAGGGATAGTCCAATTCAATATCGTATGAGAATTTACGTTAACGTTTTCTATCTATCTAGATTTGCAGGAGAACTTTTTAAAAATAATTTTAAAAATTAGTATAAATTTACCTTTTATAGTAGCTTAAAACTTTTGTTACACAAGTAAAGACTGCAAAACAATTGAAACAATTTATTTTAATTTTACTAAATAATTAATATCTTTTCTGTATTCTGTAAGTATAAGAGGTATACAGTATACCTCTCGTTCTATCTTTTGCAAATCTATACCATTTATCAAGCTTCTATGCTCTCTACTTTGTTTGTTCTTTATTGAGAAAAAAAATTATAAATAAGAAAATAATAATTTTATTTTTGGGCTACCTAGTTAAAGTGTGTTTTAAACAGAGTTTGAAACGCTACTTATATCACTCCTTTACTTTGTTCTTGCAGAGTGAGTGCGTAGCTTTAAAAAAATATAACACTCCCACATACAGGAGTGAAAATAATAAAATATCATTCTTGCTACTATATTGAAATAAATATTTTCTTTCAAATACTCAAAACTTTTATTTTTGCTTCAAATTTGATGCTTTCCAACGTAAAATGCTTCGAATGATTCGTTCAATTATTCATGTATTGTTAGAAAAATGAATATAAAGGATGACGTAGAGAGACTATTTTTGTTCTTTTGCAAATTGAATAAAAGAACAGGAAAATGTAATCTGCCCCAAAGGAGTAAAATCGAAAAAACATAAATTTTACTCTTACGAGTAAGAACGATATTCAAATTATGAACATTTTAATTTTTGAATATTATTTCAAAGGATTGAAATGAGTGCTCGAATAAAGTAAAACTCTGGTTTGAAAATTTAAATGTTTACGAATTTATACGGAAAATTGCGTTTTTTTAAGTGAAATATTTTGTATTTTATTTTTCATAATATACTTTCGATCTCTCGTATATACACCGGGGAGATGTTTCTATAAGCAAAGAAACCTTTTCATTGAGGTAGATCTGTTAGACATCAAAAGATATTCGCAAAACAAAATGTAAATTATTGAAGTGAAAAAAACTGAGTTTAGTATTTCTAAGAAAATTATAGTTAAAACACTATTTTAGTAAAAAAAATATTGCACTGGTTTGTTCTCTGAATATGGTTAAATCAACATATACATAACATTATACAAACTGCAAGAAAAAACTGTGAAGCCATTGCTTTGACTAAGATATTGCGCAAACTGTACGTAGATAGATATAAGGTTTTTTGATTATTTCGATAATGCGGGCAAATGTGGTGGAAATATTTGTTTCGTGGGACGCTTCGTGGGACAGATTTCTCCGTGGGACAACGCAATGAAATGTGTGACATTTCCACGCAGCGTGGAACGTCTGGTCAGTTTACTACCCATAAACGTGCGTACATTTTTTCATTTGATTCAAAATTGTACAATTATTGCGAGTTTCTTTTAAATCTATAAGAAAAACCTACCACAAAAAAATAATAGTTTCTCCCTTCGTGTGACTGTATAAAAAAATGAACAAAGATTGACGTTTAGGATACGTTTTGGATTTTATTATAACCAACCAAACATATAATTTTTGCTATTTTATGAATTAAAAATTATAGTCCATATAGCGAAAAGAATTTGTCAGCAAGTTTTCATAACATACTTTGAAAATATTTACCTAACTTAAATATTTGTTCGTGTCGTTAGAAAATATTGCTTGTCCATTATAAAACATTCACTATTATAAAATCACTGGAAATAACACAAAAAATTTAAATTATTCCGTAATTATTTTCATTCATTTTATAAAAATTAGCACAACTATCAAAAAAACTTTTGATATGTTATAGGATTTTACATTTAGAATTGTTTTTAATTTATTGTTTGCGAACTTTATTCGCCTCAACGGCGTAATCGATAGCGTGTCTGCTCAAGGATTCGAGCCGGGCACTGACGAGGCAGGTTCGAATCCCAACCGAAACACGAAAAATGTGAAGTGGAGTTTTTTTCTGAGAAACTTCAAACCATACCTTTGAATTGAAAATATTCCAATTACTTCTTTACTTACTTGAGTTTAATTGATCTCAAAAATTCAAAATGTAACGTAATAATTATATTATCAGATATATTTCAATTAATAGTATGCGATTAAATTGGTATATTAGTTAAGTAAATCTTCTAAAAATTAGACGAATTTACAAAATAACAGTGCATTGAAATTTTTATAGTGTATAATTCTACCACGATTGGATGGTTTTATTGAATCGATGTATTCAGTATTGATAGTATCAGATCCTGGGGGGGGGGCAATGAGGGGGGGGGGGGGGCGACGCCTCTGTATTTCACATATGATTTTTTCTGTAAATGCCACTTTAAATCCTTCTACGTTTCATTTGCGAACAGATATATAATTTGTGCTAAGTGTAGGTACATATAAAACATTATTCAAACGAAGTCGATTTTTAACACCATTGCTGTTTATAACATCAATTTCAATACACCCTCTGCCTACTGCTTCCTCAAGTTGATGATTTGCTACAAGAACTTTGTCGGTAAAATTCATATCAATTTCGCAAAATAAATCTTTATTTGAGCAATAATGGCTTTTAGCTCCTGAATCTATCACCCAACCTTCCTGTCTGCTTGTTATACCTACGTGAAACAGTTATTCATACGCATCGCTATCATTATCATTTCTCCAATCAAGTTTGCCTTTTGCTTGTTATCGTCCTTTTTCAATGATTGGCTGGTATTTTTCCATTTTTGTGTATTGACGTCATTGTTCGGACATTCATTCTTTTTATACCCCTTTGCTCTGCATTTGAAACAAAAAATATTTGGTTTGTTTGTGTTACCTCGAATTTTCTTGCCAACAAACATAACTGCACTAGAATTTTGTTCATCATGATTTTTGTTCAATCGTCGACGATATTCATCAATCAAAATAGATTGCACTTTTGATCCCGTAAGTTCATTCACCGGCCGTGATTCCATGGACATTACAAGATGATCGTAACTATCTGGCAAGCTACCTAACATTGTTGCCGATCTCCAATCATCAACAGCACTTTCCATTCCCAAATCAACAATTTGCTGGAACGAACGATTAATGGTTGCAATGTGCGCCTCCATATCATCACCATCATGAAAACGTAGCTGCATTAAATTTCGCATTAAACGAATTCTGCCTTGTGCTGTACTCTTTTCATAATAATCCTTCAGTGCTATCCATGCTCCTCTTGCAGTAGTCGTATCTCGTATATGAACCAATTGATCAGCTTCAATACAAAGACCAATCGCAGAATATGCCTTTGTTTCCTTTTTAGCCCAATCGGATGCAGAAACATTATCAGGTTTAATTTCCAAATCAACTACCTCCCATGATTCATCACGTAACAATGCCAAACGCATTTAAAATTTCCATGTAAAATAGTTAGTTGAATTTAATTTACTAAACGAGAAAAAACCTCGTTCCGACGCCATTATGTATACGAGATACGATGCACTGATTTAAAACAATCAAAATCACAAATACAATAAAACTCGTTCTACTTATCTATATCGAAAAATATTGTTTCAGGGCGACTTCTGGGCCCATAACCTTTTGGTATCGATGGATCACACCGACGATAATAAATACTGATATTTAGAACAATTTAGTTTTCTTTATTAAATTGATTTTAAGTTTTAGCATAGCATTTAACAGAGCGAAAGCCGCAAAACTTACGTCTATGTCTGTTTCTGACAAGAGTTTCAACAGTGCCATTAATTCTTTGAATTCTGGTACAAAATTTTCTATTCCCCCTATTATTGATGGTGATTTAGGAGTTAGGAGTGATTTAGGTGATTTAGAAGTTAATAAGAATGAACTCCACTTTAAACCCAAAATAGTCGCTAAACTTTTAAAGAGGTTAAACATCAACAAATCCTCAGAAATGGACAATATTCCACCCATTATTTTAAAAACCTTTTCCAAAGAACTTGCACCAACTTTGACTAAAATATTCTACCAATCCTACAAATCTGGTATATTTCCCTCGGCTGGAAGTTGACAAATTTCCAGCCCAGTTATAGGACAATAGCTTTACTATCGGTCCTATCCAAAGTCTACGAGCATTATATTAATATACACATTTCAAAATTTCTGGAAGAAAATCATTTAATATCCGACAGCCAATACGGTTTTCGAACAAAAGATCAACTACCGATCTATTAAACTATGTATAGTCCGGTAGAAATAGACATTCCATATTGCAATAATTCCCATAGAGCTGAAAATTGGTACAGACCTCAAGTTCACCATTATAAATAATATGTCAAAAGTCCCCATCGATCCCATGTGTGCGTAAAAAGTTATTCAAGGTCAAAGGTCAAAAAAATCGGTTTTTTGCGTTTTTCTCATCCACGGTAAATATTATCGCCAAAATAGGTGAAATAAAACTTGTAGATCATTAAATTCTCTACAAAAAATATTCTAATACTTACTTTTTTTCGTATGAAACACCGTTTAAGAGATATCGCGGTTTCAAAAGATGAAAATACTAAAAAACACGTCTACGTCGTCTATATGCATCATTAGACTTTTAATATTATGGTATCAGTAACAATATTAGTATGTATAACTTACACATACAAATTATACGAATCAAGAATATAAAATATTAAAGAATATACACTTAAAAGAAACTCAGTCCCCAATTTCATTCGTCCGTATAACCTTGAGCAACATCTGTTTGCTTTTCTTTTGTTTTTGAGTATGAATTAGCCCCTTACCTTATCACTCTCTGAAGCTGTTGGAATGCGTAAAACACAAAAGTCATCCGTTTATGATTGCTTTCAACCCGTGGAAATTGAAATGGACAATACAACCGCTACTTACATTATCGATGGAGGATATCTCATACATCGCGTTTTATGGGAAACATTTAACGTTATTTTGGATAAATATGTCCAATATGTACATAGACATTTTGGTCATAGAGTAGTTATAGTATTTGATGTTTATGCTGATTATACGAAAAACATTAAAGCTGCAGAACAACGTTGTCGTAATACAAAAACATCTTCTTCTTCTGATGGCGTTTTCGATAAATTTATGACAGTTCCAACAAACCAACAAAAATTTCTTGCAAATACTTATAACAAGTCTCGCTTTATTTAAATATTATGTGAAACATTTACAACAGCAAACATTTCAGTGAAACAGGCTGATAATGACACTGATGTGCTCATAATTGAAACAGCAATAGAAAAATTTAATACAACAAATGCAACTATTGTTGTTGGTGAAGGTGTTGATTTGTTGGTGTTGCTAACTGCACGCACTCCACTTGATAAAATTATTTATTTTTTGAAGCCTGGGAAGGCTCAACAACAAACAAAAATATATTCATCAAAAAGTTTATCTGCCTATCGCAAAGGGGTAAAATAACAGCATTCAAATTTTTTGAAAAACGTAATGATTCAACTCAATCTGCCGAAGTGTTCCAAGAGATTGGCTCATCTCCCCAAGTCCTCATTATGAACGGGATTCACTTTCTTTTTGCCATGTACGGAGCTCTAAAAAAAATTAATTGTATCGACAAGTATAGATATTTGAGCTTTGTTAAAAATACTCGTAAAAATAAAAGAGTCGAACTATCTTGTCTTCCTCCAAAATCTGCATCTGCTTACTAACATTTATATCATGTATTTTACAAAGTTCAAGTGTGGCAAGGAAATCAATTGGATCCAGAAGAATGGGGATGGAAATTAATTGATAATATTTTAGAGCCAATTCAAACTTTACTCCCTCCTGCTCCAGAGAAACTTCTTAACACCATTTTTTGCAATTGCAAAAAAGGTTGTACATGCAAGCTGTGGCTGTAAAAAAGTTGGATTGCTTTGCTCAGTAGCATGTCCCAACTGTCAAGGCCAATCTTGCTCAAATGTTGTGTCAAGTACAACAGATGAAGATTTATCCGAGGTGTATGACGAGACAACTGATATATCTTTCTTAGATCAATCCACCGATATCGAGGTAGAGGAAGCAAAGAAGGCATTACTGTTGAAGTTGAGTTTCAAGGTTACCAATCAGACTGAAATTTTTATGCAGTCGACAAAATTTCATTTTTTTTATCACTATCAACAGTATTATTTTTTAATAAACCCTTTTTAGTCATCTCTCTTTTGCAATCATTCGGTTGGACGATTATTGTGAGCCCATTAAACCACCAAATCACACTATGGCCACTTTAACCTGTGATGACTAAAAGGGTTAATTATCTAATTTTATCTAATAAAAATGGTTCACAATAGATCGTGAAATATTCTTACAGGGAAAACCACGTTAAAAAAAGCGCCAAGCACACTGCCGCATGCGGCATGGGTGGTGCGGAAATGTGTGCATATTCTATAGAATACGACTTTTTTATGTTTTGAAACCGCGATATCTCTTAAGCAGTGATTCATACGAAAAAAAGTATTAGAACATTTTTTGTAGAGAATTTAATGATCTACAAGTTTTATTTCGCCTATTTTGGCGATAATATTTACCGTTGACGAGAAAAACGCCAAAAACAAAAAATCGATTTTTTGGACCTTTGACCTTGAATAACTTTTTACCCACACATGGCATCGATGGGACTTTTGACATATTATTTATAATGGTGAACTTAAGGTCTGTACCAATTTTCAGCTATATGGGAATTATTGTAAGCCTAGCCCTTTTTTTATGTCTATTTCTACCGGACTAGTAGCGCATTGTTGAAACAGCATACTTGATAAAGATGCTTAAACATACGTTATCGCTTTAGACATCTCCAAGGCATTCGATCGAGTCTGCCATTCCAACTTAATCAACAAGCTCGTTGCGTATGGTTTTCCCCAGTGAACACAAGACGTAAATATGACATCACACGAACGTCATATATATGTGATGTAGTTGTTACGTAAATTTGACATAAAACTGACACTCGTCATGACTATATCCTGGTATCATTTATATGATGCTTTTATGACATCACACTGATCTTAAATTTGACTTTGATATGATGTCATAATTTGGACTTAAATATGACCTTATTATGATTTTGTTAAATTTCACTAGAGGTATATCCATTTTAATTGTATATAGTTTGAAAAATTTTGCGTATAGTTAGTTATTGCTTCCTAGCAGGTTCTACAACAGTAGGTAAGTTGTGACCAATGAATGACGGACGGGTAAGTATTTTTGTTTAATTGATATTAAATTTGTTTTTTAAGTAAAAAAAAAATACATCACAAAAATATTTATATAACTATGATATCAACCTTATATCATAACAACGTCACGAATATCTCCACAGATATCACATTTATGTCATAGTTATATCATTATTGTTATGTTATTGTTATTGTTTATATCATCGAATTGTTGCAAATCACCAGCAACCCAATAAATAGTTTTGCAGATGATAGTACTCTGCACAAGTCATTCGAGCGCCTTCCTTCAAAAGGTAAAAGGCACGAACGAATTAATCCCGCCCGGAGAGACGCTGCCATAAACGTGAATAAAGACCTAAAGAAAGTCGCCGATTGGGGTGACCAAAACCTGGCCAATTTCAACTCCACCAAAACACAGCTGTTGATTGTTTCTTTCCAGATCAAAGACCGAGATTCCCAAAGATATTTTATTCAGTATGTGTGATGAACCAAAAGGTGAATGTAAAAACATTCGTTTATTGGGTGTCACTGTTTCAAATGACCTACTCTGGAACGATCATATAATGGCGATGGAAAAAAGCGCGTCAAAAAAACACGGCCTCCTAAATAGATGCAAAAAAATGTTCACTTCATAGCTCCATCTTTATAAGTCGTATATTCGTCCCTGTATGGAGTACTGTTGTCAAGTTTGGGGTGCTGCTTCTGTTTCCATCTTGGACCTCTTGGACTCTGTTCAAAAACGGGCTATACGAATTGTGGGTGATCGAGCTTTGACATCAAAACTTGATTCCCTACAACATCGTCGCACTGTTGCTGACTTCGTTGTTTTTTACAAATATCGTCATCAACAGTGCTCAGATGAAATTAGCGGCATCATGCCTCAAACTTATTCTTACCCCCGTTCCACTCGGCAATCGACTACCGCAACCAGTGAAACGGTCGAGATCCGCGCTGTCATACTAGCAGATCGCAGAAAGACTTCTTTGTCCGAACTGCATACAAATGGAATAGTTTGCCGGAACCCTTAGTCTCAGGTGGCTTCAACCCGCAGAGGTTTAAAAAAAGCGTTCATCCACACCTTGGAACGCCAGTTGTTGTGGGAAATAGGTCTGGACCTAGGTCTTAAAAGGTATTTATGTGTTGTTGTGACTTGTGACACATATTCTAAACCCTATTACACAACACTTTTTATTTAAAAAAAAAAAAATTTGGCATTTGAATTCTCCCCTACTCTCTTTAATTAAACATCTGTAATAATTTGTAAGCAAAGAATTAAGACAACCTACAAATAATTTAAAATTCGGTACCTACAAAAAACCAACGCCCACCAATTGGTTTATTACCAGTGATTCGTTCCACCAAATTTCACACAAGAAAGCAGCATTCCATTCTATGGCACATCGCCTATATAGTATACCTATGGATCAAAAAGAATTTGAAGAAGAAGTAGAATATATCCAAGAAGCAGCAATAACAAACGGATACACCATAGAGTTCGCTAACCAAATTTTAAAAAAACATAAAATTAAATATCACCGGAGAAGTCTTACCACCTTAAACTCAGATTTGCCGGAAACAAAGTCTAAAACTAGAATCAGCATACCATTTTTCCCTAAAATAAGCAACAAGTTACAAAATATATTTAAAAAGCACAACATGGAAAAAGTAACAAAACCCACAACAACAATAAAAAATCACTTAAACAACTTCAAAGACAAAGAGGATATCAGTAAAAAGTCAGGTATCTACAAAAGAAAATGTAAAGATTGCCCGGATACATATGTGGGACAGACAGCAAGAAGTTTTGAAACTAGATTTAGAGAACATACATTAGCTACAAAAAATAAACAAAAAAAGAAATCAAGTGTTGCCGAACATATGATTAACCACACTCATCAAATAGACGAAGGAAATTCTAAATTAATAAAGCCGGTAATCCATAATTCGAAACTAGATGCTTATGAAGCATTTTATATAAAAAAAAAACAGAACACTTGATGAATTCAGATGAGAGAAATGTGCAGTCGCCTTTATTCAACATCATAATTTAATATATTAATTTTATTTTTTTCCAAAAAATTTGGTAAAAAAAATAAATAAAAATCTTTCTTTTGACACACTTGACAACATTTTTTTGACAAACTTATAATGCCATAATTCTCAATAATAATAATAAAATTTCATTTCTAACAAACAATTAATTTTATTTTTTTCCAAAAAGTTAGGTAAAAAAGTAAATAAAAATCTTTTGACACACTTGACAACATTTTTTTGACAAACTTATAATGCAATAATCTAGTTTTTGATCTCACATACCAATCCCTACCATCAAGATGTCTCCAAATTTAATGTTCCTACTCGTAATCACTTAAAATAACCGTCTTTTAAGCCAAAAATATGAAAATTTGCTATTTTTGACACACATAATGATTTTTTGACACACTTCCGGTACAGTTATCGAACACAGCGTCCTTTCGGACCTGTCCCTTGAGCATACCTATTTTTAGAAAAAAAAATTTTGAAATCCCTCCAGCGGTTTTCCTTGCAGCGTAGGTAATGACGGCCGGCCGGCCTACAGAGACATACATTTTTTTTGGCTTCTTTAGAATCAGGAGGTCCTAAAACGTCGAGAAATGTCAAAAAAAAGTGGGGGTAAGAATTTCACTTTGAGCTCATGAATGTAATACTTAGGTCTTTCAGACCGAAGTAATATTGTGATATTGTGAAAAAATTGTAAAAGAATTATAAGTGATGAAATATTTGTTAGTACAAGAAGAACTAAAAGGGGAACAGTAATAGGAGAAATATTTTTATTTAAAATCTTGAACGAATAAAATTATAACGTTTAGAAAATCCATTGTGTTTTAAATTTCCTGATTTAGTGATCGAACTAAATAAGTGTAACTCGGCGAAGTAACGTTACAATATGTATTTACATATTGTACGATGTTTATATTGGATCAGGAATTCTTTCCACACCAACCATGACGATGGGAGTTTGAAGAAATAAGGCCAGCGACAGCTGCTTCTTTACCAAAAAATTAAAGCGACAGTGTTGCACCTATCGTCGAAATTGTTGTGATAGTCCTTGATCGGAACTGGGTTTCAAGTGCTTCGGGGTGAAGAATCGTGTAGCTTTTATTTATTTGAAGACGAGCTCACTATTTCTTTTTGTACTGTCACAAATAAGTAGTATTTTACAGAAGGCTTTTATTTAGTTAAAGATGATTTAAATGCAAAGAAAAATCAATCGTTTGTTTTCTACGTTTTATTAAAATTTTGTAAAATTCGATTGCACAAAAAATAGCATATCTTGAAGTAACCTACTACAAGTAAATGAGTTAAAAAAAATAGCTCAGAAATTTAAGAGAAAATAACATAAATAAATATTAAACTTGTAAAATACACAAACCTATTTTAAGTAAAATAAAAGTTTAAAATATGTTGCGTTCTTGTTCTTAACAAGTAAGACGTCTACGATCCATCTCTGGTATTAGAAAAAACAATAGCTCGTATTAATCCATCACGAACAGATTCGTTCGGGGAGCCGACACCAAATGAGAAACAAACATTATCACATGTTACTGTTGGAACACATGTGCACATTGGATACCATCCAACTTTATTGAAAACAACGCAAACTTTGTAAATTCGATTACTTCGAATAAAAACCGGGCGGTCAAATGAGATTTCCATTAATGAATCGAAACGAACACGTGGTGTACAATGTGTATATGTTAATCTCGATCCATACGAATCAAGTAGATGAGCATACAACACTTCAGAATAACGATCCGATATGACACCACCATGATTATGCATATTTGTGTCACCAAATACTTGAGTTGGTACTTGCACTCCTGTTATACAAATGCTACGGTCTACAGTAAACGTAACCGAGCAGTCCAATGCTGATGTATTCAAACATTCTGTTTGTTGTCTCATTGACCGAACACAATAATATTTTCTAGTTTCAAATAAATCCCGACCTTCTTCCATTGGTACTGGGTTGCGGAAATCATTATTATGGTCCACATTCTGGCACACGACTAAGACTGGACTTGACGATTCTGACACTGACACCGGTTCACTTGCAAATTTTACAGCCCGTGGACTTCGATTAGTTGTAAAACCTTCTGGCATTGAACAATCATTGTTTGGTGATGAAACACTCATTAGTATTGAGAAAGCCTCAGCTTGTGTGAGTAAATTCGAACGTCCAGGTCCCTCAGCAAACTGCTTTGGTGATAATGTAAGAAAACGAATTTTTTGTATTGCTTGACGATAATTTCGTTGATTTGAGTTTAAAGCTGAGGAGCTATTTGCAGGAGCTTTACTGTTAACATTTGTACTACTGCTTTCACTACTCTCACTTCCACATTGGTGCGAAGATTCACCGTTTGTTTCCGTATTTTCAGTTGGTTCAACCAATGTTGGTGTAACTGATCGTGATTGTTGCGGTTGAGATAAATACGATAAATGGTTTTCTGAAAGATTATGAAAAAAAATTGTTAATTGGAAAGTTTTTATCTATAAAATGTTACCGTTTCGCATAATTTACTCACGATCTTGATTTTCTGCTTGTTTTTCAACATACCGTGTAACAGCATAAAACAAATCTAACTCCGAATCAATATTGAGAAAGTCTTGATCTAATATTTCAAGAAGAGTATTTAGATCAATATCTTTGAAGCTTGGCTCGTTTAAAACTTCCATTGTTTTTGTACACATGATCTAGAATTTTATAGTTTATAGATTATTAGTACGAAAATATTTAATTCATGATTATAATTCAACTCAAATTATCGTTCGTACTCGCCTGTAAACTCTTTTTCACCAGCAACGGTTCCTCGAACAATTTCGCAAATTCATATGCCCTGCAAGCGTTTTTAGCTGATAGATCTGACCACAAAAATTTAGTACATTGCTCCACAACAAATGGCAGCATATACTTCTTAGCACCATAACAGATTTCACAGGCTTTATCCACTGAGTTTATGTTAATTTTATCAGTGTATATATACCTAAAATTATTAGTTTAAGTTTTGGAATAGATTAGGAATATCTTTAATACTCACTCTAAAATTGCCTTAAACGCATCCGGCTGAACGTCCAAAATTGGTATTGGATCATTTTTCTCTGGAAGTCCTCCAAAGAACATTGCCTCAAAAACTGGTGATGCCATTGCCAATACTAATTTATGACTTGGTATTATTTGCTGATTTGATTCATTTCCTATCAAAAAATTACAATCAGACCACTGTCCACTTTCGAATAGATGTTGTCCTCTGTCCTTAATTTCATGCTTTGTTAGTTGCCAATCTACATTTTGATCCATTTTTATTTTATTCGCAATTTATCACTTTTATCAACCTATCAAAGTAATATTACATAAGATTTTGATTTTGTTATATCAAATGTGAGATGATTTTTCTAAACAATTATATTCATAAACAATTTAAAACTTTTTGTTGAACGAAACAATGAGAAATAAATAAATATAAAACAATTTGACAGATATTAAAAATGGCGACTTAAAAACCCTATAAACAAAAATTCTGTACAAATGTATTCTAATAGAATTACAAGAAGGCGTGCTAGACGGATGGAATATAAACGTTTACACCGATATAACAAAAAATGTACGCCGGATTGCTAGCAACGATTTTCTAATTTTTGATTAAACGAAAACTTATTTGGAAATTATGCTAAATGTATGGTAAATTAGAACACGTATCGACTAAAATAAACTAAACTTATAGTGTTTTCGGTTCTACAAAAAATGTGACTTTTTTTGCACTTTTTTTCAGGTCACATTTTTCTGTTCGTGTAACGGCATTATGGGTGCAACTGTAGATATTTAAGATATTTAAATATCTTACAGTTGTCACTGTAATTATTTCTCCGAATAATCAGTTTTTATATTTGTATATTAAAAAATATGTATTAAATTCCAAGCGCCTGACGCTGCAGTTTTTACTGATTTCTTTTTAATAAATACTTTTAAGATTATTGTGTGTTGTGCCTCCTTACTAAATAGTTGTATCGTTATGTGCTAAATAAATAGTTCAAAATCATTACATGGTGTTTATAAACTCATTCAGTTATCAAAATAATAAATATAAAATAATTTATGGCGACCTTGCCAGGAGAGACGTAAAAACCATCAACCATAATCATTTTTTTTCAATTTAACACAAAAAAAGGACGGCAGATTATTACCAACTAAAAATCAACAACCAAAATCATCGTTAATCAACATCTAAGAATCATCAAAACAACTATAATCTCAAGAACAACATCTTAACATCTTACAATCAGCAAAAACAACAACCATAATCTCAACACTACAATCAGATAGACGGATAGGATAACATCTTCTTATCAACAAAGGCAACCGATCTACCAATCTCAACGAATCACCAAAGTCAGGTACATTTTTTCTCCTATATTAAGTGAAACAAAGTGGAGTGCGTAATACGATAAAATATGTGAAAACCAAGAAATATGTAAAACCAAAAAATTTTAAAAAAAAAAAGAAACAAAAAGAAAATTTCCAGGTATAATTCCTATTTTCAAAGGCATGTACGCGAATTAAAGTTAAAACCATAGCGTTGTATTCATTATATACCGACGTATATAAATCATAATATATGATTATATAAAGAAGAAAGTTATATTATCGTATCGTACTAGCATACGTAAAACGTATTCGTATGTGTAACTCAAGAGTCGACGCACCAATCAAAACAAATAAATTCGATAGATTTTACCTCTGGTAATTGGCGAAACATGATGAATACTTTTTGTAAATAGAATTTCTTGTTGTTATTTCGCAGAGTTTTTTATTATTAATAAATTAACTATTTAGTTATTTTTAATTAATGCGCTCGATCTGATTTCGATTATTACATCATCTTCAGGAGCTCACAAAAGACTCTTTTGTAAGCTCCTGAAGATGATGTAAAAATCGAAATCAGATCGAGCGCATTAATTAAACAGCTAATTTATTAATAATAAAAAAACTCTGCGAAATAACAACAAGAAATTTTATTTACAAAAAGAAAACAAAAAATGATAATAGCGTAATACACTTGGAACACTTGGAAAAACTAAACGTGTTACACGAAAAGGTCGATCCGATGACCAATCCATTTTTATACTATAGTATTATAATCAGGAGCTTATGGTGAAAGGTCGAGGAACTGTCAACATTCAGAAGCTGCTGTCCGGAAAATGGTATGAATCGACAATTAATAACGTTTTATATATTCCAGGTTTGAAGAAAAATTTGTTTTCGGAAGGCTTCATAACTTCAAAAGGTATTGTCAAGACTGGTGGAACAGCTGAATTTGAACATTCAAAATTAGTTGCATCTGCATCAAAAGAGTCGAACAAACTCTGCAAGTTGCATTTTCGAACAATGATCTACTCGGAAGCAAATGTGGTACATGCAACAGATGATTTAAAAATTTGGCACGAACGGCTGGGTCACATAAACAACAACGCATTACGAAGCCTAATAACAAGCGGATCGGTTCCACACATCGACATTTCAACTCTTACAGATTTTTTCTGTGAAGCGTGTGCGTACGGTAAACAGCATAAATTACCGTTCAAGTCGAAAATTAACAGAGACACAAAACCAGGAGAATTTATTCTGGATATCGTGTTGTATTTTTCATAAAACACAAATCAGATGCTTTGATGTGTTTCAAAGAATTCATCAATTTGTCAAGAAACAAGTTTGGCGAACATCCTAAGGTCTTGCATATTGACAAAGGCAATAAATATTGCAACAGAGAATTCAATGAATAGCCAAAGAAAACTGGCATAACGATGGAAACCACACCACCATACACGCCAGAGCGAAATGAAGAGCAGAAAGGGATATGTGAACTATTGTTGAATCTGCTCGTTCCATGTTGTATACGAACGACTTGCCAACGCATTTATGGGCAGAAGCAGTCAGCACTGCCGTATACATTTTGAATAGAACACCAAATACGCAGTTACCAAATTCGTCCCCATATGAGAAATGGACTGGTAAAAAACCTAAAAGTATGAAATTTATGTTAGTTGGATATGATGGAAACTCCACAAACTACCGCCTCTACGACATAGAAACCAGAAAGGTGAAAATCTCAAGAAACGTATTATTTCACGAAAAAGCTCCTTTGACCTTCAAAAGAAACAATACAGTGCAAATTGAAGTACCAGAAGTTTGTGGTACCGATCCAGAAGAACAGGAAATTTAGCATGAAGCACAACCAAAAGTGAATGAAAATATCAATATGAACGACGAAGGTGAGAAAATTGAAAACAATGCACAAAATGAATCAATTCAAAACGACACTCAAATTGAGAGAGTCTTACGTAATCGTCAAAATATTAAACCACCTGCACGATATGACCTGAATTCAGTTGAAATCGGAATTCCTCAAACATATGAAGAGGCCATAGCTAGTCCAGAAGCAGAACAATGGTTGAAATCCATTAATGAGGAGCTGGAGGCGTTAAGAAAGAACCACACGTGAAATGTTGTAAGACTTTTACCTGGAAAACGTACCATCGGTTCTAGGTGGGTTTTCAGAGTAAAACGTCATCCAAATGAAGAAATTTCACAATTTAAATCACGTCTATGTGCTAAAGGATTTACTCAGAAAGAAGGCGTCGATTACAAAGAAACATTTGCGCCAACAATTCGATATGATTCCATCAGAATGCTACTTTCAATAGCAGCACACCACGATTACGAAATAATGCAATTTGATGTGAAAACTGCATTTTTATATGGGGTTCTTCAAGAAGAAATTTTTATAGAACCCCCAAGCGGAGCTCAAATTGCAATAAATAAGGTATGCAAATTAACTAAATCACTCTATAGTTTAAAACAGACATCCCATTGCTGGAATAAACAATTCCATAACTTTTTAAATGCATTTGGATTTAAACATAGCAGTGCGGACAGTTGTGTATACAAAGGATACTTTAATACAAATGCAAAAGTATTATTAGCACTATACGTCGATGATGGTTTGGTGATTGCAGAAACAAAAGAAGCACTAAATGTTGTTTTAAATCATTTAAAGAATACTTTTGACATCAAGTTTGATACTCCGGACTGTTTTGTTGGCATGCAAATTGAGAGAAATCGTTTGAAACGGTCAATATTTATTCACCAAACAAGGTACATAAAACGTTTCATTAAAAGATTCAATCACGACACAGCAAACTCCATAAGTGTTCCGGCTGATCCACACACGACTTCAAATTATTACCAAGATGCTGGAGAAGCAATAGTGGGCTCTTTGATATTTGCGGCAACAGTGAGTCGTCCAGAAATTTCATGTGCAGTGGGAGCTGAAAGTCGATTTTTGGAGAAGCACAAAAACTCTCATTGGAATGCTATGAAGAGAATATTGAAATATCTTGTTTGAACATGTAATTACGGAATAAGTTACACATCTAATGGAGAATCCGCAGAATTATTCGGATTTTCCGATTCCGATTTTGCAAGCGATATGGACTACATATTATTCTAATAAACGATCCAAAAATTTGACAGCTACTTATTTAGTGGGAGTATCAAGAAAGAAATGTCGTACTGTCAAATAATGAATTGTTTACAATGTGCAATATATTTTTAATTTTGATTTTAATGTTCACCACTACATAGATGAAATCTTCTTGTCATATTATCTTAGAATTATATATACGTTTTAAGCTATTGAACTAGCAACATGTTCTTTTTGAGTTATATAATTATAATAAGCTGTTTATAAATCAGATACCTGCCTTTTAATAGTTTCTTACGGAAGCGAAAAGTTCAGCTATACGTACACATTTGAATTCAGAACTTAGCACCGATCCAATCAACAAGTGGTTACATTTCCACAATGAATAACGTACCGGTGACATGGTCTAGCAAACGACAGCGTACAGTAGCACTTTCCACTACTGAAGCCGAATATATGGCGATTTCTGAAGCTACAAAAGAAATTTTTTGGTTGCGGCAATTGTTACACGATATTGATGCCCCGGTGAAAGTGGCAACAACACTGTTTGTTGATAATCAAAGCGCCATACGTCTAATACACAATCCCGAATTTCACAAGAGGACGAAACACATTGACCTCCGATATCACTTCATCCGTGAAAAACTGGAAATGAAAGAAATTGATGTACCGTACAAGTGCACAGCTGAGCAACTGGCTGATATTCTTACTAAACCATTACTTCCCGATCGATTAAAATCTTTAAGAAGCTCATTATCCATCACCATGAATGATTAAGAAAAATTTTCACGGATTTTATCGTTTTTGACTACATATTATTCTAATAAACGATCCAAAAATTTGACAGCTACTTATTTAGTGGGAGTATCAAGAAAGAAATGTCGTACTGTCAAATAATGAATTGTTTACAATGTGCAATATATTTTTAATTTTGATTTTAATGTTCACCACTACATAGATGAAATCTTCTTGTCATATTATCTTAGAATTATATATACGTTTTAAGCTATTGAACTAGCAACATGTTCTTTTTGAGTTATATAATTATAATAAGCTGTTTATAAATCAGATACCTGCCTTTTAATAGTTTCTTACGGAAGCGAAAAGTTCAGCTATACGTACACATTTGAATTCAGAACTTAGCACCGATCCAATCAACAAGTGGTTACATTTCCACAATGAATAACGTACCGGTGACATGGTCTAGCAAACGACAGCGTACAGTAGCACTTTCCACTACTGAAGCCGAATATATGGCGATTTCTGAAGCTACAAAAGAAATTTTTTGGTTGCGGCAATTGTTACACGATATTGATGCCCCGGTGAAAGTGGCAACAACACTGTTTGTTGATAATCAAAGCGCCATACGTCTAATACACAATCCCGAATTTCACAAGAGGACGAAACACATTGACCTCCGATATCACTTCATCCGTGAAAAACTGGAAATGAAAGAAATTGATGTACCGTACAAGTGCACAGCTGAGCAACTGGCTGATATTCTTACTAAACCATTACTTCCCGATCGATTAAAATCTTTAAGAAGCTCATTATCCATCACCATGAATGATTAAGAAAAATTTTCACGGATTTTATCGTTTTTGACTACATATTATTCTAATAAACGATCCAAAAATTTGACAGCTACTTATTTAGTGGGAGTATCAAGAAAGAAATGTCGTACTGTCAAATAATGAATTGTTTACAATGTGCAATATATTTTTAATTTTGATTTTAATGTTCACCACTACATAGATGAAATCTTCTTGTCATATTATCTTAGAATTATATATACGTTTTAAGCTATTGAACTAGCAACATGTTCTTTTTGAGTTATATAATTATAATAAGCTGTTTATAAATCAGATACCTGCCTTTTAATAGTTTCTTACGGAAGCGAAAAGTTCAGCTAGACGTACACATTTGAATTCAGAACTTAGCACCGATCCAATTTCATCTGTTTTCTTTTGCAATATTGAACAGATGTTACAACAATTGTTGAATTGTTGTTGCTTAAACCCCGTCAACAACACTTCGCAAATTTTACCAATTTTTCTGTTTTATTCCTTATAATTCAAACGTCTTTTAAATGAAATGTTTGTTTTTCTATATGGTGCTTATAGTTTGTTTTAGAATCAAATCAACATATCAATCATTGAATCCCACTATTTATAAATCAATAGCTTTGAATATCTCAGATAACATGTTGAACGTTATCTTTTACTATACATTCAGAGATTATTACGATATATTCACGATTAATTAATGACCAGGACTGAAAACACACATTCTGAATAATGTAAAGGAAAAGTGATCTCCGTCGGGAATCGAACCCAGCATTCTTGAGTTACAAGGCTAGTGCCTTATCAACTGTGCTTAAACTGCGACAGTGTAAACCAAATCACAAAATGAAAAAATGCCTAAAATGGAAAAATATAGATAGAGGATAAAGACCACCAATTGATATTTAAATAAATCACAATTATTTTTTCTCATATCTAAATAAACGTTTTTAATTTTGAACTTATCGGTGGCAATAAGCGAACAATCTGAATGTCTATCTGAACAACTTTTTCTGCAAAATTGGTCGCTATATCAGAAATGTCTTAATAACCGAAGTCGTTTTAATATATTAAAAATGTTCTTACTGTTGAAATATATTATATTATATTCACAATATTTTAACTTTATATTTGTTTAATTTATCAACAAATACATATGTTATGGGCGACTATGTTTATGAAATAAATGTGCAATTTTAAATGTCAAAACGCCATATTTTTGAATCAGAGTTAGATGACAATATACATTAGATATGCCTCTTTTTCTCCAATTCGAAACTATCGATTACAAAACGATTTCGATTACAGTTTCTTGCCTGGGTATTAAATACAAACGTTATGAAACGCGCGGTTTATAGGGCAACGATTCGATGTTTTCTTTTCGATCAATTTGTTATACAATCCCAACGAATTTCGTTTCTACAGGAGAAAGTTTCTACAGCTTTTCCATAGGAAGACTACACTACGATTCTATCTCGAATCTTTCTATAACATTTTAATGTCTTTTGATTGGTTATTTCTCTGAGCAGTATGCCATCTTTATACAAAATCAACATTGCAAAACTTTGTAGTTCATAAGTATGTTTTTTCGTGAGAAAATATTTTTCAATTTTAAGTAATGGTTTTTTAAATATACAAAATATAATGTGAACTATAAAAACGTGAAAGGGTACTTAAGTAAAGAGAAAAATTTACAAAAAAAGCTTGTCTAAATAAACATTTTTGTTCAAATTTTTACAGAGTAAATAATTATGGCGGCTGATAAGCAATCTGGTTCTGCTAACAATAAACTTAGAAGACAGTCATGGAGAGAAGTAAAATAGCCATTACCAGCTATTAAATCATTTCTTTTCGGTAAGTATAATTAAAACTATTTTATTTCAATAAAAAAATTCTTTTACGTTTTCAGATGCATCGAGAGAAAAACAAAAATAATATAAATTTTGTATTAAAGTAGCACTATATTAAACTATATAACTATGTACTAAATCTAAATAAATAAATTTATTAGAAATAAAATGAAATTCAACTAAAATAAAATATGTTTTAATTATTGCAATGTAAACAACTAACAAAATTTCTATGAAGAATCGTTTAAGAAAGTAGTATAAATTTCACTAAAGAATCGTTGTGGAATATTCCACAGCGATTCAAGTGGTAGTATTACATGATGAATCGTACTAGAGCATTCGTTCACGAATCTGGCGGACATTTTATTTATTTACATACAAATTTCCATACCTTTTCCATCACGATTCTACACCTCAGAGAAGAAGTTTCTTCATCGATTCATGAACGAATCGATAGCATTTTATTCGCTGGGATATACAGTTTTAATAGCATCTACCGTTGTTTATATCCATGACAACTAAAAACATGTGAATTAATATACATCGCAAATGTTAAAAGTTTGTTCGATTTAAACAATTTAATCAGTATCACGGTGAAAACTTAAAAAGACATTATTGAAACAGTTATATTGCAATTTGATAATTTTCATTGACGTTTGTTACTTCTAAAACATGAAAATCGAAGAAGTAAAAAGCACTGTGAGGACACAAAGAATTGCTGCTCATAGTCATATAAAAGGGTTAGGATTAGATGAGAATGGAATACCACTACAAATTGGAGCAGGCCTTGTCGGTCAAAAAGCAGCCCGTGAGGTAAGTTTTTCATCCACATATATTATAAATCTGAAAAACAACACAAATGTGTTGCTAAATGGATTTTGATTGAATTATATTTATTTTTCTTTAGTTTAGTTCTACTGTACATTATTATGGGCTATGGCCTTTATGTATATTGTTAATAAATAAAATAAATAAATAAATAAATGTGAGGTTATGTTTTATAGGCTGCCGGTATTATTGTTGATATGATAAAATCAAAAAAAATGGCTGGTCGGGCTTTATTATTAGCGGGACCACCAGGAACTGGTAAAACAGCTGTAGCATTAGCCATCGCTCAAGAACTGGGTAATAAGGTAAAAATAATCAATCATTTTCTATCAACATATATAATTATATAAAATACGAACTGTAACGTTTAAGGTTCCATTCTGTCCAATGGTTGGTTCCGAAATTTTGAGCAGCGAAATTAAGAAAACTGAAGTATTAATGGAAAATTTTCGTCGTTCTATCGGTTTGCGTATAAGAGAAACAAAAGAAGTCTATGAAGGTGAAGTTACCGAACTAACACCCGTTGAAACTGAAAATCCCATGGGAGGTTTGAATCAAAATTTAATATCCGTTTTGATTTTATTAATTTATTATATCAATTTTAAGGTTATGGCAAAACCATCAGTAATGTTATAATTGGTTTGAAAACCGCAAAAGGAACAAAACAATTAAAATTAGATCCAAGTATATATGCATCTTTACAAAAAGAAAAGGTTGAAGTTGGCGATGTTATATATATCGAGGTAAACAGTGGTGCAGTTAAACGTCAAGGTCGTAGTGATACTTTTGCCACAGAATTCGATTTAGAGGTGAAAATTGTTAGTTCTTATTTATCATTCATTTTTCTAATAATTTTTTTTATTTTTAGACAGAGGAATATGTTCCTCTCCCTAAAGGTGATGTTCATAAAAAAAAAGAAGTTATTCAAGACGTAACTCTTCATGATCTAGATGTTGCTAATGCAAAACCTCAGGGTGGCCAAGACGTGTTGTCAATGATGGGACAATTAATGAAACCAAAGAAAACCGAAATTACTGGTAGGTTGTTAGCAATTATTTCGAATCTTTAAATCTTAATTTAAACTTTGTTTAGATAAATTGCGACAGGAAATCAATAAAGTTGTAAATCGATATATTGATCAAGGAATAGCGGAGTTGGTGCCTGGAGTTTTATTTATAGACGAAGTACATATGCTTGATCTAGAAATATTTACATATCTGCATAAATCTTTGGAATCAACAATCGCTCCAATCGTTATTTTTGCAACAAACCGTGGTCGTTGTGTTATTAGGTAAATCATTTTAAAATTATCTACTTTAAATAAACCAAAACATTGTTTTTTTTAGGGGAACCGATGATATTGTAGCTCCGCATGGAATACCCTTAGATTTACTTGACAGACTCTTGATAATAAGAACAATTACATATACTGTGGCTGAAATTGAACAAATAATAAAACTAAGGGCACAAACCGAAGGGTTACACATTGAGGATAGTGCTATAACAGTTCTAAGTGAAATTGGTACAACTGCCACTTTACGATATGCGGTACAGTTATTAACTCCTGCGTATCAATCCTGTAAGGTTAATGGCCGTACACAAATAACAAAGGAGGATATTTTAGAAATAAATTCATTATTCTTGGATGCTAAACGTTCTGCGAAATTTCTCTCAGAAAAAAATAATAAATATCTTAAGTAATTTTACAAATCATTGTAATTCTAATTATATGTAATTCAATTGCTTCTATGGAATAAATTTCAGACGTTATGCAATTGTATATTTATATTTTTTTTTATAAGTATTACCATATTCAATACAATATTATTTCTAATAGATGTCACCCTATTTAACAAATAAACTGTCATTGTCACCAGAGTTAAAACAATATGGCTGATTACTGATAATTCGAAACTTTTGTGTTCGTAAAATAATTGTGTTTTTAATACAAAATACTATGTAAATAATAGGATATATAAAATAAAAGTGAAATTTATTATGTTGTTTATATCAAAGAAAAGGATTTATCGTGTGACAGTGTTTATCTTGTGCTATTAAACAATAATAGGAACATCTGTGTTTTGCGTCTGTGAAAAAAGTTGTGAATTAAAATAAAAAAAAAATCGGGTGGATATATAAGTATAAAGGTAATGTATATTTTTTTCTTCATATAACTTCCTACAAAATATTTATTGTATTTGTAAGTTATATGACTAGATTCACCTACGTATATTTTCTTAAAGTATTCAATTAATTGTATATATATGTTTAAAGAAATAAAAAAAATATTGTCATTTCACTTTCACAGAATTGAATTTTTTCGGTAAAAAAAGTTTTGGAATAAATAATTTTTTCGGGATAAATCATAAAATTTATTTATTCATCAACAAAATTGAAATTTTTATTTTTTATATTCAAATTTGTGGAAACGCAAATGACCTGATATGACATGACAACACATACACACAATCGGTTCATTTTTAAAAACGGGGAACAATCTGCAAAGTATTTAAATTTGTTGAAAGAATATTGTGCCACTTTTTTTAATAGGCTGATTTCAGAGTCGCACTAAATGTTGAATATTTTCTAAAAATAAAATATTTTTTTTATTGCATATTATTTCTCTGTGCTGTTGTCGGTCATCAATAATAATACTAAAATGTGGCAAGATGACTCGAACTTAGGCGCAAGTGGATTTTTTTTTAAATTTTTATCGTAAATTAAGAAAAGGGACAGTTTTGATCGTTTATCTGGCAAGATTACTTTAACTTGGTCGCGAGTGGATTTTTTAAGCACATAGGAAATAAAGCAAAAATAAGTAAAAAATAAATTTTTTTGTCAAAACCAATGCAATTTTGTATGGATTTTGCTTTTTTCAAAGGGCTGAATCTTAGACCCCGGGGCTCCGATACAACTCGTTTTGGTTTTATTTTATTTTTATTGGTTTTTATAAAAAAAAATTCTTGGCGCCTAAGTTAAAGTCATATCCCCTAAAATGTTTTTCATATTATCATGGTTTCAATGTCGAATATATAGGATGAAGTATGGTGAAATTTATATTAAGATACAGTTCGCGTCAATAGAATAACGTCATAATGATACTTTATGTACCGGTTTTTTTTATAAAAACAGTGAATGGAGAATAAGGATTGTTTAATTGTGACACAATTCGGTTTCTTCACTGTTACATCACCTTATGATAACTGAACTACACCCCAACATTTTATCAGCCAGAATTTTGGACCAAAAGATCTCTTTTAGCTTTGCACGGTACCTTCTGGTCATAATCTAAATAACTCCTTGCTCTTAGTAATTAAACAATAGACTTCGAATGCTTTGCTTATTGCAAATTCCATCTGTCTTGGCGCTTGTTCACAGCACGGTATAGAGTTTCCCTCTATTATATCCTATAGAATTTATCTACCTACAAATAGATCCCACCTTGCGCTGTTCAGGTTAGGAACTGGGAATAACTGCCTCGTTCGTTTCTTAATTTTGTTGCAAGCCACAAACGTTTATACCTCGGTAGGGGGTATATGTGTCACGTTTCCGGCGAATGCTCTCTATGGGAATAGTTAGTATAGGTTCCTCGATCTCTTCAGATTTTTTTAGCTGTGTTGAGCCTGGGGCCTGACTGCAATAACTTATCACTTCCGAAGGCAATGGTGCAATCGGAGACGATTGGCAGATTGTCTTCCATTGTTCATGTAAGGTGCATGTAATGTGTTGTACCTAGCTAAGTATTTTCCTTGGCGCCAGCTCAATATAATTGGATTTTGCATCGATACTTAGTGTCCGGCGTCGATATTTGTTCCCATCTCGACATTTCAGAACTGTTCTGCTTTTAGCCAATGACAAAGATTGCAACCTTGTGGTGAACCAGGATGTCATCTCCTAACCGCCGTCTTTCAATCCATCTAATATGCCCCAGGTTTTGAACATTTGGTTCACCAGAGCTTGTTCGACCTTGCCTAAATTCTCTGCACTTTGCGTGCTTTAATTAGCATGGTGGTGCACGGCTTTTTATGTTGTTGTTTCGACGAAACGTGGTGTTATTCTTCCGGCTCCAAGTCCAGCCTAGCTAGTACTTCGAGCGATACCACAGATCTTTCGTTGTTGTTGTTGTAGCGACGGTGCTGTGCCACTCCTCCGGCGCCATGTCCAGATTCAGGAACTCTGCCACTGCTCTTGGGCGGTACCACAAATCTTCCTTCGTCAGGTTGGTTGGTTTTCCTGGACAATTAAGTAGGTGGTCTGCATCATGCGGCGTGCCCTCACATATGGGACACTTGTCAACAATGTTATGGTAAATTCTGGTCATATAGTTATGTGTTGACGGACCGGCAATATGTTACATTCTTGGTGCAGGTGATCTCGGTGAGCCATCAAATGACATCCCGTTGTGTTACTTGTAACTTATTCCAGTGAGTGTCAGTGACTTGCGGTGTCCATAAGAGTGCAGCGTAATTCAAAATAGGCCTTCCTATTGCTTTGTATGTTATGATTGTTTCTTTATCTTTCCCCCATGAACTGCCACCAAGTGCTTTCAAAGCATTGTTCCTGTTTTTCAATCTCGCGTTCACCTGTTGAGCATGAGCATTGAATTTAAGCATCGAATGTGACCCCCAGCAGTCTCGGATTTTTTAGCGTGGGAATAAGCACGTTGTCAATGCAGATGTTGAGTGTTGTGTTCACCTCCTTCATTCATGTGGTGAAAAGTGTAGATATGTACTTTTCGGTGGAAAGTTTCAGTTTTCTGGTTTTAAACCATTCGTTTAGGATGTTAAGGTACGTGTTCAGAGCATTAGTGAGTTGTTCCAGGTTGTTTTCTGTTGCAGGCACCGTGCAGTCGTCTGCATATAACGTGATGGTTATTCCTTCTGGTGGTGTAGGTAAGCTGCTTAGGTAGAGATTGAATAGTGAAGGTGAGAGAACTCCGTCTTGTACTCCTTGTTTGAGCACTCTCATCTTAGATTTGGAGTTACGGAACTCAACGTATGTTTGTCGGTCTCTAGGTAGTTTCCCAACCAGCGCTTTATTAAACCTGGCAGGTGGGTGTTAAATATATCATTTAATAGTGCAGCGTGCGACACTGTGTCGAATGCTTTTGATAGGTCGAGCGCAACTAATATTGTTTTGGCACAAGGTTCTTTTGGGTTTAATCCATCGCTGATTTGATCTTGGATCTTGTGAAGAGCGGTGGTTCTACTATGTGCTGTCCGAAAGCCATGTTGGTGGGGCGCCAAATTGCAAGATCTGAATAACCGAGGTAACAGAAGTGCTTCAATCAGTTTTGCTGTTTGCAACCGATGAAAGGATGGAGATCGGTCTGTAAGATTCTCCCTTCTCTTCAGGTTTTCCAGGTTTCAAGATGGGGCTTATTCTAGCTGTTTGGTATCTGAAGAGTATTTAGCGATGTGTTGAGTGTAGTGGTGAGAAAGTTCAATCCTTTGGGTCCAATGTATTTTAGCATGATGGCTGAGATGCCGTCCGGTCCAATAGCTTTGAATGGCTTACTTTTCTTTATAGCATTCTCAACTTCTTCTTCGGAGAATATGATATCCTCTAGATGTTCAGTATTTACTTTGCGCAGATGTCTCAATACTGATCTTGTTTTCATGTTTACTTGGCTTTTCTGTAAACTGTGTGTTAAATTTGGTAGCACATTTCCTTTGGTTTTCGGTTGGGATATCATTGAAGGAGATCATGCAGTTGTTATCAGGTTGTCGAGGATGAGTTAAGCCTTTTATGACCTTCCAGAGACATTTGCTTGGGCTAAAGCTTGACTTACTCACTAGCTCTCTCCATTTATTAGGTTTGTGTTCCGTCACTAGCTTATTTATTTGGTTGTTTAGTTCTTTGATTCTCCTGTCGGCTGGATCTGCCTTGCAGATGTCATCTCTTAATGTTGAAAGAACACAAGCTTCCTGTGGGAAGTTTGGTTTCACCTTTTGTATTCTACCGGCTGGAACGAAGCGAGATCTGGCTTTATTTAAAATTTCTCTGAATTTTGTTTCCCCAGAAAAGGCGTCAAATGGTAAAAATTGCTTACTGAATTCTATTTCAGTAAAATTTGTAATATTTTGCCAGTCAGCTGTGTTAAAATTAATACATGTCTTCTTCTCGGACTTTATTTGGTTTATTGAACGGCTTAAGGTGATTATGATCGGCACGTGGTCTGGTCCTAATGCGATTTCAGTTCTACATTCAGCAATTGGCATTAGTGACATACTGGCAAGGGAAACATCTGGAGAAGAATCCGAGTTATTAGTTAACCTTGTTGGTTGTGGTTCGTTGAGGACTCCAAAGTTGGAGTCGTCAATTTAATCAGCAATGCTTTCGCCTCGAGAATCAGTGTTCAGGTGTGAGTGCCATAGATCATGGTGAGCATTCAAATCTCCGAGAATTAGACAGTCTTTAGTATAAAATAGGTGTCCTATGGACGGTTCATAACCTGTATCACAGCTGCTTACTGGTAGTATATAAATATGGACTAGTGTTATCTCCGTGTTTCCGGATTTTATTATGATACCCAGTTGTTCTAGGTGATTATAAGTTCCCGGTACTGCTGTTGTACGGAAGATAACGGTTTTGAAGATAACCTTTGTCCTTCCCTCTATCCAGCCTTATAATTCTATAATCACAGATATTATCACTAGTTTTAGATCTAGCATTTAGTTTGGTTTCCTGTAAAACCGCGACTAGAATATCATTATTGCACATATAGTTTATTATGTCATCAATTTTGTTTATGAGACCATTGCAGTTTAATTGCATTACTTTCACATCGCTTGGGGTTTCCGGATGTGTGTTCATTCGCATTGTGTTCTGGTGCGAGATCGTGCTTGATTGTTGACCTTATGTGTGGCAAGGCCTGAGCAGTTCTTGAGATGACACCATTCCTTACAACTGTTACACTGTAAGGATGTAGTGTTTGCCCTTAAAATGTTTTTACATATTGTACAGTGCAGGGATGTTTCTCTTTATGACAGGCCCATAGATATTGTTTGGTAAGCATTTCGTTATGTTCACGGATCTCGGTGGATCATCAAATGACATCCGGTTGCGGTACGCAAGACTGCATTCTGTGTTATTTGTAACTTATTCCAGGGGGTGTCAGCGACTAAAGGTGTCCGTATGCGTAATATATGAAAGGTCTTCCTATTGCTTTATGTGCTGTTATTATTGTGTTTTTTATCCTTGCCTCATGAACTACCCGCTAGTGCTTGCAGTACACTATTCCTTTCAGTTTCAAGTTCACTTGTTGAGAATTAGCGTTGAATCATCAGTAGTGTAGTAGTGAATCATCAGTAGTGTAGTAGTGAATCAAATGTTACCCCCAACAGTCTCGGATTTTCGACCGTAGGAATTAGTATGTTATCAATGCAGATATTAAATGTTGTATTTACCTCCTTCGTCCATGCGGTGAAAAATGTGGTAGGGAACTTTTCAGTAGACAGTTTCAATTTTTTGGGTTTAAACCATTCATTCATGGTGCTAGGGTAAGTGTTCAGAACATTAGTGAATTCTTCCAGGTTGTTTGCTGTTGCAAGCACCGTGCAGTCGTCTGCATATGACGTGATGGTTATTGCTTCTGGTGGTGCCAGTTATTGTCTACCATTGCTACTTAGACTACTTAGGTAAGGGTTGAATAATGAAGGTGAGAGAATTCCACCTTGTGGAACTCCTTGTCTTAGCAGTCTCATCTTGGACTTACAGTTACGGAACTCGACGTATGTTTGGCGACCTCTGGAGACCCTAGTTGCACAACCAATGCTTTATTAAACCTGGGAAATTAGTGTTTAGGATATCATTAACCATCCAGTAGTGCATCGTGCGACACTGTGTCGAAAGCCTTTGATAAATCAAGTGCAACTAAGATTGTTCTCGCCAGGGGTTGTTATTGGCTCAGGCCATCACTGATATGGTTTTGTACTCTGTGAAGCGTGGTGGTTGTACTATGTGTTGTCCGAAAACCATGTTGGTGTGGCGACAAGTTGCAATATCTAGTCAGCTGAGGCAGCAGAAGTGCGTTAATTAGTTTTGCGACCGGAAATGAAAATCGCTCTGTAAGATTCTACCTTCTCTTCAGCTTTGCTAGATTTTAAAATGGGACTGATTCTAGCCGTTTTCCAGATATTTGGTATCTGGAGAGTATTTAGAGATGTATTGAGTGTAGTAGTTAAGTAGTTCAATGCTTTGGGTCCAATATGTTTGAGCATGATGGCTGAAATGCCGTCCGGTCCTATAGCTTTTGATGGCTTAATTTTCCTTATTGCATTTTAAACTTCTTCGTTGAGATGTCTTCAAACTGATCTGGTTTCTTTCTTATGCTTACTTTGTTTTTATGTAAACTGCATGTTGAATTTGTTTGCGGACTGCCTGTGGTTTTCAGTTATCATCAAAGGAGATTGTAAGATGATGCAGTCCTCGACACCATTTACAAAAAAATATATAACAAAAGTATTAAATATTTATCAAATAAAAACACCAATTAATTTAAATGTTCACAATTAATTTTATTATTTAACAATTACTTAACAATTAATTTAATTATTTAATTTTGTTTGTAGAATCAAAGCAAATTTAATTATATATATACATATTATTTTTAATTAATTATTTATTCGAAAATGTTTGTATATTAATTATTTGTATATTAATTATTTACCGAATCCCAGTTGATTGCTTCACAGTCAAAAACCAAAATCGAAGTGAAAAAGTAAATCAAATTACAAGATGATGTTTGCTTTTAATTGAATTGAAACTGTATATAAAAAATATTGCCCGATAAGCAAACAAAACAATTCAACGAAACACCAAAAATTAGAACGACGTGTGATGCAATCAACTGTGTTTACATAACTTATTACGTTCCCGAACAGAGATCATCCAACTATTTTGAGTTTGTCGAGGATGAGTTCCCTTGATGACCTACCAACGACTTTTACTTGTGCCAACGCTTGATTTACTCACTAATTCTCTCCATTTGTTTCTTTTATGTTATGCTAAATCTGCCCATCTCTTTGTGTGGCAAGCGCACATGCTTCTTGTCGAATGTTAGGTTTGACTATTTGAATTCTACCAGCCGGGATGTAGTGTGCTCTAGCTTTATTAAAAATATCACTGAATTTTTTTTCCCCAGAGCTATTGCTTACTGTATTGAATTTCAGTAAAAGTGGTATAATTTTACCAGCTTGTTTCGTTAAAATTAATATATGTCTTCTTCTCGGACTTTATTTGGTTTATGGAATCGCTTAAGGTGATTATGATGGGCACGTGATCTGATCCTAGGTCCACTACTTCATGCGCTAAGCGAGTGGTGAACCTAAACCACCAAACTAATAACATTAAACCAAGTTATAATTGAAAGTTGTAAGACAAAATACAGAAAAAATATTGTTGCTGAGTCAAACAATGAGGTTTCTTCAAGAAATGACGCTGTCATCAGAGGAAAATCAATTCATGGAAGATCAATCAAATATATGGAAGATAATTTTAATTTTCATGCCATTTTTGCAATTATAATGGACAATATAAACTCCTTTAGTCGTACAGGGCAAATGTTTTAAACAAGTTAAAAAGTTTTTAAACTTTTTCAACCCTGTTGTTGGGGCTTTGTAAATAATTGACGCATCCTCATATATCTTGAGTTTTACGAATATATCCAAATCGAGTTAAAGTGGAATGTCTGTAATAGTCATTTAGTGCAAGTCTTCGAATAGGATACTATGTTGCGCGGTGTCTAATGCTACTTTAATGTCTAAAAAAGACAGGATGTTATATTTCCTTTATCAATGTTTGTTTCGATGAAGTTTGTTTAACCCGTAGTGGTCACACTATGACCCAAGGTAAATTTTGGGTTTATGTATCCAAGATGTGGTTAAAAATGGAATATATGGTGCCATCTGTTGTTGTTTGAAGGTACTACAATTGCCAATGTTTTTCGAAATCGTCCGTTGGTAGACATCGATTTGCACGGACGTGTGGAACGTGTGGAAAAAATTGTGGTAGCAAATTTACAAGATCCCGGGTAATCGGCATTTTTCGTAGCTTGCCGAACGAAAAAACGGCCGGATCGAGGAAAATGGCAGAACAAAAGTTTTCGGACTCGTTAAGGACAGCCGCCTCGCGCAGTATAAAATATGTGGTAATCGGCGTGGGCTCAGGAACTATCCTCCAAATTTTCTTTTAATTGGTTAGTGTAGTGTGCCCTTGGTGGTGAAAGTGGTGGTTCTACGTGGTCCTGACCTTTTTATCCGCGTTTTCTTGTGGCGTTGTGGACTCTCGAGCTCGGTTCTAATTCCGATTCTATGGTAAGAATAATTTTCTTTTCTGCCTCGAATTTTTCGAATCTCAGCTAGCCGTGAAGAATTTCAAGTATGACTTAGTGTCTGATCCGTGTTTCTTGAGGTGAGGTGTGCTCTCACGATTGTGCTCGCACTGTTAATACAGGTACCTTTTGACTTTACGTTTCGTTTTTTTTTTAATTTTCTTTTTTTATAAGTAACCCACCAGTGAAAAAAAAATTACGAAACAACGGTCCACCATTTCAGACCCCTGTAAAATCTTAAGACAAATTACTCTTGGTGGTTTGCCAGGTATCCAAAAGGCTCTGTTAAGAACTTAGCTTGCTCGAATCCTCGACACGGATCTCAAAACACCTCAGATCTGGCACTTTGCCAATCAGTTAATGTGCCCGACATCTTCATTGTTCATTTGCCAGAAACGTATGCTTTCAAAACGTTGTGGCGATTAGTGTTGTGAGGCATTTTATTAATAACAAAATAGAAATTCACTGCAACAACAATATTCCTTTAACAGCTCCAGAAATTGAAACGGTTAATTGTAGAAAATTCTAATATTAACACAGCATTGATAAAATACAGACAATATACCTTTTTCACTTTTATTTAAAATTCCCCCTTTTCCACTTATTTGATTTAGATTCACACAATATCGTGTTCCTTATACAATTTTTATTATGGTGGGGTCAACTTATTTATAAAGAATTTTTTATTTTTCTATTTTCTATGTTTAAGCTTTACCGATCACAAATGTATATCTAATTTTGGTTCACGGTTAATTTTCTGACGACTTTAGCATTTTCCTCCACCTAAGTTTGTTCGTTCCGTCCTAAAAAGGATCAAACTCTATTTTATAGAAAACCAATCTTTCCAGACTACAATAGCTTGTTTGTAATTTTCGTGATAACCTTCGTTTTTGCGGTGCGTTGTGAAGTCAAATTGTTTGTCCTTTTCAAGCTCTCTGAGGTCTGTTTAACAAATTTATTAAGTTTTTAATTTTATTGACTTATTCTTGCGCATACAATGATGTTCATGAAAGTTGAAACTGCTCTAATTCAAACATGTGTTCACCAGGTTATCTTGTTTTTGAAAACGTATCGTTGATTTCGAAGCTACCCTAGCTTGCTTATTGTTACTATACTTCGGGTGAATTGGTTTTCAGTACTAGTATGGTGGGTTGTTTTACTTTGCCATCTCTGCTGCAACAATATTATTTTCAAGCATACTTCCTCCTCGAATTGTAAACTGTCCCATCGTGCCGAGTTAGTCAACAAAATGGTATATTTTAACTGATTTTATTTTATCAGGACCCGTTTACTTGTAAGGTTTAAATAGATTGATTGTACAGAGGATGCGCTAGTTACTATAAGTCTTCACTAGTTAAAATTGGAAAACTCTTCACTATTGAAAAAAAATTGTGTATCAAAAAAAAATTTTTAGATTTAGAATTAGAGGTCTGATTACACAATGTGTTTTGCAGTTGTGATAACATTTGTGAACATTTTTGATGTCCTATCTATATATTTTAACACATGTGATTCAACTTTTGTAAAATCATATGTAATTAAAAAAAATTCCTTGGTTTCTGCTTCTTATTGGTGTATGTATATGTAATGTGTCATTGTCATAACAGTTTTATAACGATTTGAAGTTTTAAATCTCACATGAAGATGGCGTACATAGTTTATAATTAAAATGTCTGTCAAGTCAAAAAATAGTTTTTATTTTTTTTTGATGTGTGACATTTTTTATTCGCAGGCAACAAATCTGTTCGCATGCAAAAACTAATATTTCGAAGAATGAAAAATATTATTTAGGTTTATGTGTAACATATATATTTTTTGGTTATTTTATTTCAGAACCAAATTGGATAGTTTTTGTGCATGTGTTACAAAAATCATTTCTTGTTATTAATAAAAATTTTAGGAGTGTTACATAACATTTTGAACTAATTTTTATAACTGTAACAGTCTTGGTTTTGGCTGAAGCCGATTTTTGCTTTTCGAAAGATGCAAGTAATATTTAGAAACTAATTAGAACAGGTTAGTTTGTTCAGTAATCAGTTATTTATGATAAATTCTGGTTTTTTACTGATGGTAGCTGGTTAGTTAGTTGTTGCTATCTACTAAAGAGCTCTTCGACTTTTTGTTAAGCTTTTGGTATGATTTGAAAGAGAGGCAGAAAAGAAGAGATAAATAGAGAAAGAGATCAAGAGAAAAAGAATAAAAAAGAAAAAGGGAAGAAAATAAGAGAAAAAGAAAAATAGTTTAAGAGAGAAGTATTAATCTAAATCAATCAACAAACAGTGCATTTTTACTCAACCACATCATTTCTGTGTATGAAAGTTCAATTAAAGATTCACAAAATCACTATGTGTTTAGTGCATATCTTTTGTAGCAATTTGAAAATTTCGATAACAGCCTACATCACGAATTCTAGTACAAGTTTAAAATGTTCATCAATCTGTTTTTGACTAAAGCAATTTCACTGACTTGATCTAAAGCAGGCTACAGACCTACAATCAATTTGTCAATCAATTCGAAAACGAAAATAAACGAAATAAAATTTAGTGTTAAAATCCCCTAAATTTTATTTCGTTTATTTTCGTTTTCAATTGATTGACTAATTGATTGAAGGTCTGTAGCCTGCTTATCATGACCTGAGCTGGCTTTCTTGATGTAAATATACGTTTGGTTTACTTACGTATTCATTAAAATTATTAGACTTATTTAATAAAGATCTCAACGTCGTAAGAGAAAGAAAAAAATCTTGAATTACTAATACCATGGTGTCCACCAGGTATGGAATTCTGGAAAGTCATGGAAAGTCAGGGGATTTTATTTTGGTCAGGGAAAGTCATGGAAAGTCATGGAATTTTTGTTATTTTCTGGAAAAATTTTATTTTAACAAAAACTTTTTTATAAAAATAAAAATTATATTGCATGCATTCTTTATTTTACTTATGTATGTCTCCTTTATACGTATTTAAAATATTTTTATAAGCGACATAGTTTATAATACAATCTATCTAATGTTATATTTTGAATGTCAGTTCTTTAAAATTTTTGGATACTCTAAATTTTATGTAAACGTTCAAATTAATATTTTTTCGTCAATGATGCAAAAAATTTCTTTACATTATGTCGCTATGACAGCTGTGATCTCTAACTAACTGGCAAAAGAATATATGTATTTATTAAAAACAACGAGATCAGCAACAGTGCGATGAAGTTTAAGGGCATCAAGATTTGCTGTTAAATTTCTATCACGCACAAATCGTATATCATGCATTGAACAGACTCCAATACAGCCATTAGATGCAGCTTGACAGCCCAAACTTGACGGCAATACTTCATACAAGGACGCATATAGGACTTATAAATATTAAGTCAATAATGTGGAGTGAAGTATTTTTCAATTTTTATAAAGGAGGCCGAGTTTTTTACACATTGCTCATTGTTATTGTTATTAAATGAACATTTCATAGTAAGTCATCTGTAATGGTGACTCCCAATAAACTAATGCTTTCGCATTAACGTATTTAATCTCCACACATATTGGTTGAAATATCTTTGGAAAACTCAGTTTTTAAACTAGAAAAAATAGTTGTCTTTTTGGAATCAAACTTGATCAAATTTTGATTACCCCAATCAGAATTTTAAGCTACTAGTTTACTTTTAGTGCTGCATATCTGCGGAGCGATGGATTTTATCATTTGAAGATTGGGTGAGCAATAATTTGTGCAGTTTTACCATCTGCAAAACTATTTATCGGGTTACTGTGGATTTACAACAGTTTGTTTATATAAATTAAAAATAGAGTGGGGAAAATTAGAGCTAAAGTGCACCAGCTTTAATTAATTTAGACTTTAAAGAAAAGCCATCTTAGTAAATGTTGCAAATTTCGAAATATTCTACAAATACTTTATGAATGATCATTTTTCTAAGGAGATCAAATCAAAGTTACCCGAGCTTGCTACATTGTTTCGTACCATCATAGCAAATTCCTCTGGCCACCTATACACTGTTCACATACAACTAAATGTGATTTTAGAAACGTGATTTTTCAACAGAGTTTCACTTTTTTGGGATTATTTTACGTGATTTAAGTACCAAGCTTTTTAAGATCAAATAAACCCTTCAAAAAATTCTTCAAATTTTTAATCCACTAACCTTGTGTAAAGAAAAAAATCAACGCACTAACGTAGGGGTAGGGTACACCATATTTTTCCAGTATGCAGTTCCAACAACAGTATACAAAGTTCGGTAGTACGGCTGTACTACTGTATGTTTCGTTTCATAAACCGCATTAGCTATCAGATATCAAATGGTTGTCTTCCAAAAAATTTGATATATGTGAATGAATAGTTGAATATTTTGGATAGGACTGGAAGTAAAGCTGTTGGTCTATCAATGATTTGAAATATCACATCTTGTTCCTTTTTTGTGGATCGACTGATATTGGACTTCTAGCACAAAGAAAAAAATACTATACATTTATAAAATCTGTAGAACATTTTACTTAAAGTGAGTGCAGGTTCTTTTCAAACTTTGCTCGGAATAATAATTTGGATGTTGTCCAGCTTTGTTGATGTTTAAGAAGTTTTTTGAAAATTTTGGGTTTGAATTTTGAAACGAAATTCTTTCAAATAAACTCATGAAGACTGAATTTGGGGTATTTATTCAGGAGTTTTCAGAATAGTGGTGTTTGAAGCAAAGCATTTCGAACCAGAAAGGCTTTCAATGATAGGACGGTCAAAAGATTTAGTACAAATAGTACAAATAGAATAAGAATTAATGGCACTGTAAACACTTTTCAAATTGATATATTCGAAACCCAGGCAAGAATGAGCTAAGGGACAAAACTTAGGCCAATCCCGCGCCACAGATTTTGTGGTTCGGGCCAGGCCTAACATTTTCAAACGGCCCAAGCTTGAACCAAGTTTGGACTGATGTCCTGGGGCCAAGTCTGGCAAATAAGACTTGGACCAGGTCTACTAAACCAATTGTTTCCCCAGGCATTCTTTAAATGTATGGAAAGAGGTTGTGGAATCCAACCTCTTTCCACACTTTTATGTTTATCTTTATTTTTATGAATGTTACTCTTTAGCAACATTCATAAAAAATGATAAACATAATATGACTTTCACATGTTTACAAGGCATTGGACAGGTGAATAATGCGCAATATATTAAGCTGAATCTTAATTCAGTTTAGGCATTTACAACTGACCCAGACTAAAACCGAAGTTAACTAACCAAGGTTTGGCTCGCTAAAACGGGCCCGATTTCGGATGGTTGTTTAATATTGGCCGCTTGATTATTATTTATTAGTATTTTTTTATATATTCAAATGCAAAATAATCTACGTTAGCTTCTAAAAGCCAATTTGGCCGCCTTCGAACACATTTTTAGTTGGAGTTTCTATTGAAAAGGGAACCAATTTATTAATCGCGAATTAAATGGTTTCAGCAAAGTTTTGAGCAAAATCGTTTACATGGTCAGTATAAAACAATGATGATTGAAAGGGAAACCTTGGAAAAACTTCAAAAACCAGTGATTTCTATTTTTGAAAAGTCAAACATTTTGTCGAACTTGGATGCTGTTGTTTTTAGTAAATCGGTTTATTATTATTAATTAGTTAAACATGTTTAGTTCACCATCCATTATTTCGACTCTTGAATTTCGACTCTTGCCGAAGATGTCATGTCAACAATTGAAACAGATGCGGAAAACTCATCTGGAAAAACAAAGATTAAGCATCGAACAAGCATTGACTTCTACAATTTGACCACGCTATTCAAAAAATCGTTCTGGAAACCTATATGTAGTTCTACAACTAAGTCTTTTATGTAATTAAATATTTATCAGAATTTCAAATATTTTGTATCTCTTTGTTGGAATTAAAACATCCCGAGCAGAAATTTCTTAAGGCCCGAATACGGCCCTGATCAGGTAAGCCCTAGTTTGATAGGGCCCTGATCATGAGTGTAACGCTTTTGCCTAATCAGGCCCTGATTGGGATAAACGGATCAGGAACTGATCAAGTTTTCCATATAAAATTAAATAGGGCAAACCCTAGTAAGGCATTTTGTATCAGGCCCTGATCAGATTGCCCAACTAGGAGTCAGATACGAAAAATCAAATCAGGGCCAGATGTATCCAAATAAGGTTTGCCCTAAAAGGGTATTTCAATTCAGGTCCGGAACAGGCCCTCATCAGATTGCCCTAATAGGGCTTGCCCTATCTAACCCTGATCAGGCCCTGACTATATTCAGGCTTTTCCTAACTAATTTCTGCTCGGGATGTTTCATGTCATGTAACATCGACTCAATCAAAACATTTATACATTTTAGGTTTTTTGTTTACAAAATTATTAGTTTTATTTTAAAAAAGTCATGGAGTTTTCATATTTTTGGTCTGGAAAGTCATGGAAAGTCAGGGAATTTGGTTTCGAAAAAATAGTGGACACCATGTAATACGGTAATGTTCTCACAACTGTTGTGGACAATGACATTGAATACAGCTCATAGCTTCTTTCTGTCTACACATAATCTCTCAATTTTGGTATTTAATTTCCGGATAATTAACCAAGTCAAAACTAGTCTTTGCAGTTGAACTTTGTATAAAATGCCTCATCACTATACAATATCACTATATACTTTATGTCAACTATAAACTTGGTCGTTACTGTAGATTTTCTGTGAAATATGAAATTTATCTAATTCGTTCCATAGTTCATAGACCACTAAAATTTATCTTTTTGGCAGACAAAATGTATAAACAATTTTTAAGATGAAACGAACTAATTTTCGTAACGATTTTTGTTAAAATTAAAGAAATAAAATAATACTCGTATATTAAACATATAATACAATGGTAAATCTTATAATTTTTGGTTGTATTATAATTTAAAACGAACATCTTTTATTTTTATTTTATTTATTTTTACTTGGGGTATCTGTTTTGTTTTCTGCTGTGTCGTTTTGATATAAACGGAAATAGATTTAAGTATAAAATTCGTTTGTATTATTTTCTTACTCTATTCAATTAATGCTTTGTTTTAAAAGTTAAGTTGTTATTTTTGTTGTTTTATACAAATTATAGTTTTGTTTTCTTATTAATTACTTGTTAATTTTTCATAGACACTTTTTATTTCGTTAATGCTTTTATTTTTTTGTGAATGAATAAAATTTTTACGATCTATTTGATTTAAATATTTTTTTTTTAATTTCGGTTTATAAACAATGGTAGTTTTTTATTTATTAGTCTGCTAACGGAGTGTGGAAAAATTTGTGAGCAAATATATGTCCAAAATTACAATAAGATTCATTATTATGGATCTAATATGCAATGCACTATCCCACAAGCAAGATTAATATTGGTCTTTCATTATTGAAAAGTAGATCAAATGTTTAAAGTATTGTAATAAATACAGCACTTCCTCCTCTTGCGTTTCGTTTGTTTCGTCTATCTTTCTCTTCTGTACTTATGTTGTAAAGGCGGTCTTACTAGAGACCCACTTTTGGGAAATCAGCATTTTTCCGTGGTTCTGAAATATACCCAAGTACTAGAGTAGTTCGAAAGATTTCTATAAGGTGCGGTAATTAAAAGCCACATCTGCCACCTTTACAGAAAAGCTGGAACTATACCGTCAACCTCAACCCGTGAGTTGTATGGCTGAACTTAACCTTTAGTCCTCTTTATTACGGTCCGCCGTAGTTGGTGGGGAAGAAACTCAAGTTTTCTGGGTAAAATTTGATATTCCTATTTTTGCATGTTAACTGGGCGTGCACTAATGCCACTATGAAAAAGTGTTTCCATAAAAATTCGTCCAAAAGGTAAGCGTATATAATGTTTCCAGCTTTCGTATTGTTTAGCTCTTTTGAAGAACTTCTTTTATTTTATTTTAACTTGCACAACTCCTTGCTGAAACAAATCGCGTTCATCTGTTCTTTAAAAATAGTAATTGAATAGTTAGTTACAATTTATACACGCTTTGATGATTGACAGATTCATCGCCGCTACTGCTTGTTCCAGTGCGGCAATGTGTTTATCAGTTTAATTGTTGTCAACTGTAAGCCGGTATTTAAGTTCTCAAATAAGTCCCAGCTCACTCCCACTCTGTGTTCCTAGGGTGCCCTGTATAGGGTAATTTCTTTTTTGTTTCTACCGTCCAATTTGAAGAGAATAGTTTTGTGGTACTACAAAGCATATTCATTTTAAACTCTTTGTACACTGGTACTGCTCACCGTTCGGTCCAACGCGCCCTGTCTTGTCCTTGTAACAAAAGTGGGTGTGTTCTCAAGGTTGAACACGGTTGGGTTTCCTTTTATTAAGAATTTTAATAAACAGTAATTTTTCTTATGTGCGTACTTACTATCCTATGTGTCATTGTGTGCATTTGCGTCACATCACTCGATGCTTGGACGCCACTTCTTGTTTTTAAAGTGTCCTGACGGAAGTAATCTGTATAGCTACTAGGTTGCTGATAAACCTAGTAGCTAAAACTTCGCTTTTTTGGAGGTCCTATTTTTGTGAATCCAGGCTTATTGAATCTACGTTAGTCCCAGATATGTTCTGACCACTACTGCTGAGGCTTTTATGACGTGGTGAACATTTAATTTTGCCACGTGCTTTCCTGCCAAACCGGCAGTTAAGAAAATTTCTCTCTCACCAATATGACTTTTTTTGATCTTTTGTCGATCTCTAAAATCGAAAAGATTTCTCACTGGTCTATCCAGCACTTCTTGGAAGAAAGACGGGCATCTGGGAGATTGGGATATCATCTCTCATTATCGAAACTAAAGAATGCGTACTTCTACTTTTCTAAAGTACTGTCATGGGCCAGTTAACTGCATACTCATTGCATTATACCAAAATGTAACCTGGTTTGAAGTGGATACTCCCAACCAAAGACAACTTTGTGAATCTATTCTTTCGCAAACTGGTTTACCAACGCTTTCTCAAATAGATCTTCTGTAATTATCATGGTATTAAAATGGTCCTGTGCCAGAATGGCCTTTATCTCAGATTGGCATATTCGCATAATGTTAACCACAACAACTGATTTGCTCTCTGCCCGATAATGTTTTCTACAGCTGATAGGGGATGTTTTCTACAGCTGATACAGGTGCCCTGACACTATCCCTGCACTCCCTACTTATGATCACTTTATTTATTGTAATATCTTAACAGCTTTAGTTTATATTTATATTTATTGAAAATTTCGTTTGTTTTAATTTGAGTGTTATTCGTGTTCCCTTAGTAGTTCGCAAAAAAAGTTTAGTTCGCGAATTTCTGTATATTTATTACCAGCTATTTTATTTTATTCGAGCGTTTTTTCACTCCTCAAATGTGAGTACTATTTCACAAATTAAATTTTTTTTTTCTACGATACACATTAAAAATTCTATTTTCAGTTTTCACGCGGGCCTAATTCCTTGTGAAAATCCCGTGTGTTTTTCCACTAGTGTGAAATCATTTTCGCCAAATAACAAATTGTTATTACTATGATATTTTCATGTAATTTTATAAAGTTTTTAAATCAAAGCAACCAAGAAAAAAAAAATAGAATATAAATTTCGAATGTTATGTTGTCGATTTCTAATTTAATAATTTATTATAAATATCGTTTATATATTTCCTCTTAGACAAAATTACATTTCCTACGCGAGATGAAAACGTTTTGCGTTTACTTGAACAAATTTTAACTCATTCGAAAACCCGAGTAAGAAAAAGCTAAGGGGCCTAGCCTGGGCCAAGACCGCGCCATAGCTTTTGGGGGTTGGGCCAGGCTTAACATTTTCAAACGACCCAAGCTTGGGCCAAGCTTGGACTAATGTCCTGGGGCCAAGTCTAGCAAACCCAGCTTGGGCCAAGTCTGACAAACCTGGCTTGAGCCAAGTCTGGCAAATAAGACTTAGGCCAGGTCTACCAAACCAATTTTTTTTCCAGACCTCCAGGCTTGCGCATGTTTACAATGCATTAGACTGGTTAATAACGTGCAATATAATAAACTGAACTTTGGTTCAGTCTAGGCATTTACAACTGGCCCAGACCTGGCCCAAGGCTAATTAGCCAAGTTTCGGCTCACCAATACTGGGCCGGGATTAGTCCGTTGTTTAACATTGGCAGCTCCTACCCGGGAACAGCAAAATGTACTACATAATATATATTTTTAATATCGTTTTTACTCGTAAGAGTAAAGTTTTTATTTCACTCCTTTGGAGTCGATTTTATTATTTTCTTTCATTCCATATGCCGGTATTCTGTTTATTTATTGAAATCACAATACTTAATTGGACAAACCTTTCGGAAAAACAAAATATTTTTATTTTTAAAACGGAAGAAAGCATCAAATTTGTGCCAAAAATGTGTGAGTATTTGAAAAAAGATGTATTCTTCCGACAACTACAAATAAGGGTTATTTTTGTTAAGTGGTTTTATTTTTGTGTAAGCCTTAGTAGTCTTAATATTAGTATGTATTCTTAATATTAGCATGTATTTTATTTGATCAGTCTTTTATTTTATTTTTTATTTTTCGAGCATAAGTTATAAATTTGCAAATAACACGAATTTGCAATAAATACAACGTTTTAGCCTTCCAACAGAGTAACATGTATTAATGTAAATTAAGTTATTTTAAAATTCATTGATAAAACAAGTAAAACGAATAAAAAACAATGCATTAGTTTGAATTCCTTGTTTTTTTATATAATCAGAGCGAAAATGTGTTTGTTGATTTTTTTAATAAAATACAATACAATTGTTTTCCGTAGCATTCACGCAACAGAATAAAATTAACAGCTGTTTATTTTATTCTATTAAGTCTACTAACGCACATAATTTTGGTTCTAAAAAAATAAACCTATGTTTATAGTTGCCGGAAGGATAAAACAATTTGATTGTATTGAACTCTGAAATAAATTTTTTAATTGTATTTTATAAATAATTTGATTATATTTTATAGAAAAAAACAACAAAAACATTTTCGATCTGGTTATATAAAAAACAATAAATTCAAACTAGTGCGCATGTCGCCCTATCGAATATTGAAAAAGGCAAAGGCTACTACAATTAAACTGAATTAAATCTCCATTGTGAAAAAAATAGTAATTTTTGGTTCCTCAATAATTTTCATTAGTATTAGTAGTTAGAACTTTGATGTTTGTCATTGTAGGTCATTCCATTTTCAAGATACCAAAGAATTAAATAGGCATCGAAATTGAATAAAATTTGTTTGGAATTAATGGTACAAAAAAATAAAATAAAATTTATTGTTTTGCTTTATTCGTTTTATTTGTTTTATCAGAATTTTCTAAATAGTCCAATTTAAATTAATACATGTTACTCTATCGGAAGGGTAAAGCGTTGTATGGGCTTCGTGTTTAATGAATTTTATTCTCTCGAAAATTTGCAAACTTTTGTTCGATAAATAAAATATAGTATTAAACGCTTACACAATAAATTGCTATTTTGAATTAGCAGGTAGAACGATATTTTCTCTATCTTTGTGAATGGGAATTACTTCTATATTTATGAATGTTATTGTTTTTTATCTTATTCGCTCTGAAAGAACGGAGTAAATTAGTGATATAAGAACCGTTTTGAACTCTGTTTATTACACATTAAAATTTTTTCTTTTCTTTTTTTGTTTCTTTCAAGTTTATTTCGTTCATCCCTGTTGTTTTAATAGTATATTTTCCTACAAGAAATGAAAACATTGTTTTTTTCGTGAGTAAATATTTGTTCACGAGACGCGCTAGCGTCGAGTGAGACATCCCGACTAGCATTATATAAGGGCTGAGATCTGGACCGGATACGGATTTCCATACTACTGATAGGGACCGTATCAGGCACACTGAACAGGTCCTGATCAGTAATGTAACGCCTCAAACTATCCATACCGGATTAGGCAGCCCTACTAGAAACGGACGAGGACCGGATCATTTAAAATAGGGAATTTTCTTTAACATACATTAGAAAAATTAGACAATTTACTGCTACACACGTTAGACAAAAATGTTTATAAAAATATTCAAACTTTATACTTACCTATATGTATTCACAACGCAGAGAAGCGATAACTAAAGTATATGTGAAATTTCGCAAACTATGTATATATAAAATGGATAATACTCTAGTGAATTTTAACCAAATGAAATTTATTAAAATGAAATAGGGCTCAAATCAGGACAAATAGGGCAAACCTTAATTGGAAATCAGATATGATTCTGATCCGGCGCTGGTCCGGCATTTACTAGTAGGGATGAGATAGGTTTTCGAAATCCGGGCCGGATCAGGACAAATACGGCACGCCCTAATAGTGAAATCAAGTATGATTTCTGATAGGGGCCGGATGCAAATGCCCTATTAGGATTTACCTTATTACACCCTGATCCGGCCCGGATCATAATAGGGCGGCATACCTGAACAAATTGCTAGTTGGGATGTTTACGAACGAAAAACGTTTTTATCTCGCGTAGGAAATGCAATTTTTTCTATGATCGTAATATATAATCGATAATTACTATAAATTATAAAGTTAGAAATCGACAACAGAACATTCAAAATTCATATTCTATTTTTTCATGGTTACGTTGTTTAAAATACTTTGTAAAATTATATGAAAAACCATAGCAACTGTAATTTGTTATTTTTTTTTCACTAGTGAATTTACTTTTCGCATAGAAAAATTACATTAAGTATGAAGTATAAGCAAGGTATAGCCTGCACTTTCACCCATCTAACATAAAATATTTCGCAGGGTCCGCAATAGAATCTTTAAATATTTATTGGTCTGTAGCACAGGGTTGCGTTGATTTAAATTATTTGATTTAAATCAGTGATTTATTTATTATTATTTATTGTTATTTATTTATTTATTATTATTTTATTTCAATTATTTTTTTGTGATTGATCACAGGTCACAGATTTTCACAATTTATCAGCAATATTAACTAACTTTCGTTTAATTGAAAAACCGGCGTGTTGCTAGTTATTATTCTTTTAATGGGAATCCAACTCTGGAAATTGAGTTTATGAAATCGAAATTAAGTTTATCATCTTTGCCACTCGGTCACTAAATAACCTCTGTGTTGTTATTGTTCGGCATGTTTTTTATTTGTTCTATTTTTGTTTAGCAAAACTTTTGTGTGAATTCATAGGATGGGGAATATTTTTATTCATGATTAACATCCTAAGTCACGAGTGTATAGTCATTATTGATTGTTTCCAATCGTGGATACTTTGTCAATTATTGTCATATATATGTATTACTTTTGTACTTGAGTTTAATTGCTCACAAAAATCTTCAAATATCTTAAATTCCTATATTAATGTATAGGATGTTTGACTGAGGTTGATTACCATTTTGTTTTGTCTTTTATGCTACAATTAAAGAAAACACGATGTATTATGTTGTGAATTAATGCTAGTAATTCTTCTTCTAGGTCTTCCCTAGCTCGTTTGATTTTGTACGATCCGTTGCCACTTGCTGCCAATTCGTCCCTGTCATTCTTTTAATTACATTTGTCCATCGTTCGTTTCGGATGGTCTTCTTATACTCTTTTTGAGAAAGGTCTCCATGTCATAATAGTTTTTGACCAACGTGCATTTGTCATTCTGGTTGTGTATTCTGTCCACTTCCATTTTAACGACGCTATTCGTTTCATGACTTCAACGATTCCTGTCTGTTTTCGAATTCATCGATTAGTCATATTGTCTCAGCGGAATGCGTAACATACTTCGCTTCCTTGCTATGTGTACTACTTTCCGCTTGTTTTCGAATGCTTTTGTTAATGTGAGATTTTAGACATTGAGCACTGAAACATTGTTCTTTTAACTCTTAAATATTTTTCTGAGTTTACCAAAAGAATTCCAATTCATTGTTTTACTTCTGCAGTTTAGTTGTCTTTGACCAATTTAAATTTGCGACCATGATCCATGGCATATGTGATTGTCAACCGTTTTAATGACGTCATTTCCAATTGTAATAACCGAGTCATCATCAGTATTGTCATCATCATCATGACTCTTGACTTTTGTTTCTGACATGTTCAATGTTCATCTTCAGCCCATTTAAGTTGAGTGTTTATTTAAAAATTACATTGTTTGTACTTGTTCTAGATCTTCAGCTATAACAGTTATGTTGCCTACGAAGCTAAAGTTATTCAAGAGCTGTCCATTTATGTTTATTTCTATATCACTCCAACCTAATTTTTTGAATTTTTGAAGTTGCTTTCTATAGTTGAAGTGAATAACTTACGTGGTAGATATCCAACCTGTATTACTCTACTTCTAACCTTATACTTATTGGTCTTAACATGATGTGCCACACACGATGTTGCACACGATTGCAACTTCTCGAAATTTGTTTTGTATTGATGTTCATGAAAGTTGTAGAGTTTTGTTATATCGCCAATTTTTTTCAATGTAATTACTGAATTTTCTTAGACTTTTAGTATTTTGTTCAATTCTAGTATTAAAATACTACGGTTGCTAGTACGGGTATTAGTAATCCTTTCGATTCGAATTTTGCATGATACCGTTAAAATCTTATCCCATACCGAGAACGCCTTAGCTGTCTTCTGTCTTTTTCGGATGAAGGGTTAGAATAGTTCCTCACTCCGAAGACACTTCCCTCACTCGTGTGTTTCATTTGCCGACCTAGATTTTTGATTGGTTTAAACCCAACATTCCTCTAGGTTATGTATGACGCATGTACCGTTTTTGGATCCCACACTGTTAAGTTCTTGTAATCATCTCCTAAAACAAACAAAATTTGGTCTGTCATCGCTAAACCACAAACTTTACATTAGCGTTGAACATTAAACTTAGGAGTTTGCATTTAACATGTGAGATTTGTTATAAATTGTACATAAGTAAACCTTGAATGGAACTAATGAGAATGTCTTAAAATTTTAATAAAAAATCCAACTGTTGTATTCAGTGTAAAAACAATTAATTATTCATCATAAATAAAAAATGACTTGTTAAAAATACATACAATTTACGTTTTTGAGTAAGACTGGCGTCTCTTACTTGAGACTTTTAAAAAACTTGGCGTTTTATCTAAATTACACTTCAAAGGTAACATGAATGTGTATGTTGAGTAATAATAAGATTTTAAACAGCTGCTCGTAATTATATGGCGTTCAATTATAGAACAATGCATTATGTGAATTTTTTTTGTCAAAGAGTTTTTATATTTTTTGGCTGATTAAATTTTACTAATTATTGTCTTATTACATAAGGAAATTTTAAGAGAATCATTGATAAGAATCATTTTCTTTTGTGTTGTCTTACTTTTTGGTAGGTATAATTAAATTGGTATTATAGAGGAAGTTTCATAGTCATCTTAACATATTACTCCAGTATTATGGTTTCAACGGTATTTGGTTTTTACATAACTCGTGTTGCGTAATTGAGTATGTACATATTAATTGGAAAAATGCCGCATGTGTTGTTGTAAATTGTCTATTGTAAATAACAGTGGGTATAACATACTATATGATTTTTTTCGCATATTAACAATGATAGGTGTCTGTTGTGTCTGTCTCATTCTTGTTTATTCTTCGTTCCTTGAAAACGGATAATCTAGCGGATTGACTTCATGGGTACTTATATGCTTAAAAGTCTAAACTCTAAAGTAGTACTTTAAATATTATATATTATTTAAATATAAATTTTCTAGTTTTCTAGCGCAAACATTTTCTTAAGAATATGATACATAAGATCAAAAATGCCTCTAACAACCCAATTTGGTATAATTTTCATATAAAACGTGTTAATATTGATGAAAACAAAAGGGTTACAAAAAAAAACATTCTATTTAAAATATAAGGTGAACCAAAAATATATCAGTAGTGTAATCGATTGGCAATATCTCGAGCCTAACTGGTTCGATTTGAATGAAATTTGTTTCAAATGATAAACGGTAAATTACAAAAACGTGATTATCTCAAAAAGTATATGGCTTCATGAAATAGCGCCGACTGGCGTAGCGCCGATGACATAGCGCCGAGAAAATTCTCGGGACTAATTCAGTTTTTTTTTGAATTAGCGTAAATTTCTCCAAATTGACATAGCGCAGACATTTCTAAACTGACATATAGGACCGACATTTAATTTTATAAAAAATTTCGGCATTAATTCAATTTTTTTTTTAATTAGTGCCGAGATTTAATTCACAAAGTATTTGACTTATTGCCGAGATTAAACTCTCGGCACTAATTCAAGGGTTAATGAATTAGCACCGATAGGATTCATGTTTTAAGAAATCTCGGCATTAATGCAATATTTTGTTAATTAGCGCAGATAAAAGAAGAAATATATTTATTTTTCCACTTCAATTGGGATTTGTTAACTTCTTTTTAGCTCGACCAGCTCAGACTCGTTTTTCATCAGACAAACTAAATCTTCATTTTCCAAAAAACTATTTTTGTGATTATAGAAATAAAAATATGAATGAAAAACTTAATACCGAAAATGCTATGGAAAGAATCGCCTGACTTTAATGCATAATGCTATATACGGTTCATATCTGTGCTGACTTCCCCACCACTGATCGGTACCGAATTAGACTCTAATGGGGCTTTTTACATTTTAAAATATCCAGGTCGAATCAGACAACCGGATCATAGGACAGGCTTACTAAGCCAGGATAAATAAAGTATTCAAGAATAGAGAAATTGTATTTGATTTCTGATAGGTACCCGCTGTGAAATGCGCTACTATGACTTGTTCTAGTTCACCGTGATCCGACCAGGACGATAAAAGCACATGGCTGAACTAGGGTCGGATTTCAATCTTGGCCGCATGGAACAAACAAGATCTGCCGCTCCCTCCTTTATAAAAAAAATTTTATTCAAAATTTTAGGTATTTTTCTCTTCATCTAATACTCGATGGAACGTCCCGTCCACTCCCTCACTTGCAGCTAATAACAGTTTATTGACTAAAGCGACTAAATGGCACACTCTGGTTTGCTAGATCAGATGCTTGTAAAAGATTAACTGAAAATTGGAATACTCTCTTTTCATTAGAGCACTGGAATATATTGAAAAAGATGTAACTGGAAAATTAATGGCTCGAAATGAAGCACGTGGCCTTTTTTAATCATCTAAATTTATTAGACAATTCCATTCTTTTAATCATGTTTAGAATAAGGTTCTATGCAGATTTCATGCAGGCAATAAGAAGCTGCAGTCGATTAACATTGACGTGAGCCAGGCTACAGGTAGCTGTCCTTTATGATTCCTAGCACAATTATATTATTGAGGTCGGTGATCAGTTTTAAAATTTTGAAGAGATAACAATGGAAAAATTTGAAGTGCAAGAATATTATGAAGTGAACAGAAATAATAGACGAAGAATATTGCGAACTGATGAAACGCAAGAATAAGATACAGCGCGTAACAAGTTCCATGTTGGCACATATCTCGCCATCGTTGACCGCTTGTTGAGCTTTATAAGCATCGGCAAGCTTCTAAAGAATTCTCTGTCAAATTCTCAGTCTTTAAATCACGAACATACCAATAGAGAATACCACAACTGCTGGGAGATTACTTATTTTAATGTACCCCATGAACTTGGATAAACCATTAATCGACGAGTGTGTGCATTTTAAAAATTACATAGAAGTGCTAATTGACTAATGAGGATTTACCAAGAACTGCTATGGAAATGTGTAAAATGATAAGAGAAAAGAGGATCAATACTATCAAGAGGACAAATTTTTCCTTACGTGGATAATGTTTTACGCATATTACTACATATGTATACCGTGCACCAACTGCAGAACGATAATTTTTTTCCGCTAAAACGCATCAAAACTTATTTGTGTTCTATTGCACAAAATCGACTTGACTTCTTAGCACTTCTTTGTATTGAGTCTCGTTTGACATCAATTAAACCTGATGAACCACTCATTGATTTTGCTAAGATAAAAGTTAGACGTAAACATTGAACTTAAATATTAATTGTTATAAAACAAAGGTTATTATCTTTCAGTACGCCTATTCCGGAATTTCTCTGTGAATTGGGAATTGAAAAAAAGTGCAATTAATAAAATAAAAAAATATTTTCTATAATACGAATTTGTTATTTCCCGTGACACGGAATACTATAGTTATGAAAATATTGCTATACATTTTTTCTCAATTCCTATTTCACGATGTACCGGAATAGGGTTACAGTAGTATGTATATATTTCGTCCATTGAAGCTTGAAAAAAATTATTATCGCCATGCTGGTCGTCGACTAATGGTTAATATATTTTTTAAAATTAGAAAGAAATTATGTAATGTATTCTAAAAATTGCCGCCGCGAGTCATGGCCCAGGTTGGGAAATGCGTAAATCAGGCGCTGGTCTGAACAATATTCTAGTCGGAATAGCAAAAGTGAAAACAAAAATTCTCTGGTTGTGTTTTGAAACCACGACTTATTTTAGGGGACTTTCTTATACACCGCCACCTTTATTTACCATACTTTATTTGGCAGCAAAATCAAAACATCAGTAATTAATTCAATTTAAAAAATGTATTAAGTTTTCTTAGTTGCCCACCATCTATAACAGTACACGTTGATTTCACCATCTATAACAGGACACGTCACATCACAATCTCGATTGGCAAGATTTCCTTCTTATTCAATTCTTCTGTTGTTTCTTCATTCTCTCGTGCCGACCCTATAAATGTGCACAAAATGAGAATAAACAACAATTATTTGCCTATTAAACGCTATGATTCAAAACATTGACACAATACATCATCACCAGTACGAATGAGACTTGTAAAATCTCTGTTTTTGCTGTATTCCTCTACCAAAAGAAGTTTTAAAAAATGACATTTCTTCGACATGCGACGACTGATAACTCCATTATATGCTTCGAGTGCATTTGTTGTACGCGTATGTCGGAACGAAAAAAATACTTACGAGAATGGCGATTGAGTATTTGTGAAACATTCTCTGAGGCGCTCCTCAACTCCACTGCTTTGCAATCGTTTTTTATTAATGTTTTCATCACGATTTCGTCATACATGGCTTTCTGGTACTATTTATGACTATATAAACTTTTCACTAAACACTTCTGAGTCTTGAAATTCAGAAAAACACGTGCTCCACACGATGTGATACGATAAAGATACCAATATCCTTTACCCTATATTTGGTGCACTTTCGAAACAATTGATTATTGGTTGACGTGAACAGCAACTTTGAATCAGAACGTAAACCGCTAATTATTTTAAGTATTTCGTCTTTTTGCGTAAATTCATCTTGCGTTAATTGATAGTCTTCTGATTCACCTGACGACATTTTGAATTAAAATAAATAACGCAAACTAACCAATAATTATTTGATGCGTATGCAAAAAGAACTAAACTGGAACTGATTTAAATTAGTGATCACGGATCAGCTTTGCCGTTTGCCAAGAAATGCACGTTATTTATGATAGTCAAAATTATTTTATATTTTGATTGTGTTTCATTTCATTTAAAAGTACATACTATTTATCTTTGTCGATCTTCCGCAAATAATTCTTAAATGAAAAAAATGTCAACACATTTTAATAAGTGTATACACCGTTTGGTTTTTGTTTCTTCTAATATATTTTTCTTATTTCTACATATAATGTATGCAACCATTCTGAGAATTTTTTGTTTCATATTTTTGGGGGAATTACATACATATACAATAAATCTCTATTCGCAGCTGAAAATAAATATTCGGTTCTATACGCTTACGTTTTTCTGCGTACATTACTCCTTATAGGTATGTGTGTGAATGTGCTCAAAGTTTTTGTTCAAACATGGTTTATGCCTTACTGCACTAATTCAGTTTGAATTGAAATAGCGCCGAGAACTCAATTTAAACAATTTGTGTAATGACTGTAACTCTCGGCACTAATTCATTTTAAAATTTAAACTGAATTAGCACCGAGATATTCAATTTTAAATTTTTCTGACATAACGCCGATGTTTTTGATTCTCGGCACTACCCATACAAGGTTGTACAACTGGTCCAGTAATGGTCCATTACTGGCAGCCAGTAATGCAGCAATGGGCGGGTACTGGCAACCACGACTGGTCCATTAACATAATTTTACTGGCAGTTATCGGACAATAAATGGTTGCCATTCATGGGCCAGAAAAAAACAAAAGCAATGGCGCATACAAGGTTGTACTGTTGGCCTAGTAACGGACCAATAATGATGACCAGTATTGTAGTAATGGCAAAATACTTGCAACCATGACTGGTCCGTTAAAAAAAATATAAAATATTATCATACGTAAATTTAAATAAATTAAATACAAAACAATTTAAACTAAAATAAAAATGACGGAAAAAATGCAAAACTCCCCAAATACAGCTGGTTCAGTTGCAAGAATAGCCGAATACTGGCAAACATGACTGTACTCGACCATTAAAAAAAAATATAAAATAATATTTTCATTTGTACATTTAAATAAATTATTTACAAAATAATTAAAATAAAATAGAAATGAAAAAAAAATTATAACATATATACCAACCCTTTCAATATTATCATAGTCTTTCAGCCGAGAAGTGATAACTAAACTATATGTGAAATTTTTCAAACTATGTATTTCTTAAACGGATAATACTCTAGTGAAATTTAAAAAAAAATGACATAGATCGGCAAATTCATGGCTGCAGTACTGGCCCAATAACAAAAGCCAATTAATGTTAACCATTAACGGCCTATTGCTTGACCATTCAAAGTAAACTGCACTGGCAATTTTCTATAAACGGTAGATTGGCCGATTCATGGTAACGATTCATTAATGGCACGATAACAATAGCCAAGTAATATTTACCATTCATGGGCCAGTGCTTGGCCATTCAAAGGTAACAATATACTGGCTATTTTCTGTAAATCATAGATCGGCCGATGAATGGTTCTAGTACTGGCCCAATAACAATAGCCAAGTACTGTTGCCCATTAATGGGCCAGTGCTTAGCCGTATGTCAATGTCTGGCAAAACCTACTTGGGTATGTCAGTGTAATGCAATTGAAAATTTCATCTTTGCGCTATTTCAGTTTGAATTGAATTAATGCTGAGACTCCATACAAAATTTTCTCGGCGCTATTACAATCGGCACTAAGTCAGTACACCTAAAAGCTTTTTTATCAAGAATCGTAATTATTACATCTCGGGCGTTACGTGGTGTTTTTAAATTGTTTCTATTACTCGAAAGTTGAGAGCTACCTAAAATAAAACGAAGCAGTCCAATACGTTATTGTATAGTGCCGGTATTTTGGAAATAATATAGTAAGCACAATAAAGCCTACAGCACAACAAAACTTCTGAATCAATTTGGGTCACATAAAAGACAATGGAATAATTTAAAACTGAAGATTGCTCACCATGGAATGCTTCTCGTTAATAGCAGCACGTTTATGTTTTGCGTGTTTTATCATAATTCATAACTGGCCATGTCATATGCAATTATTTCCGCCTAATTAACAAAACATAGTGTTTATATCTTTCATACAACGCGAATTAGAAAATATTTCGACTCTTAAATGCGTGGGATAGCATTTTAAAATTGAAAAAAAATTATCGTTCGTCATCGTAAATACCATAGGTTGTATTGAACTTACTTTAAATATCAACCTCTTTAAAAATTTAAATTAAGTTTAATTTAATTGTAGTTTATTAAACAACTTTTCAATTTTTTTAAGTTTATTGCAAAAACTTTTCTAAAAAAAATGCATGTAACAACGTCACATAGGCTTCACTTGGTAAATCGATGCTGAGTTTAAATTAAAAATACTAATATATTTATTTATTGTTCTTAATTTCTTTTTCTTGGTATTTTTAAATTAAAATGTTTTTTCAACGTAGTTTAGCACAAAAATAGTGACTAAAAGTAAAACAAAATGTTTAGAAAAATAAATTTAGAAACTAAACATAATAAATAAATTGCCAGTCCGAAAATACATGACCTATCTAAAATAAGAATAGCAATCTAATGTACGTCACATGTACCTAAGATTGAGTTTGATATCAATGCAGCAATATTATATTATAATAATTTTATACTGAGTTTATACCACCGATAGTTTAATATAATAATAGTTTTTTGCTATTAAACTATCGATACATTGGGTGTTTATACCACAAAATAGTATTATTCTATCATGTGGTATAAACGCTCAGAATAACATTGACAGATATAGAATACGGCTACCGTATTTCAAATTTGAATATAAAATCTTATCAATCGAAAATTATTTCAATAAAAAATTATAATATTCATATTAATTTAAAATTAAAACTAAATTTTGAGTGATTTTGATGTTGCACATTTTTTACAATCGCATGAAATTGTCTTTTACAAACTACGTTTTGACGGTTAATAATTTTTTGAATATACTATTATACTATCGATCAAAAGTAAAATATCAAATAACTATTTGTCATATTAAAAAAGTATTGTTCTATCCGTTTACACTATTCTATTATACTACCATGGTATAAACTTAGTGTTAATATTATAACTTCAAACCGCTTTTTAATTATCAACACCATCCTGGTTTGATGCCGCCCTTCTAAAAAATACTGAGGGATCGAGACGGTCTGTGTTAAGGAGTTCTATATAGGAAGAAGGTGACTTTTTGGAAGAACGTGACATTACTTATACTCTTGGAAAGAGACGGATAACAAATATTTTATCATTTCATAAATTAACATACTAACATGAAACGAAACGTAACGAGAATTCACTCAGCAACCTTCTTAAAAACCTCTCCATCGAGCGCTCAATAATATCAAATTTTCTAAAAAGCGATGTTAATGAAATATACCTAAAATTTTTCAAATGTTCCTATTAGTCCAGAAAACTTCGACAGAGAAACGCCGTTTAGTCTGACTTGACTTAATATTTTCTAAATTAGTTGTTCCTAATATTTAGAACTGGTGGCAGCTGGTCACTTAAAAAATTTCTCATAAAACAAATTATAATTTTTGTGAAAAAACTTTTAATCTGCGACAATCTTATATTTCCCAACTGTTCCTATTAGTTGGAAGTATGTGGTTGAAGCTGGATTCACTCAGTAAAATACTCTTCAATTATTTTTCATGTCATGTAAATAATTACTTATGTGTCAAATGTTTCTAGATAAAAGTTTTATAATTTATTTGACAAACAATAGAGTAACAAAATGTGTGAAAATCATTAATTTGGCAGACTAACGATTTTTTTACACTGCCGGTACAGTTATCCCTGCCGGCTCTCCGGAATCAGCGAATTATATTTCTAAAAACAAAAGTTTTTGAAATCGAACCTTTAGTTTTCTAGTTTTCGGTCTCGTTGTTTTTTAAAACTACCGTCGCTAACAGGGCTCAGATAAAATGGTACCTCAGATAAAGTCGTACCTCAAAATTATCTTCGGCGTTTCACTCGTCAGAGGATCAGTGCAAATAGCTAAATGGCTGAGAACTCACTCTATATATAATTAGAATGATTTACAGAAAGCCATAATGTCGGGTGGCTTCAATCCACAAAGTTTAAAAAAACCATTACAATTTTCATAAATAACTTTAATTTAAGTTAAAAGCACTGATATATTCTTTACAATTTTGTTTTGAACTAACGTTCACCAAAGTCAAACATATATTTACAGTATGTAGTTTTATTTTCGAATATTATGTCATTAAATTTTTTGTTGTATAAACAATTTTGCTCTTATTTTCCGTTAAATATTATTATATGGTTAAAAGAAAATGAAAAATTATCATGTTTAAGATTTCTTTGTGATAGGAATTATTATAAATTTATATAATAAGTTTGCATCCTCAAAGTTTTTGAACATGTTCCAAATAGAAAATTTTTTACTGTTAAAAGTTAAATTAATCGATAACATCGTTATTATGAATTCGATTTTGGTTTTGTTGAGTTTATTTGTTTTTGTAAAAAGGTATATAGAATTGTTTGCCAATATCAATATCCACAAAGGTTTTAAAAAATCATCCATCAACCCCTCAAAACGCATGTTGTTGTAGGATCTAGATCTTAAAAGGATCTATGTTCTGTGTTGAAACATACTTTTATTCTTATTACACAATTAGATCTTTGCTGTCAGCTAAACTGACAAACCACTTTTTTATAATGTTCAGCAGCCAAATTCTGTAACTGTGAAGCAGTGAAGTGATAAAAATTTCTTCGTTTCTTTTCATTAAAAAACTTATCACTTCACCGCTTCACAATTACAGAATTTGGCTGCAGTTGTCACATATAACGTATTTTGATTCCCTAAGGCATTTTGAATTATTTACACTTGTTTTAATTTTCGCATCAATCGATAATTTTTGCGTGTCATTTGCTGGCACTAATCTATACCCATACAAGATTGTACAGCTGGTCCAGTAATGGTCCATTACTGGCAGCCAGTAATGCAGCAATGGGCGAGTACTGGCAACCACGACTGGGCCATTAACATAATTTTACTGGATGATAACTTCGGACAATAAATGGTTGCCATTCTTGGGCCAAATACTGGCAACCATGACTGAGCCGTTAAAAAAAATATACATTATTATCATATGTAAATTTAAATAAATTAAATATAAACTAATTTAAAATAAAATAAAAATGACGGAAAAAATTCAAAACTCCCCATAGAACTGGTTCAGATGCAAGAATGGCTGAGTAATGGCAAACACCGCCCTGACTCCGCCATTAAAAAAAATATAAAATAATATTTTTTATGCATAAATTTAAATTAATTATTTACAAAATAATTAAAATAAAATAGAAATGAAAATAAATTAAAACATATACCAACCTTTTCTTTATTACCATAGTCTTTCAACGGACAAGTCGATAACTAAACTATATGTGAAATTTTTCAAACTATGTATTTCTAAAAGGGATAATACTCTAGTGAAATTTAAAAAAAATGACATAGATCGGCAAATTCATGGCTACAGTACTGGCCCAATAACAATAGCCAAGTAATATTTACCATTCATGGGCCATTGCTTGGCCATTCAAAGGTAACAATATACTGGCTATTTTCTGTAAACCAGAGATTGGCCGATGATTGGTTCTAGTATTGGCCCAGTAACAATAGCCAAGTACTGTTAACCATTAATGGACCAGTGCTTGGCCGTATGTCAATGTCTGGCAAAACCTACTTGGGTAGCTTACCATTGAAAATTAGCTGTGTAAAATATTTAAATGTACTTAGCCAACTTTCGAGCTTAACACTCGAGTTACATGAAGCTGCGAGTAAATCACAGTTTTGGTTACAATTTTATCTTCATTTTCAAATGCACCCCGGTTGAAATAAAAAGAAAGCTCGGTTGAAATCCACATACGAATGAAACAATACCATAACTCTAAATCGACGTCATTTTCCTACTGTTACATAAATATATTTAAATACACTAGATGCACTAATTTCTTCGCGGCAGACAAATACTGTTGGCATTCCTCACTGTTCTGTTTGTAAGCTACCTTTAACTCAATTCTGATCAACTTTTTCTTACAGATCCACTAACGTTCTTTGTAATACGTTCATCACCTTCACGCAACTTTTACGCTCACTTTTGACACCGTAAATCGGCTTTCACTGGTACAACAACTTCAGTTATTGACCGTCTCAAGCTTGGTTTTAACTAGATATTTGTTGAACGCGAAGCAAAGTTGATCTGCACATGTTTTGATTTCTTTTTGAAATCATCGACTCTGTTTATAGACGAGGAAATAAAGCACTAAACCTAAGCAAATTGGCAGAGTAGGATGGATCGAGATGCGGTTTTTTGCATTCGATTCAGGAAGCCGTCAGGAAAGTTTGTGAACATAGCCACTTTTCGGCAAAAAACCTATGGAGTACCTAGGGGCCAATGCGGGTTATATACACCTCATCTCCTTGAACTTTCCATAAATTCAGCTCGAAATTGATCGAAGCTCGTTACTTGGGGGTTTTTGGGGTCGCTGAACACGAATATGATGTCGGCGATGACCCTCGGAGTACCTAGGGCCCAGGGCGGGTATGTCTAACTCATCTCATGGAACTTTACACTAATTCAGCTAGACATTGATCGAAGCTCGTTACTGGGGAGGTTTTAGGGCTGCTGAACACGAATATGATGTCTGCAATAACCTTCGGGGTACCTAGGCGCCAGAGCGGGTTATATACACCTCATCTCCTGGAACTTTCCATAAATATAGCTCGAAATTGATCGAAGCTCGTTACTCGGTCGTTTTTGGGGTCGCTGAACACGAATGTGATGTCAGCGATAACCCTCGGAGTACCTATGGCCCGAGGCGGGTATGTCTAACTCATCTTCTGGAACTTTCCATAAATTCAGCTCAAAATTGATCGAAGCTCGTTATTTAGGGGTTTTTGGAGTCGCTGAACACGAATATGACGTCGGCGATGACCCGTGGGGTACCTTCGGCCCAGGGCGGCTATGTCTCACTCATCTCCTGGAACTTTCCAAAAATTCAGATCGAAATTGATCGAAGCTCGTTACTCGGGGGTTTTTGGGGCCGCTGAACACGAATATGATGTCTGCGATGACCTTCGGAGTACCTAGGAACCAGGGCGGGTTATAGACACCTCATCTCCTGGAACTTTCCATAAATACAGCTCGAAATTGATCGACGCTCGTTACTCGGGGTTTTTGGGGTCGCGCTGAAGACGAATATGATGTCGGCGATGACCCTCGGAGTACCTAGGGTCTAGGGCGGGTATGTCTAACTCATCACCTGGAACTTTCCATTAATAAAATAAAATTATATAATAAAAAAATAAAATAATCGATTAAATAAAATAATCGAGTTTTAATTATGGAAATTTTCAGGATATGAGTTAAATATACCCGCCCTGCAACCCAGGTAATCCGAGGGTCATCGCCGACATGATATTCGTGTTCAGTGACCCCAAAAACCGCCGATTAACGAGCTTCGATCAATTTCGATCTGAATTTATGAAAAGTTCCAGGAGATGAGGTGTATATAGCCCGCCCTGGCCCCTAGATACTCCGACGGTCATCGCAGACATCATATTCGTGTTTAGCGGCCCCAAACCCCTCCAGTAACGAGCTTCGATAAAGTTCGAGCTAAATTTATGGAAAGTTCCAGGAGATGGGTTAGACATACCCGCCCTGGGCCCTAGGTACTCCGAGGGTCATTGCCGACATCATATTCGTGTTAAGCGACCCCCAAAAACCCTCAAGTAACGAGCTTCGATCAATTTCGAGTTGAACTAATGGAAAGTTCCAGGAGATGAGTTAGACATACCCGCCCTGGGCCCTAGGTACTCCGAGGGTCATCGACAACATCATATTTGTGTTCAGCGACCCCAAAATCCACCGAGTAACGAGCTTCGATCAATTTCGAGCTGTATTTATGAAAAGTTCCAGGAGATGAGGTGTATATAACTCGCCCTGGCCCCTAGGTACTCCGAAGGTCATCGCAGACATCATGTTCGTGTTCGGCGGCCCCAAAAACCCCCAGTAACGAGCTTCGATCAATTTCTAGCTGAATTAGTGTAAAGGTCCAGGAGATGAGTAAGACATACCCGCCCTTGGCCCTAGGAACTCCGAGGGTCATCGCCGACATCATATTCGTGTTCAGCGACCCCAAAAACCCCCAAGTAACGAGCTTCGATCAATTTCGAGCTGAATTAATGGAAAGTTCAAGGAGATGAGGTGTCTATTACCCGCCCTGGACCCTAGGTACTTCAGAAGTTTTTTGCCGAAAAGTGGCTATGTTCACAAACTTTCCTGACGGCTTCCTGAATCGAATGCAAAAAACCGCATATCGATCCATCTTACTCTGCCAATTTGCTTAGGTTTGGCCTATTTTTGTGCTTTATTTCCTCGCCTATTAAGACATTCTCAAATTGTTAAATTTCTTCATTAAAATTTCATCGCATGCAAAAGTCGTAATTACTGAAAGCTGCTTGTATATGTATTGATTGACGTTAACATTTGTTTGCAGATATATTCGCATTAAAATCATGGAACTGTTGATTGGTCTAATTGCTAGATGCCAAAAATTTCGAGGAATCTAATTTTGTAGATAACATTTGTTGCGCTTTTCTATACTACATGATTGGTCTCTCGAACTGCTAATGGTAGCTGATACAGCTCCTCGAAGTAGCAGTACCGATTAATTTTTATATTCGGTTGTTGACTAGCTAACTTCATAAAACTATTTTCAATACAATCTCTATTGCCACAAATAAACCTCAAATTAAATATCCCAAAGAGATTGAAATCAAAAGTAAAAGAAAACCAAACAATATTAACAAAATGAACAATAGACCAGACCGATCACCTTCCATCCTAATCTTAGTTTTTCCTTAGATTTACCTTAAAACAATATTTCGACGACAAAAACAAACCAGTTTATGAAATTATTTCGTGGGATCATCTTAATCTTAATTCAAATGATATAGAGTTGTAAACAGATGAGTCATACTAAGAGTCATAATACATATTTCTTGGTATACGAATGTGATTCAATCTGTTACTGGGCTTAGTCAAAAATCGGTTAGACAGATAAGAAGAAATTAACTTGTTATTCAAGGTATATACATATATGCTTTTAATGCACAACCTCTAAATAATAACTAGCATAGCGTGAGACCGGGGTAAACCAATTTACACCAAATACAATGCGATTTGGTCATTTACAATTACCTCGAATATTTTGGCAAGAACTTTTAAAATCTTTATAAGTCGAAGTTCTTGCCGGGTTTTAGGAAACAAGTATTTAGTAATTTGGTATCTGTACACTAGAAGTGTGCTAGAAGATTATGATGTGATTACATAGATGGATAGTGACAATTGTTAGAAGTATACGAGTGAAGTAATGCAATCTATCGAAAAAAAGATCTTACACGCCAAAAATTTTGTTCCATCATGAATCTTAATACTTAGCCCAAAAAAATGTGTGTCTGTGGGTGGGTTATGTAGGTTGTTTTGGTGGGTTGGGGCTGGGTGACAAAATCGCAAGCGATTTTGATGAAACTTTTTTATTTGATCCGGATTCACTTGAGTTCCGAATTTGTTTCAAAATGGGACAAAATGGTGTGGGTCTCCCGAACACCTGTTTATTTGAATCTCCAATCCTTGATTTCAATCTGATTGAGACTTGGTATATAAGGTTTTGTAATGTTTCCAATATTTCTGCGTACCACCGGTATATGTCACTTCCGGATAAAAAGTTTTTTTTAATATTTTTAATTTGTTTATTCCTACTATACCTGCATCCCATATAGGAGCTACAAAGTACAAATCGATTTTCATGAACCGTTAATACATAAAAGGTTTCCATAATTATAAGATGATATTTGCTTAGCTTTTAGGGCACATTGAACAAAAGGTTGAGTTGTCCACCATACAACATTTTTTTCCACAATATTTGTTTGTTTGTTGGGAGCATAAAACATTCGTTCGTGAATTAATTTTAATGACATATCGACAAAAGATGCAAATATGTACGACAAGGACCCGAGCAGAAATTTGTTAGGGCTCAAATACGGTCCTGATGAGGATTGACCTAGCTACGATCAGGCACGATCAGACGATCAGGTCCTGATTGGGATAGCATGATCAGGCTAATAATAATATACAATATAAAATATACATGAACGTTGTTTTTCGTATATAAGAAATATAAATTCAAATAAAGTCGAGAATAAAAAATATTAGCATAGCTTAACTTAAAAAATTAAATACAAAATAATTAAAATAAAATCAAAATCTGCAATGAAAATGATTTGGCTTAAACTTATTTGAATATATAATTCAGGCTTAAACTTATTTGAATATATCCGACCCTGATTTGGTTTTTCGTATTTGAGAACTGAGTCCTAGTTGGGCAATCTTATCAGAGCCTGATACGAAATGCCTTACTAGGGTTTACCCTATTTAATTGTATCTGGCCCCTATCGAATCATGATTTTCCCATTGGGGCCCAACTTATTTATCCTGATCTAAGCCCTATTTCTTTTGATAAAATTTTATCACTAGAGTATAATATCCATTTTAGAAATATGTATATAGTTAATAAAATTTAACCTATAGTTCTGTTTAGTTATCGCTCGGGTGCAGAATTGTTTTTAAACTTTTGGTTTTAACGACTTGCTTCTGTTAAAAGTTGTAAATGTGGTCGGTTAACCATGCTAATGTAATGGGAGAAACTGACCAATGTTAGTTTTTAAAATTGAAATAATCTGGATTGCAACCCCTGCTAATGACAAAGTTGAGAAAAGTTTTAAACTAGGTCTCTTCTTAAAGGTGCTACACGAGAAGAATATAAACACCAATTCCTTTTTAGTTTTTAATGTACGCAACTGCACCGAACGCCTTCTCGCTAGAGTTAGCAAATTCCTGATTCTCATATATGATTTCTATTCCCGATGTAAATGTAATTTGTCGACTAACTCGTAGATCATTTAAATAAAATAGTTGACTTTAAAATCCTGCGACGAAATAAATAAAGCTTTTGGAAGGTATTGAACGTCCATATTTGTTGTAAATACAATTTGGTGCGTGTGTCGACGGGAGAAGTGAGACCTAATAATTCGAATATGCGAGTTACGTCTGATCGACTGATGGACTGTTCTAAAAATCGTAATTTTTGGAATTCACCGTCGTTGTTTTTAACACGAACATTATAACTGAACAGTGTTCTATGATGGCTGCAATAAATTCCGATTGATTTGATAAAATTACCGATGTCGAGTTGCAGTATTTTTTCACGATTTTTTGGCATAGTGTTTTTTGATCAAATGTTGGTATGAGGTTGGAGCAAATCTTGATTTGAGCAATCTATAAATAGAGATGAGCTTCATTGACATACAAGTATCCTACGATGTATTTCACATATGTCTGCAATAAATACGTATTTATAAGATTCTAATCCCCATTCGCTGAAGCGATTAATACTACATTCCTTTGGGTGCTGACTGTTGAGCTATCTGGATTAAAAATATAATGATGATGTAGAAAATAGTTTGTTGGTGCAACTTCTTTTGTGTTGACTTGATTTATTTGACCACATTCTAAGTAATTGAATATTTGTCGGGTCATATGTTGTGAATTTTCTAAAACACAAAAGCGGTTGAGACATTAGACACTTTACTAAAAAAATTACATGCATCTCTGTGACGTGTATTGATTTTTTTTAAAGTGATCGTCCACATACTGATCGTCCTTTGATACTAATAGACTTTTAATCGAGTTTTTCGACATCAATCAGCAAATTGAAGTTCACTTAAGCTGAGTTCCTTAGTTTTTTAAATGTCACATAATTGATGACTATGTGTTAATGGCAAATAATTTTTAATTTTTTTTAACCTCAATTTATACCCGGTTTGTACGTAATTGCGTGATCCTTGATAGTAATCGGACATCATTTGGAGTTGTGTTGTTAATGTTATTAATACGCAATTGCATTGTTGTAGTCATTGTTATAACCTGGTAATTTCACTATGTTTATATCCATCCAATCCCTAAACGTAGACATCTTATGACGTTTACGTCATCAAGTCGGAAACAACGTAGAAATTGAATCGATGGCCTGGTATTTGACAAACAAAACTGACGTATTAAGAGATCAGTTGAAAATTTGATGCTGCTGAAATGAGCCTCCATATAACTTTATGTGATATTTAATCATTGAGAAGAGGTAGTCCGTTTCAACACCAAGTCATTCGCCAGTAACTGGATTATTGCAAACTGCATTTTAACTGCATTTGTTCCTTGCGTAAATTTAAAAAAAAAATTTTTTTTAGATCTGACTCTGTTTTTGTGTAACATCTTATTATAAAATATTGGCACAAAAGTGTCATCAAAATTAATTTATGAATGAATGGTGATGAGAAAGATACAAAACAAAGTGAGAAATATCGGCAGTAGTATGTTGGACCCACCACTTGCAATTTTATCCTAAAACGAATCAAAATTTTATTATAATGAGTGAAACATTTTACTAAAGATGCGCATGCGCTTAGTACTAGGGGTAGGGTAGGGTGTCCTTTGGACATTGGAAAACGTTACAGCTCGAAAAAGAAATATTTTAATTGAAATAGAATAATGCTTTCTTTTGTCCGATATTTGTGATAAAACATTTATTAACGTAAAATTTTATTAAGTCATCATCATCAATATAATTTTTTATATTGAGAGTCACGGCTTTTTTCAAAAAAATTTCAGAACAAAGTTATAATAAAAAAAAATAATCTACATTAAATCTGAATAGCTAATTTTATAGGTAATCGTGGTTGTATTTTGAATTAAAAACATTTTTAAGATTCCTCAAAAAAACAAACGTGTCACGAGTGCAATAATGACGTGGTTGTTGTAAGAAAGAAATATTTAAATTGTTGCTCACCTAACAGAAATAACTAATTGGATTAATTATAATTTTATATCTTCTCATAATTTTTGATACATGAACACAAAGTAAACGTGGTATTAATTGATATTATTTTCTTCAAACTTGTTTTTTGTGTATATGCATGAAAATTGTATGGGTGGGTGTTCAAAATTTAAACATAAGTTCAAAATACGGTCACGGACGATGGATACATTGTCATTACTTTTAACGCCATTATAAAACGAAAATATGACAAAAACGCAATTGAATTTTTATATCCTTGAATTTAATTTAATTTATAGTCTGAAATTTGTTTAGTTTTGTCCTTAGCGTTAATGAATTTTTTTAAACAAGAAGTTGCATCATCACAAAAATCCTCATTGAAAAATCCTATTGAAAAACAATAGTTGCACTCATTCAAAATCGAACTCCCACCCAGCTCCCAGCAGCACTGACTCGAGTTCGGTTATTTCTTTAAACATTATGTAAGTAATTTGATAAACCAAAAAAAAATTCATATATTTCTAGAGCGCCTTTAACTAACTATATTTTTCAAAATTAAATTAAAGTTATCAATGGCCAATTAATCAAAAATGTCATTACACCTAATAAATATTTAAATAGATTTTATTGATCCAGTTTCAAATCATTATGTATTTTTGTGAATGAACACACGTTATTATTAATTAACCAATTAACAAAATTAACAAAATTCACAAACATTTGTATCATCTTTTAAAAGTGCCACCATAAAAATGTAACACGTCTTATTATTATTTAAAAACTTCTTCATTAGATTTTAAGTAAATTTCTTTTTTATTTAAAGAAAATACGAATCGCAAATCTTAATTTTTTTTACTTTAAATAAAAACTAATGTACGACTAGCCGACCAAAGAATTTACTTATATTAAGATAATCTGAAATTAAACTTATTTTTGTTGAATTTATATTAAAAATAAAAAATTAAAGAACTATAATGAAATAAAATAAACTAACACACATGAATTATGAATGTGAGTTAGAATCTGTGATGTGTTTTTCAGAAGGTGTAACCAGGAAAAACAATTTGAAAATTATAATTATTTATTTATTTATAAATTTAAAATTTGGTTGGCATGTTATGTCGGTGTTTTCCAAATATTAGAAATTATTATTAACGGGTGTGAAATCTATCACCGACTTGGTTTGGTTATTGTCCAAGTTTAGAAAATCGAAGTTTAAAATTTTAACTAGATTGTGTAGATTGGGGTTCGTATCTCAAATCTCTTTGATTAAAATATAGTTAATGTTTCTAATCATTCTGTTTCAAATCATTTGATTTGATTACTTTGGGGCCCACACAAACCGAAATAATAAAAGATATATAGTTTACTTTGGTAAAAATTCACCTAATTTTGTGTTTTTTTTTTTCAATTTTTTTGTTTCGTGCAATTCGGAATCAAAAAAGAGGCCGATAAGTTTAAAGGCGCACACTTTTGACTCTTTCGAAAACTGTTTCGTAAATTACAGCGGCCATAAATTTTTTTTTTTTTATATAAAATGTGTTGTGTAGTAGGAATTACAATATGTGTCACAATAACACATAAAAACCTTTTAAGACCAAGGTCCCACAACAACATACGTTCAAAGGTGTTGATAGACGTAAATCTTTCTTTTTTGTTTTTTTATATTTTTTGTTAAAGAATGGATAACTAAACAAAAAATTCTATCACTGACAAAATATGACTTAGGCCAATATTTTATGATAGGATAGAGAAAATAAAAGTAAATTAAAAAGTAAATAGCAAATTTTTACAAAAATTTGCTGAAACAAAACAAAAATGTTGCCAATAATCCAACCGGTTGCATATTCCTAGATCCTGTGACGCACCGTCTTTCTTGAAGATCCAAGCCCACACATAGTTTTATGGAGGCTCGTTTCTTCAAGGAAACAATAGCGTCCCGTCATCAAGGATTTTTCACAGCTAAGATTGAGGGTGCTACCGTTGACTGAATACAGTTCATCCACCACCCCTAAGATGTCACCTTGGCTAGTGATATCTCACTGCTATTGCCAGTGGTATGTGATATCTCACGTTAACTCGTGTGCCAATAGCAGGGACTAGAGTACGCGGGGTTGTCACACCCGTAGATCAAAAATAAAAAAAAATTTTCAAAACAATAAAAACTGATCCCTCCATGCGGGTTTTTTAAAAACACCCCAATTACTAAAGCAAAAATGATTTTCCTTAAAGTCCTTCCCCACTTTCGTCCCTCTAAAAATACAATTATGAACACTCAAACATACATTATATTTTTGGTTTAAAATTTACTAAACTTTATATCAGTATGTATTTGATATGATAAAGATTGGTCCCTAAAAGGGGAGGGTTGTGCTTGTTAGGATTGTATATTTATGTTTATGTCGTAAAATCTATGCAATGTCAAATAAAATAAAATATTTATTTATTTAAATTAATTCATTTCAATAGGCATCCATTATCTCACTCGAGTATGTTCAAAATATTTTACCCCGTCGCATCAAAAATAGCCCCTCTAAAACTATAATTGTGCTTATTAAACACGCTATATTCTTCGTTCAAATTTCAATAATTTTCTGTCATTGTATTTTAAATTTTTTTCATTTGAGTAATTTCTTGGCCTATATAAAGTGCGGTTCTGGCCCAATAAATTTTATACTGCCTCCGTTTTTTTCAAAAGTCTGTTACTACAGGAAAAGTCTGTTACTGCGTAGGAAAAAAAGCTACCAATTAAATACTATTCTGATGTATGAATTAAATTTAGGAATAACATTTTTTAATTTTGAGTTTGATTCCAATGAACGTGTGTTAATTATATTTTTCTATGCGAAAAGTAAACTCACTAGTGTAAAAAAATAACAAATTATAGTTGCCATGGTTTTTCATATAATTTTACAAAGTATTTTAAACAACGTAGCCATGAAAAAATAGAATATGAATTTTGAATGTTTAGTTGTCGATTTCTAACTTTATAATTTATAGTAAATATCAATTATATATTAGAGCAATTTCACGAAGGTTCAACATCGTTTTGACTTGACCCCTTTTAATTTTGATTATTTTTTGTTTATAGATAGTCTTTCATAAATAAAAAATACAAGTACTCTTAGAATTTTTTTTTTCGACCAGGGGTCTTCACAGGGTGCCCCTCAATTTTTTGCTATTTTGTGATGTGAGTGCATTTTGACGAGCGATTGTAGAAAAACTACTGAATCGATTTTCATAAATGATATGTCGTTGAATAGGTATTGGAACAAAGTTTTTAAAAATGTACACTGTTAACTTTTTGAAATAATTTTTAACCGTGTAACATAAGAAAAAAACGGTGTAATTGAAAAAAAGATGGCATAGCCTTTTTTTTTTTTTTTAATTAAATTGAAGCTTATTTTATATCTAACCACTTGTGAAAGTTTGGGACACGCGTTATTTTTTGTTTTAAAGATAAAATTCGTTGTGCATATGACTGTCGGGAATCAGTTTTTTTTGTTCTGAAGGAAAATTATAAAAATGGCGTTATAAACTAGGAGATATTTTTTGTATGTTAAATATCAAATATTTTATTATTAGATGAACTTTTTAAAATATTATAAAAATTATATATGTAGTCCAATAAATAAAATAAATACAATTGTTAAAAATGATTTACTTATTTTACAAACAGAAGTTTCTTTTGAATGGAAAACACTTCTGCAATTATTTTCTATGTATTAGATGGCATAAAAAATGAAATGTTTAATTGTCACTTTTAGTAATCACTTGACAGTCTCGACTGCAAACAAAAAAACCGTATAAATAACTAAATCTATTTAGGAACTTTTGACTGGAGAAGTATTATGTTCGTATTATGTTATTATGGTCATAAAGTAGAAGATTGTATTTTAACATTAAATTACAAATATTTTATTATTGAATAAAATTTTTAAAGTATCATACAAATTATGTAGGTTAAAGAAAATAAATATAGTTATTAAAAATTATTTACTTATTTTACATTTAAAAGTTTCTTTTGAGTTGGAAAACATTTTTGCATTTATTGTCTTAGTATTTAATGGTACAAAAGAATGAAATTTTTGAGTTCCACTTATAGTAATCGATTTTGTAATTTTCCCTTTGTTAATTGATATTCATTTTTATCGGCGTATCCAAAGTTCATGGTAGATTCCCATTTTAAAGCCCATTCGAAAAGTTTTTTTGGTGTATCAATAATATCTTTGCTCCCTATACTATAACGGTGTGCAACACGCTTCGGTGTTTCACCAATTCCATCACAAGGTTCCTTTCCATGGGTGGTAGCATGAAAATGCCATTCTGCATCAACCTTAAAGTCTTTTTGATGGTGGCATAAGTTAATTAGGTTATGTTTATTTTTGTATTGAGAAGGTGCACCGTCGGTGTTATAAATTATTTTCGTAATGTTAGAATTTATATGCGTTTTCATGAATTCAATAAGTTTTGTAATGAAAAGATGGACTGCAGTACTGTTGTGATCGTTTATATCCGAAATGAGTATAAAACTTCGGTGCTGTATATATTAACTTGCGGCACTTTTAAATAAATGACAAATGGATGAATAGTAGCTTGTGAATTAATATAATAATAGCCTTGAACCGCATCCTGAATTATGAAGCCGTAGTTTTCAGAAAAATCCCCTTGAACGAAGCACTTCCTGCTTCTAATTTTTTTTTTCCTCAATGAATGTAGATTGCTGTTTTGCTATAAAGTTGTGTGGTATCAAAATTTGTAAACGGAAAATAAATTTTTTCATAAATTCTTCTACAGTTTCTATTAAAGTATCCAAATTGCATCGATCAGTGGTATTCCATTGTTGATATTTGACTTGAAGGATTCCTTTAACGTCAAAATCATTTAGTAATTTTTCTTCCAGTTGTTGAAGTTTTTTTGAACATTCATTGCACTTCAAAGTATGACAATTTTTGTTAATTCACCACATGAAACAAAGTCAATTAATGTTTTATAATTCTGGAAAGCAGCATCAGTAATTCAAGACATCTTAGAGTGTTGAATCATTAGTTTCATATTTTGATGTATGGTACACACGCACACATTATGAACTCCTTGGGATAATTTTATACATTCTTGTGGTCGAAGGAACGAGAATTTAGTAAATCCTATTTTCACATCAGGAAACTTATTTTTAAACTCCACATAAGCTTCATTTAATGTACATAGCAATAAGTGCTTTTGTGTTTTTATGCGCTCATCTCCTTTTTTAAAAGATATTGCATCTCGTTTGCCTGGCAATAATCTACTGATTTCATCACTTTTATAGAACTGCTCCACAACATTTATATCTGTTGTGGATACACCTCTTTTATCCGTCGCAGATGAATGTTGAAAATTATTTTCATGTAGAGTTTTACTTTTTTCAACCAAATGACGCGTAGCATTACTGTTGTTTGTTATTATAATTATATTGTTGTATTGTTATTATAATTATATTATTATATTTAAAAATATAATAATTTATATTATTATATTTAAAAAAAATTCTACGAGAAGTCGTATTTTTCATATATCAAAGGCTATCTATAAACTAAAAATAAACCAAATTAAAAAGGGTCGAGTCAAAATGTCGCAAAATTTTGCCGAACTTGACTGAAATTGCTTTTTAAAAAGTTCATTTAATAATAAAATATTTGATATTTAACATAAAAAAATATCTGATTCTAAAAATCGCCATTTTTATAATTTTCCTTCAGAACAAAAAAAACTTATTCCCGACAGTTAAATGCACAACGAATTTTATCTTTAAAACAAAAAATAACGCGTGTCCCAAACTTTCACAAGTGGTTAGATATAAAATAAGCTTCAATTTAATTTAAAAAAAAAAAAAGCTATGCCATCTTTTTTTCAATTACACCGTTTTTTTCTTATGGTACACCGTTAAAAATTATTTCAAAAAATTAACAGTGTACATTTTTAAAAACTTTGTTCCAATACCTATTCAACGACATATCATTTATGAAAATCGATTCAGTAGTTTCTCTACAATCGCTCGTCAAAATGCACTCACATCACAAAATAGTAAAAAATTGAGTGGCACCCTGTGAAGACCCCTGGTCGAAAAAAAAAATTATGAAAGACTATCTATAAACAAAAAATAATCAAAATTAAAAGGGGTCAAGTCAAAATTTCCCAAAAATTTGCTGAACTTGCGTGAAATTGCTCATTAGCATCATAGAAAAAATTGCATTTCCTACGCGAGATAAAAACGATTTTCGTTCGTGAACAAATGTTTACTCACGAAAAAAACAATGTTTTCATCTCTTGTAGGAAAATATACTATTTTTTTGATTTATTTTTGATTTATTCTGTGAACAGATTTCGGAAAATAAATGAGGCATTTCACACCAATTGAAACCAAAAAACAAAATTGTTTTTCCTCAAACTTTGAGAACAGATAGTACTTTACAAGAAAACAGCCATCAATTTTTTTCAGATTTTTTGATCCACATCATGGCCGTCAGTGACAGTTTGACAGAAAATTCGATTTTTTACCTCGATCACAAACTTATGAAATTTGTAGGTAAATATGTACGACTGAACAAAATACGAAAAAATAATTTTGTTTTTCTTATTTTAAGGATTGAAAGTTTAAAATCGAGATTTTGAAAAGTATGGCAGTTTTTTTTTAATTTTTTACTTTTTAGCTACAGAACTATGGAACATGTTGTTTCTAAATTTAAATATTGGTAACCTGACATAAATCAAGGCAAACAAAAAATATTTAAAAAAATAATTATTTTTGAATCACTAAAATTAGTTATTCAAAGTGCCCGTTTTTTTGTGTTTGTTTTCATTACCTTCACTAAAAATTTCTTTCGCGCATAAAACATCAATTTAGTATTACGAATACTACATGCCTTTCGAGTGGCCGCTTTAGAACTAACATTAGAAAAATATAAAATATGTTTGAATTTCGTCGAAACAGGAATAACGCCATTCGGTATGCCAGTATGCCTTATCCAGCAAGCAGCCCTGGAAACTGGCTGGGATTCGATGGACCGATGTTGAAATTGATTTTCAACACGGATACTAGAAGAAATAATCAATCTGGAACACAACACATATCGACCATTGACTATCGTACCCAGACACGAATGGAAAACAGGAACGTCATAACTCTTACAGAATCATCAGGACTAGCATAAGCTGAGAAGGTAATGCAAGAATATAAAATAACAAAGATGTCCTTAGAAGGGAATCCACAAGGCAAAGGAAGGTCAGGAAGACCGGCAATGAGTTGGGAGAAAACGGTGCTAGAAGCAAAACAAATAGGCAAGACATGGGAGATTTAAAAACGGATGCCCCAAATAGAGTCAGATGGTTCAGTCTAGTAGACGCCCTATGCTCCTAAATGGAGATAAAGGAGGAAAAAACAGATGGGTCAAAAATTCCAACTAGATTTTCTTACAAAAAAATAAATTAATATATTTTGGTAAACCGACATAAATCAAGGCAAACAAAAAATTAAAAAAAAATTAATAATTTTTTGTACCACTAAAATAATTATTCAAAGTACCCGTTTGTTTTTTGTGTTTGTTTTCACTAAAAAAATTCATATGCACATAATTTTAGATCCAAATAAATTTTAATACATCAATTTAATATTACAAAAGTATAATTTCATAAAAAGTTAAATAAAATTACCCATTTTAGAAAATGTAAAAATACTTTTTATTTTTCCATTTTGATTTATGGGAACTTGCGTTTTATAATTGAAATAAAAAATACACTTTAAATTTTTTTTGTGAAAGAATGGGTATTTTGGGTATTTTTATAAAACATATTAAGAATACAACAAAAATTTAGTACATCTTGACCAATACATTTATTACATTTTTAGTACATCTTGACCACTGCAGAAGGTGGGCGCTTCTCAAAAGATACTTTTTAAACAGCTCCACAGTTGTTTAGCTTCCTGTAACAGATAGAATAAAAATTCCAATTGGATTTTCTTACGAAAAAATAAATTTATATATTTTGGTAAACCAACGTGAATCAAGACAACGAAAAATATTAAAAAAATATATTAGTTTTTGTATATCATTAATAGTAGATTTTTATACAAGTGGTGAAAACTCTATTTTTGCGTGACTGGATGGTTTGTCCACGAGACGCGATAGCGTCGAGTGGAATGAGTTCAAGAACGCAAAAACGTTTTTACCACCCGTAGAAAACGCTATTTTTTCTACGCTTGTAAATATAAATGATAATATTTACAAATTTATATACTAAAAACTTACAAAACGACATAGCTAAATTTTACAGTGTAAAAATAAACAATATTGTGTTTATATATAGCATTTTTATCAGTGTAATGTTATTATTGTGTTCGCCTACAGATGGAAGACAATATGAATAATGAAAATGTTCGAAAATATAAATTTATTTCGAATAGTAGTTCGAAAATATAAATTTAATTTTACACTTAAACGTCAAAAAATTATCTGTTTTTTTTTGCATTCTCAGATAATATATCTGTTCCGTGTTTTTTTTTCATTCTAGTATATATCTCAGATCATATGTTTTCTTTAAAAACTTTTACAGATATTACAGATATTTTTTTTACCGACTGGAAGTCATCGTTTAAAGTATAAATTTAAAAAATTGTAGGTAAAGTTTCGATTAAAAACAAATATAAATAAATTTTTTAATAAAATTTAAATTTATTTAATAAATTTTTTTTATTTTTTTATGGGGGAAGAGAACGAGAATATATTTTATCCACGACTACTAAAGAGTATATACTTTCCATGCGTATATCTTTCATTGTAATTGTATTCATTCCTTTTCTATATATCAAATTCTTTTTTTATTTCTTTCATTACGCTTTATTTATTCAAAATTCCCCTAACAAATTAAAAACTTGATTTGTTGGTATAATAATATAAACCAGTTAAAACAAGAACAATACATATATAAAATCTAAAATAAACAAACATGTTTGGTTTTGTTTTTCATTTCATTCAATATGGCGATATAAACTTGTACAGGAAAACTTGAATGAAATTATTTGAAATATTTGTAGTCGTGGATAAAATAGTATTTTGTATTCGCTTAGGATGAAGGCAATTCTTCACTCGGATGATTCCCTCCACTCGCTACGCTCGTTCCGGGAAACTTCATCCTCGTGAAGAATTTCCTTCATTCTATCTGATACAAATTTTATTTTATCGCTCCGATTTCTCCGATATAGAAAAAAAACACACTCATTATTAGTTTAATTAATTAATTACACACAATTGATACAATGATTAGTTTCGATTCGATTCGATCAAAATATTCAATCCGTTCAAAATACTGCGATATTGACAGAAATAAACACAGCAACCGAAACAACAACAGAAACGGTAATCCAAATTCAATCAAATATTCAATCCTTTAAATAACCACCACCTGCAGGCGACCACCGAAACTTATTTACTTTCAGTCACTAGTTAGAAAAACATTTTCAGTCACTACTTAGAAAAAGTTTGCCTTTCACATAGGTTTTACTATATATATTAAAATGAGCTTTTCGTAGCTTGAAGTATAAAAAATTAATTATACTCGCACGTTTTTTTTTTGTGTTTGTTTTCATTGCCCTCACTAACAAATTTCTTACGCACATAATTTCGTCGCTTTAATAATGAAACAACGTATTCCCAGATTCGTAGATTTTTCGATTTTCTGATTTTCGTAAACTCGGCAGCACTATTGAATGAATAAAGATATTGGAAAAAAAATTTCTACCAATTACTCTTGACTAATTTCCCCACAGCATATTGAAATCTTACACGTTATTTCATATTTCATATACGATATTTCATTCTGCATGGAAGTACGATTAAGCCTAAAACTAATTATCATTGAAATAACGCATGATATTCTTACAATTTTTTATTTATAGGAACCGGCATATCATGTAGTCATGAATGATGCTTATACAATATTTTATATTTACCATTTCGTGTGGCGATCGTAATATATGTAAAATATACGACACTGATTTTACCCAAGTTATTATTCTGTTGGAATTGGAATATCGTACATGCATTTACGCTGTTTCAATATTTAACCAAATTCAAATTTGCATGTACGTTAATTAACAATATATTCATTTTCAACCCCAGTTATAAAATAATTGGAAAATGTTAAAACTCCACTCTATAGACATCCTTATGGGCAATGCAGCGCACCGATTATATAATAACAACGACGTATAAATGGCATACGTTATTTCATTATTAAAGCGAAGATTTCAGATGCAAATAAATTTAAATTCATCAATTTAATATTACGAAAGCATTATTTCATAAAAAGTTAAATAAAACAGTCATTTTATTTAATGTAAAAATATCTTATTTTTACCCTACGGCGGGTTATGTGGTTGGTCATTTATGTATGTTCATGTGTTCCCTCATAACTTTTAAACTACTAATCACAATTTGACAAATGAGGTATCGTATTTTACATTCATGATACAATAAATTGAATATGGCGGTACCTAGAGGACGTAAGGTCATGACCTAAAAAAAATTTAATTTAATGATACCGTGTTGGGTATCAAATGAAAGGACTTAACTAGCACATTTCAAAAATATATGTTACCTTTAACTAGCGATTTTGCTTGGCTGCACCTGATAATTTGGAATAATTTCATAATGCCTAACACTCTTATTGAATGATCGTGACCGTTTCGTTGATTGCAATAGTCAGTACTGTTGTATTGTTGTGTACACGATAACGTAGGCGAGCTACCACTGCTATCAAAGTGTCCTTACAATTACATTAACGATCATCGTTTCGATGTTTTAGTGGATTGATTGAGGTCAATTTTTCTAATTTTCAGTAAATCGGGCTAAGCTTAATGATGACTTAATAAATTGAAGATCGCACCCCTGAGAGAACATAATGTCATGAACTAAAAAAAAAATTAATTTAATGATGCCGTGTTTGGTATCAAATGAAAGGATTTAATTTGCATATTTCCAAAATATAGATTTTTTTACCATTAAATTGCAACTAAGCTTTCATGCACAAGATAATTGTAAATAATTACATAATGGCAATCAATTCAAATTAATGATCGTGCTTTTGTTTATTGCGATAGTAAATACTGTTGTATACACGATAACGCAGGCTAGTTACCGCAGCTATCAAAGTGTCCTTACAATTACATTTACGATCACCGTTTCGGTTATTAAGCAATATAAGTCGCTTTCCAATCGAGTGACTTGGTGAATGAATTTATGATAGCTGATGGATATAATATTCCGTAAATCATCAAAAATAGAGCCAAAAGAACAGAAACAGCAATTGTTTACCATATAACAACGAAGCAAAAGGAAGGGTTATGATTTTGACCGGCATTTATGTACGTTAATCCGGTCCACTTACAACTTCTAAACTACTAATAATAATTTGACAAATAAGATATCGTTCAAAGAGTTTTGATTGTTGCTAGTTATAAGCTAGGTGGTGTCATTAAATTGAATATGGCAACCTCTAGAAAACATAAACTCATGAACAAAAATAATTTCTAAAATCACGCCTCGGGAGTTAGCCTAACATATTTTTTCTGTGATAGCATATGAAAAGTCTATTTCCATCACGCTTATTGCCCTGTGAAAATGGGTTCTTCCACCGCACTATATCACCAAATATATGAGGTGGTATACGATCACAGCTATCCTCTGAACATTACAAAGAATATATATTAAATATATTAAATATATATGTATAAATATGAATATATATTAAAGATAAAGAGTATGTGTTAAATATATAATAAATTATGTGTAAGTTGTTTATTTAATAGACAAAAAATGTTAAATAGTTTGTACATAACAATTTGAGATGGGAAATTCTTGTTTCATACTGTTTAGAGCGGGATTTTTCAGTAGTCGGGTTTTAGTTTTTGAACTTCATTTTTTTCCACTCTTTTTCTTTCTTGTTTTGTTTGTGTTTTGACAAAAACGCATAGGATCTTGATGAAACTTTGGTATATAATCCAGGTTAACTCGAAAATCGAAGATCTTGATTCATTTCAAAATTGGATAAAATGGCGGTGGGTCTCCCGAACACCTGTAAGTTTGAATCTTCAATAATTTTAAAGTGGCGGAGGTCCACCATGCGACTGCTGACTTTTCACACTTATTCATAGTTTGTTGGAAGCATACAGACTTTGTTCTTTAATCAATTTTTATGATTTTTTGACAAAAGATTCAGATTTGAATAAAAAAGAACTGATTAATTTTTGGTAGATATTGGGATAGGCGGTGGGGAGTTTCCAGAGCAGCTGTTTATTTGAAGTACAACAAAATGTATGTATGTTGGGTATACTACAATTTTCTATAATGTTTTTATAATCAGAACTACGCGAAATCTATAACATCGGTTAGCCATTAATTGAACTATTTGAGGGTTGTTAGCTCACTATATATCTAGATAATGCATGGAGGGATCAGTTTTTATTGTTTTGTAATTTTTTTGATTTTTGATCTACAGGTGTGACAACCACGCGTACTCCAGTCCCTGCTATTGACATACGAGAACGTGAGATATCACATACCACTGGCAATAGCAGTGAGATATCATTAGGCAAGGGGACATCTTAGGGGTGGTGGTGGATGAACTGTATTCAGTCAACGGTAGCACCCTCAGTCTAAGCTGTGGAATATTCCTTGATGGCTATTGGTTCCTTGAGGAAACGAGCCTTCATATAACTATGTATGGGCGTCACAGGATCAAGGAATATGCCACCGGCTCGATTATTGCCAACTACATTTTTGTTTTGTTTCAGCAAATTTTTGTAAAAAGTTTGCAATTTACTTTTTTTTCCTTTTATTTATCATAAAATATTGGCCTATGTCATATTTTGTAAGTGATAGGATTTATGTTTAGTTATCCATTCTTTAACAAAAAAAAAAAATTACGTCCATCAACACCTTTGAACGTATGTTGTTGCGGGACCTTGGTCTTTAAAGGTTTTTATGTGTTGCTGTGACACATATTGTTATTCCTACTACACTACACATTTCATTTAAGAAAAACAAAGATCATTTTATTTCCAGAGCTGTGGTGATGTTAGCCTATGCCTATGCGTTGCAATATTTTTTCTGTGAAGTAGCGAAAAATAATTTGCCCTCCGTATGGAGGGATCAGTTTTTGTTGTTTTGAATTTTTTTTTTATTTTTGATCTACGGGTGTGACAACCCCGCGTACTCCAGTCCCTGCTATTGACATACGAGTTAACGTGAGATATCACATACCACTGGCAATAGCAGTGAGATATCAATAGCCAAGGTGACATCTTAGGGGTGGTGGTGGATGAACTGTATTCAGTCAAGGGTAGCACCCTCAATCTTAGCTGTGAATTAATCCTTGATGATGAGACGCTATTGCTTCCTTGAAGAAACGAGCCTTCATATAACTATGTGTGGGCTTTAATATTTAAGAAAGACGGTGCGTCACAGGATCAAGGAATATGCAACCGGCTGGATTATTGGCAACTACATTTTTGTTTTGTTTCAGCAAATTTTTGTAAAAATTTGCTATTTACTTTTATTTCCTCTATTTTATCATAAAATATTGGCTTATGTCATATTTCGTCAGTGATAAGTTGTTTAGTTATCCATTCTTTAACAAAAAATATAAAAAAACAAAAAAAGAAAGTTTTACGTCCATCAACAACTTTGAACGTATGTTGTTGTGGGACCTTGGTCTTAAAAGGTTTTTATGTGTTATTGTGACACATATTGTAATTCCTACTACACAACACATTTTATTTAAAAAAAAAAACTCAAATAAATTCCAAATAATTTGCTTTTTTTCAATTTAAATTATTAATACGTTTTTCCACCTTAATTCGAATTTGCCTTACTCACAATTCGATAAACGTAATTTCAGAATCTCTTCCGAGATTCGTTCTCTGATTTGTAAGCAAAAACACCAGGTTTTATTAAGTACATAACACCTTAATTGTTCCACAACAACAGGAAAAAACACAGCAAACAATATTTCTATCTAGAATATTCTTTCTAGCTTTTGAAACTCCTATGGTTTATCACAAAACACTTCTATTAAATAACACTTAATTATTTACAAAAACTAATTTGAAAATAACTTCTATTTACACGATTTTATATGCACGGTAGAACGTTTCGTTATTAATTTTAATTATAACTTTAACCATCGCAGCTCTAAAGTAAAACTAACTATAATTTTGCAAGAGGAATTCCTTTTACACAATTGTGCATAATTTCTAGATTATTCGAGGTCACTTTCTTTAGAAACTCTTGAAAATCTAATAATATTCGATAACATTATTTTAGCTAACATGTTGTTTTGATTCATAAAATCATTCAATTTTATTTCATGTTGAAACTTATTCTAAGAAACGAATGTGACCTTAATTTTATTTTCGAAATATTGTAAATCGAAAATTAAGGTTCAATACAATTGTTGTTTTTCATTGCGTTTATGTAGAATCGGAACAATATTTTTGTTAAATTTATAAAAATTCGGTTGGTTTTATATTTACAAAAAATTGTAAAATTTAATTAGTTTTTTTTTCTGACTGCTTCTGGATTTATAATTTTATTAAGATTTTTATCTATACTATATCAATGGATCGAATTGATATCTATACGATATCAATAGAAGTATAGAATTATAAGTCACTAGAAATGAATGTATTCAATTGAATAGAATTAAAAATTGCTTTGAAAAGCGATAGATCCGTAACAAAAGTTTTATCTCAATTCCGGTCGGTTCGAGAATCGAACCGGCGTCCTTCTGATCAGAGTTAATGCATAACCATTTAACCAACTCGACCAGCGGCGTGATAAAAAATTTGTTTTTAGACGATCGACTTAACATCACAATTATTTTAATTTATTTTTAGTGTCAATTTTTGTCTTATTTTGTCTTATTTCTATCGAAGTTCACCCTTTCAAAATACTCGAAACAAAAAATAAAGAAAGAAATTGATTTAGAGTTTTCCCATTGGAGTATTTTTAGGTAAAGTTTTGCAATATATCTTTTTAATCGATTAAAATTTTTGTTATTGCTAATTTATCGTGGCGACCCAAGAATGAAACCCTGACAAGGAAGGTATTAAATAATCTTAGCTGAAATTTTAATATCATATTATACAAAATTTTGACTGCCACTCCAGGTACTAAAAGAATCGAATGTCTTTGATCCTTTTAAATAACATCATAATTGCTTAGAACTTGAAATATTCATTAACATATCAATTTTTTGATAAAATTTACATAACGTAAGATATTAACCAAGTTCTTCCACCTAACAGGAACTAAGCAAATAACGCATAAATTTGAAGATAAAATAAAAATAATAGTGTAAAAAGTAAAAATAATAGATAAAAAGTAATAGTGTTGCAGAATCATTTTTTGTCTTTAAATTAAAAAACATCATCTGAAGACAAACACGTAAAATCCCAATCCAAAAACAATTTGTTTTTTGCTTCCGTTAAAATTCTAAGAACATTTTTCAATATTTCTTACATAAAAATAATTTTTGTGTTCATTTTTCTCAAAATTTATGAGAAATATTTAAGTAGTATTAGTAATAATGTTTAAAGCAAGCTACAGACCTACAATCAAATTGACAATCAATCGAAAACGAAAATAAACGAAATAATGATTTAGAGGATTTTTACATTAAAATTTTATTTCGTTTATTTTCGTTTTCGATTGATTGTCAATTTGATTGTAGGTCTGTAGTTTGCTTAAGAAATTCGGTTGTCAGTTGTCACTTATTTGGTAGTTTCCACATTAAAAAAATTAAAGTTCCAAATTTCATTTCTATTTTTTATGCAACCTTGTAATAGACACTGGCATGAATTCCTCTATGTCGTCCTCATATTAGAAAACTGAATACCTTTTTGTTAAACTAATAATAAGCTTTACAGACATCTTTTATACATAAATGATTCTTACATATGTGATCTGAGCCCTGAAAGCAAACTCTGGCGTCATAGTCATTGTGGAGAAGCTATATATGGCGGAACATGGATGGTGATTGCCGTCTCAACATTAAAAAAAAATTCTTTAAAAAAAAATTGAAATCAGCTCGGTAGCTCACACGACAACCGACCGTTAGACAGACCTATATTTTTTTTACTTAAGTCTTTCAGAGCGAAGGTATAGATAATAAGTTAAAAAAGTTTAAGAAAAAAACCGCGCCGTAGGTTTGTCTATAGTACTTTTAATAACAGTGTTTATCTTGGTGCTGATTATATATGCTTACCACCGAAATGTGATAAGCATCCACTTCATTTCAAAATTCAGAACGGATTTTATGATGACGTAGTTTGTTGATGTTGTTTTGAATGCACTTTTGTGAAACATGAACACTGAACCACTATATTTTTCTTTCATGTATTTTGAACAGATAATGCGTGTTTGATGACACTAAACTAAAACTACATATGTCAGCATCGTGCTTTTATGTTTTTGTGGAACTTGAATATCCTTTTTAGGATAGAAACCCAAGTTTTACCAAACAAGTGTTTGCAAACGAATTAAGTTACGTTTGTCTTGTCCGAGATATATTTCAAATGTGAGCCCCTGGTAACTAAGATACTTAGCCTCTTTCGCAGTGAGGTCAGTGACTTCGCTTTTGGTTGCATTTCCGTTCACTGCCCTTATTTGTAATAAACATGTTGTTTGTGTACAACTTTGAGGTAAATATTCACCTTTTCCGAATTGTAGTACACGCGCTATAAAAAGGCTGTAGTGGCCATTAAAGCTGTACTTGATATGTCTTCATAGTGTTTGTTCTTCCACACACGTAGAAGCTAAAGCTGAGATAATTGGTGACACGACTCCTGATTAAAAAGATTTATTTCCATTGTCATGGTCGACATGATTTTGGCAAATAAATACTATTTTAAATATTTTGAAGTGTAAGTCCAAAATAATCGTGGTTATTGGTTCTCAACAGAGACGTAAACGAGTTTTGTATTTTTGTTTGTCGATAGACAACCTTTGATTCTTTTGATGTTTGCTTACCGTTCCTAGATGAAGGTAGGATCATTAGTTCTCTGCTGAATAAAGCGGTTCAAAATAAGCTCAGTTTATTTCTTACCTGTGCAAATTGTGCTTCCACACTCCCACTCTATGACAACGCTGGCTTTGGTGCACTTGTCTTGTAATCTTAATTATTTTTAACCGTTATAACTCCTAAGTTCAATGAATCAAATGTGCTCTATAACTGCTACAAAGTAACGGTTCGCTGATAGGGTGCTCGATTTCTCATATAGTTAAATCTTAATCTTCTTCACATTTTGAGCATGTTAAACTCGATTAATAATTTTCAAGCTAACGATTACTCATATATTGTTATAAATCACAGCTTTTTCGTTTATTTACAATTTTAAAACCATCACATAAACAATTGTTATGATTTATTTTTACATCTATTATTAAACAAATAATTTAATAATTTTACATCACCCTGTATAATTAATACTAAAGATATTTCATCCGAAAATACCACATTCCCTTTCTTTCTATTTTCGTTTACATTTTGTGTTATTTTTTATTTTTTAAATCAAGTTTTTTGTCCACGATCACAGCGTAAAAAATATTCAAAGTCTCAAAATTTCGTATATATTATAAAAAAAATATATAAATATTAAAATATATGTATATTAATCATTATTTAAATATTTTCTCTTTTATTAATTGTATTTAAATTGAATTAAATAAAAATCGAAAGATATTCATATTCAAAAGTTGATCTAAAAAGTAAAAGAAAATTCGTTTATTTTCATTATAATTTTCTCTACTATTTTTATGTGGTGTGTTCTTGTTTTCCATGTGTGATTTTTCGGTTAGAATTTTTAAAGATTACTTTAAAAATTTATAGTTCCTCGTTTTTATTTTATAATTAAAAATATGTTGTTTTCTTATCAAAATTAAATAAATGTTTTTTATTTGGAATATAAAACGAATAAGTTATAATAAATAAAAATAATTAAAATTTAATTTCAAAACTTTTTGTGTGGTATTTAATTTTTTCTTATTTATTTACTGAACGTTTATGTGATACTTTTTTTGGTTTATATAATAAAATTATTTATAATTTTTCAACACGAACAGAAAAATTTAATAAAAGAAACATATTTATTGATAAATATATCTTATATGTTTTATAATTATGAAAGCAATAAATCTTTTAGTTTGAAATTTAATTATTATTCCTTATTATTACTTTTAGATTAATGCAAAATGGTGATAGGAGAAGAAACAGCGGTTGTTCAACAACAACCGCAACCAACACCACCAGCAAATATAGACAATATAATGAGCGGTATCGGAAACACTGGTACCGTAAAAATGAATAATCATAGGAAAAAGCTAAGACAAAGATTTGATATAATAAAAAAATTAGGACAAGGTACTTATGGTAAAGTACAATTAGGAATAAATAAAGAAACTGGTCAAGAAGTAGCAATAAAAACAATAAAAAAATGTAAAATTGAAACTGAAGCAGATTTAATACGAATTAGAAGAGAAGTTCAAATTATGAGCTCAGTGCAACACCCAAACATTATACATATTTATGAAGGTAAGTTGAACAATTTAGATCTAGATTGTCATATATAAAAAATGTTCTTTTTGGGGTCTAATTGGCCTGTAATTAATTCCGTTGCATGATGCCTTTGAATAATCCCTGTCACAATCGAATTCGGTGGTTCTGTCTCGTTGAAGGCAAGATCCTCGAATTCCATGTGAATGAGACAACGAGTTGCCACAAAAAATATTGTAGTGACCGAATTTTTGTTCAGTTTTTCCGGTAGAGGAAGATGTTTGTAAAAAACAACGTGCTCAGCAATCTAGGTTTGAATCTATCGACCCATCCGTTTTGTACTCGATTTCATAAATCCAACGGTTGTCGATTAACCTGTGATTCTCTGGAAATTCCTTCAACTTCCAAGTATCGTTTTGAATCAATGAAAGTATCTATCATCCATTGCACATTTTCATTTTTCCTGTTTTCGGAATTTATTTATCTTCAAACGATGTTGGTTCGTATTCTGCAACGAAAGCAAAATTATCAGCAACGTTAATTTATGATTTACTCCTCAGTCTGCGGGCTATGTTGTCTTTTGTCTCATCAATTTTTATCAAATTTGATCACGTCTTTAATTTTACTACAACTGAAATTGGAGCCTCCTCAAACACAACTAGAGGTGCAATCTTCCTCCTTCAATTTCACAGGCAAAACTGGATCAGATTCACAGTGACTACATTTTTCAAAAATTACTTGCTACTTATCCGATAATTCCTTGAAGATAACATCTCTAGCAATTTTTAATTTATTTTTGCTGATATTCCACAGACGAAAACCTTTAGTGTTATCGCAAATCGCAATATCCTAAAAATAAACACTTTTAGCGGACTCTTATAAACCAAAAACCTTAAAGTTGTCGAGAGTAGGTTTTTTAGTTGAACCTAAGTTCATAGGGTGTCTTGCCCGTGACTGCTTCAGCCCAAAATTTAAAATCTAAATTTTTGGAATGTATCATGGTTCTCGCTGAATCAACGATCGTTCTCACTCCAGCTCAGCACTTCCCTTTTGTTCGGGAGTATACGGTACTGTCTTTTGATGACAAATGCTATGGTTTTTCAAATTTGTGTCCATGTCAGCATTACGAAATTCCAAGCCAATTCCGTACGCCATATTTTTATTAAAAAGCCAGTTTGATGTTTTATTGACTTTATGAAATTGAAGAAGATCACAAACTTCTGACTTGTTTTTCATGAAAATACAACACGATAATTACAGTCTTCATCTTTAAATAATATAATATTTTATATTATTTTTCGAGATATTTCTCGAACCACCGGATTTCATCTGCATCGGTTCACAAACATCAGAGTGTATGATACTACCACATAATGTTGATTTGTCTTGAAATTTCGGCAAACTTGCTCGATGATGTATATGCATGAATCACACCAGAACGGGTGTGATTCATCATTGACGAAATCAATGTTTTCTAAACGTAAAAAACTCTTTTCATAATCAACACTCTAATGAGCCAAACGTGCATGCTATAATTCAATCGTGCCGTTCTTAGTGACTTTTGAACCAGCAAACTTATGTTTGCCTCGGGAAAAAACAACTTTAAAAATCATTTTAAACAACTTTAACTGTCGAACTCCCACTGCAACAACGCGACCATCAGTAAATTTTTCACATTTATTTTGATCGGACATCAATTTCATCATGCAATATCAAAATCCTTGTGGTTTCTAAACCAGTGTCTCTTCTAGGTCATTTGATCGCTGGTACCAGATTCCATTATTTTTAACTGACATCAATTGTTGACTGACAGGCACTTTGAAAATTATAGAAGTTTGATGGTAACGTCATCAAAATTTCGTTATGAACATGGAATCAGAACTTTCTTCATTTAAATCCTTCAACTGCTGAACAACACCTTCTAATTTAGAAATATAAGTTTCTATATTGTCATGCGGAATTTTGGTGAAACTGTAAAACCGCTGTTGCAAAAAATGAACACTAGAATTCGATTTTTGTTCATACACGCTTTGTAACTTTATCCACACTTCATGTGGATAAAGTGCTACAATTAATAATATTCAGCAACGGTTGTTGTCCAATTGTAGTTACAATGACCTTTTGTGCTTTAACAACTTTCTTGTGCCATGCCGCTAATTTTGCTGCATCGGTGTCATCTGGTTTTATATTTTTTATGACGACATCATAAGTTTCACTGACATTCGACAGAATTTTCAGTTGAAATTAACATCCACTGTTTCTGGCCTTCTTAATTTTTAGTTCTGTTTCCATTTTTTAATAATAATAAATTTTAATTATTAATTCTTAATATAAAAATATTAAAATATGAAAAATATTGAAAATATATTGTTATAACGGAGTTCACTAAAATTAAGTGCTACACACAATTAAAAATAGTACATTATGATGCTAGGACGTAAAGCTAAAGATTTTGGACGGATGTGGAGTTTGCAAATCGAGGCGCTAGCCGAGATTTGCACCCACATTAAGTCCAAAATAGCTTACGTCCGTGCATCATATACTATTTTTTATTCGCCGCAAGCAAAATATTGTAAGAAAAGTTGTTTATTCTAAATTAAAATTACAAATTTTCATAAATTTTAAAATCAAAATATGTGGAACAAGTAACCTTTGAAAAAATATTTATTATTTTTTCCAAATTCTATGACAACAAATGATAACAACTATTTTAATTGGATAATGAAATTTTGAATTTGCGGGTTGCTTTGATAAAAAAATTTATTTTTCATAGAATTTAAACAAATACAAATGCTTTTTACTTTTTTGGACGTAGCTATGACGACAAAATAAATAGCTGAAAAGTGATACTTTAAAGCCGCAAATCACAGTAATAAAGTAACACTTTAATATATAGGCGAATAAAAAAGTTTTTATAATTGTTCTTTTATTACATAAATACCGTTATTTGAATACTATTAATATTTCAGTAATTATATGCGCACATACACGTGTAACCCTTTATTTAACAAAAACACTTGTTGCGTATTAAAAATGTCTTTTACGCATTCCCAGTGTCCCAAATAAATTATCTGCGATAATCAAACGTATCGAAAAATTTTTGCCAAGATCAATAACCCGCATTAAACCAAAAAACAATTTTCACGCCTCACCACAATTTACAAACGTTCCGAAACAATTTTCGCGCACTTGAATTTAATCGCAATTACCACGTTTACTAATTATTAATTTAATTACCGATTAAAACACCATTTTTAAGAAACGGTTTATCCATTATTACAATATTCATAAATGGTGAACATTATATTTTAATTCAAAATTCTATACCAAAGTCAACAGTTAACACACATGGTTTAATTTTTGTTTCTTAATAGATTGCAGTGAATTTTACAAACATTTTATGATCCCGAATTCATCCAAGATTCCTTTTTGGGGTTGAGAAAATACCCAAAACACCAAAAGAAATCATTTTTTGTTGATTACTGGTGAGACAACCCCGCGTTTCCCAGAGGGTGGACCACCTTTACTGAGAATTTCAATCGAAAATATTATGAAATCTACTTATAGTATAGGATCCGAGTATACAATTATCTTCACCGAACTGGTTAATGGATGCAAAGTATTTTATATTAAATTAACTATGTTAATAAATATATTGCAAGTGGGTTGTCTAAAAAATTTCGGTTCATAATATGATTAATTAAAAATTTAAAAATTAATTTCTTTTAAACATTTGACCGTTTCGGTTAATATACAAATGATATACAAATGATATAATCAAAAGTATTTAGCCTTTAGAATATGCAAACGATAGGTGGTCAGGCAGGCATAAACAGGCAGATCGATATTAGTAATTTGCACTGGTCTGGTTAATGAATAAACTTTATGTCAAAATAAAGATTATTTTATTATGAACACGGTGGTATAGGGTTGTCTGCAAAAAATCAGTCCAGAATTAGGATTGTCGAGTTTTAAAAAGTGCAATATTCCTACGAGTGAATACGTGCGACAGAGAGGTTCCAGCGAACTTTTTGTCTGTGAAAATTAAAATAATACCGATAGACTCGTAAATGCTGCGCATTATTTTGGAACAGCTTGCCACAACATTCAGAATTGAATTGAAAACTATTAACCAGTTTAATGCACAGAAACATTGTCTTACGTTTCCTTCTTTATACATTCAAATAACATCTAGAATTATTATTTACAGTTAACGTATATTTTATAAGTTAGTATGTATAACTTATTTACGTTTCAAATATGAATTAAATAAATTTAGAATACAAGAAAAAATGTTAGTTTCATTTTTATCGCAATGGATAACTAATTGCAGCAAATAATTTGTGTTTAATACAGGTGCGTAATAATCAAAGTAACTCGAAATTTTAAGGTAATTTTGATTATAATGTCATACAACAACAAATGTTGCATCTTGCGATATTATTTAATGCAAATATGTAATAGACATTTTTAAGACAACTAATATGGATAACTAATTGCAGCAAATAATTTGTTTTTTTTTATTTGTTATTTGTTTATTTTTCTGTTAAACATTATTCTGCTTCTGATTCATCGGAAGTAAAATTTTCATTTTCATCTCTGGAACATTCTTCGTCATCGCTTTCTTGTTGTGTTGTTTCTATTATGTCTTCTATCGTTAAAGGTGTTTGATCTCCAATAAACCCTGTTAGTTTTAAAGAATCATCTAAAAACCAACCGCAGTTATCAGGTTGAAATTTAACGCATATATAACCCTATATTATAGGGAATTGACAAAAATAGTTCGTAAAACTTTTTGTTTTAGTGATATCCAGCATAGTGGTATAGTGTTGGAGTCAAAACTTTTTAGTTTTTTTTAAAAACTGTTCGCTGTCTTTAGAAGAGTAATTTTTATGAAAAATGCGATACCTCGCACATCATTCACTTTAGTGCAGTTCTTGATGTCATACATACTAGCAGTAAATTCTTGAACGGCGTCCATTTTTTCATTCAGGTAAATATCGGCTTCATCTGTTAATGACGCAAAAACAGTTTGATACGTTTCATTTTTTGAAAAAAGCTTAAAAGGTTTTACTTTTCCTTTATTGAAAAATGCTGCCGTGTAATCGCAACCTGTAAATACATGGAATGCGGGTAGACTTTTGCATAATTTGGGTCCCAATTTCAACGCTAAATCGGTACAATTAATGCAATCAAAATGTTGGTTATTTATTTGTCCTTTTAGTTGCTGAATTACCAAGCCAAATTTCTGATTCCGAAATTATGTGCATATTTCCCAACAAAATAATCAAAACATCAGTATCAGAGGTTTTTATTAAAATTGTTGAGCCTGGTGCCGCTTTATAAGCATGGAAAATAGTCCTCGTATCTGCCTCTTCGTGATGACATTCATAATTAACCTCTTCAGTTTTTTTTATGAAATTTTGCTCAACTTGATAACAGTAGCACTTATGGTCGACTGTTAAAAAAATTGTTTTGTTTTGGATTATTGTTACCAAATTTTTGTTGTCCCAATAATCTGCCAGAAAAAGCATTAAAGTCTTTTTAAAACGATAATTTTTAAGACTATTTAAAAAATCTTTAGGTCTGGTTTGTTGAGGTCCCGAAATTTTGTACGAAAGATCAAACTCTTTTCGACTTTCACGTTCAAAATCTTTGATTGACGGTGATAAATAGCGATCAAAAATTAAATGTATTTCTGTAGCGTTTGTTAAACATATTTTTATAAGTATTGACTCGGCAATTTTTTCAAAAGTTTGTGGCATAGAAGATCCGATTAGGTGCAAGTAGTAAAAACCATCAATTATTTCAACGTTGATATTTGTTGGCTCAACCATTTCAGTTTCGGATTTCAAAGTTTTAGCTAACGTTGGTTTAGCAGTTTTAAACATCTCACCAGTACATGAGAGAAGAGCAGGTGGCATTTGTGCTAATGGAAAAGTCAGGCAATATTCTACATTTATTTTTTTGTTTAGGCTAATTGTTAGAAGTCGCCCAAATAGGTCTCGTATGTTATATATCTCTCGTACTGCAAATTGCTACACATATACGTTCTACGGAAGCCTCTATTATAAAACATTGCAAAGCTTGCTTTAAAGTAAAATTCAATGCTCTTTGCATTAATATTTAACACAGTACTTGGAATAAAATTTATTGTAGTTTTCATTAAAACATAAAGCTTGTTGTCTTAAAAATTTCTATTACATATTTGCATTAAATAATATCGCAAGATGCAACATTTGTTGTTGTATGACATATAATCAAAATTACCTTAAAATGTCGAGTTACTTTGATTATTACGCACCTGTATTAAACACAAATTATTTGCTGCAATTAGTTATCCATTGCGATAAAAATGAAACTAACATTTTTTCTTGTATTCTAAATTTATTTAATTCATATTTGAAATGTAAATAAGTTATACATACTAACTTATAAAATATACGTTAACTGTAAATAATAATTCTAGATGTTATTTGAATGTATAAAGAACGAAACGTAAGAGAATGTTTCTGTGCATTAAACTGGTTAATAGTTTTCAATTCAATTCTGAATGTTGTGGCAAGCCGTTCCAAAATAATACGCAGCATTTACGAGTCTATCGCTATCCTTTTTATTTTCACAGACAAAAATTTCGCTGGAACCTCTCTGTCGCACGTATTCACTCCTAGGAATATTGCACTTTTTAAAACTCGACAACCCTAATTCAGGACTGATTTTTTGCAGACAACCCTATACCACCGTGTTTATAATAAAATAATCTTTATTTTGACATAAAGTTTATTCATTAACCAGACCGGTGCAAATTATTAATATCGATCTGCCTGTTTATACCTGCCTACCCAAAGTTATGACGGGAAAAAAATAGACAACCCATCGTTTGCATATTCTAAAGGCTTCATACTTTTGATTGGTATATCATTTGTCTATTAACCGAAACGGTGAAATGTTTAAAAGAAATTAATTTTTAAATTTTTAATTAATCATATTCTGGACCGAAATTTTTTAGACAACCCACTTGCAATATATTTATTAACATATTTAATTTAATATAAAATACTTTTCATCCATTAACCAGTTCGGTGAAGATCGTTCTATACTCGGATGTTAGACTATTAGCAAATTATAAAAGAAACACTTTATTTTTGGCAATTAAATGATAAAAGCTTTCATTTTAATGAAATTAGATTATCAGCTAGCAGATTTTTCTCATGTTTCTATGATAATCGTTTTAAGAGATATAAGCTCTCAAATTTTGCCATAGTTCCATGGCTTTTTTTAATCCACAATATCATCGCACCATATTCGAATCTATCATATGAACCGTTTTTTTGAAAGTGGTATAAGTCCACTTTTGGGAAAAATTGAGTTAGTGGTAGTTCTGGCCTCTTTTTATGTATATAATCATACCTTCAATAGAGGCCGATTTGGGGTGGAGCGTGGGTGGAGAAATAGCTAAAGATCCATTTCAACATTTTATTTGTTTATATCAATAGAATAACTTTTGTTAATTTTATTTTGTTTAAACTAGCATCTTTTAACTTTAAAATAAAACAAAACAGAAGTTTCTATCTATAATAGAACCGCAGTTATGAATTTTTGAAAATAACTCATCAAGAAATTTTGAACCGCTATATTTTCCAAAAAAAAAAAAAATCCTCGAACCACCCATATCTTTTTTTCGATATAAAACTCATAAAAAAATTTCAGCCAAATCAAAAATGTGTCGGTAAAAGAATGACCCATTTACATGGGACTTATACTACCTCTTGTTCTTATTTTTTAGAACATGTTATTATTCAAAGTGGTATAAGTCCATTTGGAGCCAAAAATCAATTATTTTCTTTTTAATTTTAAATAATTATTTTTGCATAATAAAATTAAATAGGTTTAAAGTGTGAAAAATATCACAAAATTTAAGTTACATTTGGCTATATTTTTATATTAATGCAAACGCAAATCCTTAAATATCTCAATATATGAAAAAATGGACTTATAAGTTATACCACTTTAAAAAAAAACGGTTCATATTCTATTTCCTACCAACTGTTCGTCAAATTTGGAGATAAATAAGGGGTTGAAACTTATTTTATCAGTGCTTGGATTTAAACGTTTTTTTTTATTGGATGGCCTTGGGACTTGAGACGATCAGCTCATGTCGCTGATCGTCTCAAGGCAGGCCATCCAATAAAGAAAATCGAACTTGGTCAGAGATTATCATTTAATTGTACTGGTATATGAGATACATATTCCCAAAATGTGCCACATTTCCTGACAAACGTTTACTCTCCAAATAATAGATGCCTAACAATAGTCTAAATTAAAAAATATATATTACTATTGAAACAGATAATCCATCTTACTTTCGAAGTTCCATCTTACCCTAGATGAATTCTGTTCAGTCAACGGTAGCACCATCAATCTTAGTTATGGAATATTCCTTGACGATGGCGCGCTTTTGGTTTGTCTCTATGTGCTATCTTTAATCCTTGAGGAAGACAGTGCGCTATTTAATTTTAAATTTGCCATTGTGCCTTTTATTTTATTTATATTTCCTCTATTCTATCATGAAATATTGACCTATGTAGTAGTCATTCAGTTTGCCATTCTTTAACAAAAATTAAAAAAAAACAAAAAAATTTACCTCCATCAACACCTTAAAACGAAAGTTGTTGTAACACATATTGTATTGACTTGTCTACTACATGAAACTCAGCCATAGTTAACCAAACGGATTTTACTTTATTTTGCAAATGTCAAGATTAATGATGATTAACTTGTGGTCTACACTCTGCAACATGGCCCTTATACTACTCCAAACGCAATCACAATTTTCATTTCAGACTGTTGAGATTAATATCAAGTTTTAGTTTAAAATTTAATCGCAAAAAATCAAACAGTGTGAACCCAAAATATATTAATATTAGTCAAAATCCTAGATTGCCATCCAGGGTTGTTTATTGAAATGACCAAAATCGAAATCATTACATCAAACAAGTTTGGTTTTTAAGGAAACGAAAAGTTTCAACACCAAAACAAATTCTCCATATTTCCTTTACATGACATAGTTCAATCCGCATCGTGTTCCATACCTTTTATCGGGTATTACTAATGTGCATATGATCGTGGATCAACACAAATTTCTTTTTGTGGTGTATAAAATTTTTGCAGTGTCGAGACGATTCACATCCATACCGAAGATTGAGTTGGAGAAATTATAAATATCAGAACATCATCGTTATCCAAGATAACTTGATTGTTTTCTTCCCAAAGTTCTTTTTGAAGAGGTGATGCACATCTAACAGTATGCCTTAAATTTTATAAATGCTCGATCGAACCATTTTGCGTGTTCCATATATGTAAATGTTAAAAACGCTCCAGAGAATGATTTTTTAAATAATGTTTCTTGAGGTTGAGAAAATTTTCTAATTCGAATTATGATTCTCGTTTAAACAATTAAAGCGTTCTGGATTCATTAAAATTTGCTTTTTGAGTGGAAAAAATCTCAAATCTAAACTTCACACTTCCATGTTAACTGGACAGCCTGACACAATGCTGTGGTCAGAAACCATTGGGTTCGATAGTCTCAATCCATCACCGTCTCCATCCAACATGAAAATAAACTTCAAAAATCTTTATCAAAACCAAATAAATTTTCATTTCCAAAAGATTGTGCTAAGTTTTACAAATATATAGATAGATGGTTCCGATTTTATCTCAGATTTCGTGATAAATATTTCAGACTAGGTGATGAAAATAGCTAAAACCAGAATAAATGTAACAGCTCTTCACAAAACTGCAGTGTATCCAATCCGTTTCCATGTCCAATAAATTGTGACAAATGATACAAATGCCTAGTTAATTCCTGATGGGTTCAGGTTTGCTTTTTAAATAGGGAAAACGTTTAATCAATACTACACAATTTTCTCCTAAGGCTACCAATAAAATTATGCTCCAGAGATTTTGGTTTTGCCTTTATAATTTGTGCCCACTGTGAATATAAACTCACGATCAAAAATGTTTTTACGGAAACTAAAATCATGTGATATAATACCCCAAGTCTTGTCATTTTTTTAACAAACAATCAGCAAAACAATTACGTCTATCCCCATAGACCAAACTCCGTTACACAATTCAATTCTCTCAAACGAAACAAATAATGGCAATGACAAAAGTTGCGTCTCCAAAACAACCGGCTCAATAGATGTAACAATTATTTTGTTTCATATTAATTACTACATATTGTTGACCCCAATATTCGTCTGTGTATAGGTTATTTCTGTCATGTTCTGATACTCGTCGCTTTAATAATGAAACAACGTATTCGCAAAAGTGTAGTTTCGAGATAATTGGGTTTAAAGATTTTTCGATTTTCTGATTTTCGTAAACTCGGCAGCACAATTGAATGAATAAAGATATTGGAAAAAAAATTTCTACCAATTAATCTTTACTAATTTCCCCACAGCATATTAAAATTTCACATTAGTACCTGCTGGCTTTTCTACCTAAAAAGAGGTGAAAAGTCAATCAGGTACCTTATACGTTATTTCATATTTCATATACGTTATTTCATTTTGCATGGAAGGACGATTAAGCCTAAAACTTATTATAATTGAAATAACACATAATATTCTTACAATTTTTTATTTATATGAACCGGCATATCATGTAGTAATGAATGATGCTTATACAATATTTTAGATTTACCATTTCGTGTGGCGATCGTAATGTATGTAAAGTATACGACACTGATTTTACCCAAGTTATTATTCTGTAGGAATTGAAATATCGTACATGCATTTACGCTGTTTCAATATTTAACCAAATTCAAATTTGCATGTACGTTAATTAACAATATATTAATTTTCACCCCCAGTTATAAAAAAATTGGAAAATGTTAAAATGCCACTTTATAGACATCCTTATGGGGAATGCAGCGCACCCATTATATAAAAACAACGTATATATGGCATACGTTATTTCATTATTAAAGCGACGTACTGTACTTGATTCAAAAGCGAGCTACATATTTAGATTGTGAGTGATCAACGAATCGTGAATCTTGACGCCTCATACTTTATTTCCCACTCAACGACAATGTTGAACTGTTATGTTGTTGTAACGACGAGATGTGGTGCTATTCTTCCGGCTCCAAGTCCAGATTCAGGAACTCTGCTACTGCCCTTGGGCGGTACCACAGATCTTCCTTCGTCAGGTCGGTTGGTTTCTCTGTACAATTGAAAAAGTGGTTAGCATCATGTGGCGTGTCCTCACATGTGGGACACTTGTCAACAATTTCCTGGCCAATTCTACTCATGTAGTTATTTAAGATGCGTGACCAACCGGATCTTAACTGCGCTAGGATGGTTCTGGTGCTGCGTGGCAGTTTGACCTCTTCGGCAGCGACTTGTGGTGGCTTGCTATTAAGAACTCGGTTCGAGTCGTAGTTCTTTATTGTGTCTTCTACAGCTTTGCTATGTATATTTTTAAGCCCCGTCTTATACGAAGGCTCGTCGATGTTACCGATGACTTGATTGTTTTTAACATCTGGTAGGAAGCATTTCGCAGTCCTTATGTCTCTAGATGGTGTTGTCATGGATAAGTTGTCATTACAGGGATGTTACACTTTATGACAGGCCCAAAGATATTATTTGGTGAGCATTTCGTTATGTTCATGGACCGGCAATATGTTACATTCCTAGTGTAGATAATCTCGGTGGGCCATCAAATGACATCCGGTTGCTGTACGCCAGGCTGCGTTCTGTGTTATTTGTAACTTGGGGTGTCCATAGGGGAGCGTAATTTATGAAAGGCCTTCCTATTGCTTTATAAACTGTTATTATAGTGTTTTTACCTTTATCCCACGAACTACCCGCTAGAGCTTTTAGTGCGTTATTCCTGTTTTTAAGTTTTGTGTTCACTTGTTGCGCATGAGCGTTGAATTTAAGTAGTGGATCGAATTTTACCCCCAGCAGTTTTGGATTTTTGACTGTAAGAATTAGTATGTTGTCAATGCAGATGTTAAGTGTTGTATTTACCTCCTTCGTCCATGTGGTGAAAAGTGTGGAAGTAGACTTTTCAGGGGATAGTTTCAATTTTTTGGTTATAAACCATTCATTCAAGGTGTTAAGGTAGGTGTTTAGGACATTAGTGAGTTGTTCCATGTTATTTCCTGTTGCAAGCACCGTGCAGTCGTCTGCATATGACGTGATGATTATTCCTTTCGGTAGTGCCGGTAAACTACTTAGGTAAAGGTTGAATAATGAAGGTGAGAGAGCTCCATCTTGTGGAACTCCATGTCTGAGCACTCTCATCCTAGATCTAGTGTTACGGTACTCAACGTATGTTTGACGGCCGCTTAGGTAGTTGTGCAACCAGCGCTTTATTAGACCTGGCAGATTAGTATTGAATATGTCGTTCATTAGTGCACCGTGTTACACTGTGTGTCAAAAGCTTTTGACAGGTCAAGTGCAACTAAAATTGTTTTAGAACAGGGTTGTTTTTGGTTTAGACCATCGCTGACTTGGTTTTGAATTCTATAAAGAGTGGTGGTTGTACTATGTGCTTTCCTAAAGCCATGTTGATGTGACGTCAATTTGCAAGATCCAGTTAGCCGAGGTAGCAGCAGTGCTTCTATCAATTTTGCAACCGATGAGAGGATAGAGATTGGTCTATAGAATTCTCCTTTTTCTTCAGGCTTGCCAGGGTTCAAAATGGGACTTATTCTAGCCGTTTTTCAGATATTTGGTATCTGGAGCGTATTTAGAGATGTGTTGAGTATGGTAGTGAGAAAGTTCAACCCTTTGGGTCCACTGTGTTTCAGCATGAGGGGTGCGATGCCGTCTGGTCCAATAGCTTTAGATGGTTTGGATTTCTTTATTGAACAGTTATTGATGCCATTGCTCTTTATAAATAACCTGAAGGTATCACATCGGTGTAAAGGTTCTTACTATTTTGTTCGAATATTCCAAACAAATATTCCAAGAGATCACTCTATCCAATGTTGCTGTACCGCACTGCTATACTACAATGAAATTTCAGTAAATGAAGGACTATAACTATGCAGTGAAAATTACCCTCTGGTTTTGCCTGATTGCAAATAGACAAACAATATTCTTTATATTTTGCAAGATTCTTGCAAACAATGTTAACATACTAGCTCTTGTTTTGATTAGGACATAATTCGTTTGATCATAAAAAATTATAAAACATGATAAAATGTTAAAAACTCGAAGTGATTTTTCACAGCTAAAACTTTTTATCTGTTCAGCCAAAAACAAAATAATTGTTTGAAATGAAATGAAAAGTCCGAAACACGAAATCAAAAAATAACGTAAGAATTAGTAATTTATAGCCCTCTTGTACACGACCAATTCTTATCTAATATCTGTCATCAAGATATATACTTTGGCTACAAGCTGTATTATCATAAATAAAGCTTCCTTTTGGCTTTCATTTTGAAAACCGAATGGAATAATGACCAGAGATTAATGCGTTACTCCTACTTACTAATACAATTTAGATTTATTTTGGGTTTGGACACTTCACGTTATTTAATAACTTGTTATAATGACAAACATTTTTACCGATATATTATTTTTTGTTGCAGTTTTTGAGAATAAAGAAAAAATGGTTCTAGTCATGGAATTTGCAGCGGGTGGAGAGCTTTATGATTATTTATCAGAACGAAAGGTTTTATCAGAAGACGAAGCAAGAAGGGTTTTTAGGCAAATAGCAACAGCAATATATTATTGTCATAAACATAAAATTTGTCATAGGGATCTGAAACTAGAAAATATATTATTAGACGAACATGGAAGTGCTAAGGTAAATAACGATACTATTTGAAATCTTATTCAATTTCTGTTTCATGTTCTTAAAAAGATCAAACAAAATTGATTTTCATTTCATTTTAGATCGCTGATTTTGGTTTATCAAACGTTTTTGATGAGCAAAGATTACTAGCAACATTTTGTGGTTCTCCGCTATATGCTTCACCTGAGATTGTAAAAGGAACACCTTACCAGGGACCAGAGGTCGATTGCTGGTCGCTAGGAGTTCTTTTATATACATTAGTTTATGGAGCTATGCCATTTGATGGTTCTAATTTTAAGAGATTAGTCAAACAAATTAGCGCTGGTGAATATTATGAACCAAAAAAAGCTTCAGCAGCATCACCTTTAATACGAGAAATGTTAACTGTTTGTCCGAAAAGTCGAGCAACTATTGAATCTATATGTAATCATTGGTGGGTAAACGAAGGTTATAATGAGTCATGTTTAGATCTTGCAGAAGAATTAGCCAATCAAACACCAGTCCGTTTAGATGTTTTACTTTCACTGTCACCGCCCGCTGTTACTGCAGACCAGTTAGTTGTTCCAACACCGGGATTGCAAGAATCAATGTCTTCTGATCGTGTATCTCGTAGCCATTCGGTTGGTTCTGTGATTGATATGGCAAATACAGAAGCTGAACGTAGAATTATTGATATGGTTGTGGCTGGAGGTGAAGCCGCTTTAATGCCATCACCAACACGCACAATAACCCCCGCCGAGAGTCCAGCACAAACAAAACGTAAACTGGAACAAACCGTTTCTACGGAAAATGCTACTGGAGCTGTCAAAAAAAAAGAAAAACCATTTGATCCAGCAACTGCATCAAAATTATCTATAGCCGAAAATATGGAGTTAGATCCAGAAAAAGAAACACAACCTATAAAGCAAAAGGATTTATCAACAACAAATCTTCAAAACGTTGAAAATATGTGTGATGAACTTTTACAAAAAGAACCAATCAAATCTAGTCCTTCGAAAAAATTGATAAAGAAAAAAATTAATAACTCTGAAATTAAGGTTCCTGAAGTAATAAAAGAAAGCGAAGTTCAGACATTAGACGCTCAAGAAACAAATGATATTCAATCTGACAACACAGAGAATGCTGAATCCAATGATGCTTTAAAATCAGCAGAAAAAAGAAAATCCAGAATTTTTGAAACGGCAGAAAAATTCCAAAATATGAATAATCAAAATACAGAAAAAAACAAAAGATTTGGTGCTTCCGTCGGTAATGTTGGAAATTTTAAAAAGGAATTTGAGAAGAAAGCTTCTATGACTGGAACTAACTTAGCGACTGAAAAAAATTATATCGATAAAAAATTCTCGCCCGTTCCAAAGATGGGTAGGAAAGCTAGTTTAGATGATAGTAAAAGTATATCAATGTCTGAACAATTAACTAATCAAGAAATTGAAAATGCAATGGAGAAGGGTAAAATGAATGATAGTCGATCGTCCATCGCTAATTTTTCATTAGAAGAAGCCAGAAAATCAATGGAAAATTCGATAGCACTTTTAAATCAAGTACGATCACATTTTTGAATATTTTTATTGTATGAACTGTAAATCATTATTTTTTTCAGGCTAAGAACGAATCTAATAACGAGGTGGATCAATTGTGTGCCCAAACGGAAAATGTTTCGGTTTCAGAAAATGATAGGGAAAAGAAATTAAAGAGCGCCAGAGAAGTTATTGGTAATGCAATCCTGCCAGGAAGATTATGCATGGGTTTGATCTGAATACTAAATGTGCATGTAAATTAATTGAAAATTTATTTTCTCTTTGTTATTTTAGGTGTTAGGAAGCCACCGGTTCCTTTTGGTATAAATGGAAGATCAATTTCTGGCAGTGTGATACCATCATCTAGTACGTTTGATAAAAAGTCGATTAGAGTTCAAGTTGGTCCAGAACCTAATGATATAGCAACTGCAACATATTCTGTATCGACCCCAGAACAAAAGTTGTACCATCAAGATCCAATCTCAAACGTGCATAGGCGTATGTTTATTTTTTTGATATCACACACCAGTCCAAGTTTGTAAAAATATTCTTGTTTTTCAGCTGTTGCGGTTCCTACGTTACAGGAAAAACCTGAACATGAAAGTACTACAAAAACTAGTCGTGCTGAAATTGTTTTGAAATCAGCAACATTACCAAGAAGGAAGCCTGGTAAACCAGATGTAAAATTGGAAATTGAAAATAAACAAACTGAGAGAGGCATGAGATTTTCAACTGAAATGCAACATCATATACCAGATTTACGAAGTGCTCCAATTCGTGAACACCCGTATAGTCCAGTTACTACAACATCTCAACCTAGGTCAACAAGCCTCGAACCTAAGGAAATTATTATTCCAATCCAAAGACCACCATCATATCAAAAGTCTAATGTTCTACCAACCTATAGGTAAAATAAATTTAAGATTCTTCGTAAACATAAACTTATTCTATTATTTTAAATTCAGACCTGGATCACTATCTCGACAATCAACAAATGATTCCGATACAGAATCTACTCAAATTCAAACGCCAACAATTAGTTCATCATCTACAATTGGCAGTTCAAACTCTCAACCTATTAAAAAGAGTCCAAGAGAATTCATTATACCGATTGCTGTAGAAGGTGGCGGTTATGTTACACCAAGAGCTGGCAGTTTAGAACCATCTGATTCTAATTCAACTACAACAACAACAAGCTTTAGTAAAATTGGCAGACCAAGAAGAATGGGGTTAGTAACGATGTTGTATTATTCTAACAGGTTAAGTTAATGTGTTATCGATACTTTAGATCTCTTCTAAGCGACAAAGACATTGAAGAAGAATCACCATTCCAAAAACTGCATCGACATACTTCAATTGGAAGAGATAGTGATAACGATGAACCACGTTTCCATACAATGCATCGTTTAAGGTAAGACAATAAGATTTTTCAATAAATATTTTGTTAATTTTGTTAATTTCGTTAAATAGGAGTACACGTCCACTCAAACGTCTTGTTCAAGATCCAAATGACTCAGCAAGTTCTGGTGATGATGATGATGAAGATGGTTTTGAAATTTTAACTGCAGAAAATCTATTTTCAACATTGTTATCAAGAGTAATTTTTTAATCAAAAGAACTAAATTATATGGAAATAAAACAAATTGACTTAACATTTGTTTTAGGTTCGAGCATTAACAAACCGTATGAATGTTAATGATACACATGGTTTTCCGTCTACCAGATTAATGGGTAATTTACGACAACCTCATAATTCGTTTTGGAACCATGATCCTTTTGCAAGGTAACATTGTGTTTTATTTTAATTTTTTGTTTCGTTTTATTTTAATAAGCAAGCATCATCATCCAAAGCATTTTATTTACAAAACACATTATACAAAAAATATAGAATTGTTTCGCATTTTATGCAATTAATTTTAACTGTTTTTATACAATAATTGTGATTGAAATGATTTATTAATATCTTAGCTCGCATTATAGTTATTCCTATAAAAGTGAATTTGTGGAAACAAAAAACAAGTAAGTTTCTTTAATTTCGTTCATCATATCATATTAAAAGTATGTTTGACAAAACTCTAGAGTAGAATCCATAATCATATGTTTGATATAGTATAGTTAGTTATTAAGATCGATTGATCTACAAGTTTTTGATTTCATTCAAATTCACCCAATTCACATTCCAGTAGAACGTTTCTAACATTACTGTAATATTTATTGTTTTAAAGATAAATTTAGTCCGTTTTAAAATAATGAAAGTGAGATTTATATCAAATTTTAAATCTACATCTCTTTTATAAAACTTCTAGTCCCATAAAAATGGATTTTAAAGATGAGGCATGTTGTTTTATTTTTATATTACTAGAACATCCTTCAAATAACAACGAACGCATATTTATGTCAAAAACTAATCGATGTACATTTCAATGAAAATTTGTTTTAAAGTCTAAAATTTGTGTCATTTCGGCGCTGTGAACGAAGCTTTGTTTTTAATTTTAACATTAACTGTTCAGCTAATTATTCTGTAGAGACAAATTCAGTATGTAATAGCGTATTAAAATTTTAGGTGGAAAGCCAATATACCTAAAGATTACCTTTAAATTTATTCTACAATATGCAATCTTTAGAAATATGAGTATTGTGCCACTTCTGTTTTTGTTACATGTTTACTTAATTTCTATCATTTTTAAAGTTTTTGATCCATCGAGCCGGTAACCCCTCGAAGAGTAAATAAAATTCACTGTTCCACGCTGGTTTTTCAATTAGGTTAAACCTATCTACCTTGGTTAAAATCATTTTGAATGCTTCTCTTACAGTATACTAACTCTTGTTTTTTTTTTGTTTGTGTGAGTTCCTTTGCAACCGCATATTGAAAGTCTCCGTGATACCATACCACTACTGATTGATGTGTTTCTGACCAATGTCTACTACGCTGTATTGCAAGACTTGTTAATACCCGAACCTACTTAATTTTTGTTGTTAACACTTTTAACATTGATTGGCTTCTGTACCATTGGTAGTTTTCTAAAAAAATTCAACCATATATCAACCACAAACGTTTCTATGTTACAATTAAGATGCCTTTAATGTTGAAATTCTACAATTGCATTCTATGCAGATATATTTTTCTTTTCCGTAAATAGATTACTAGTGCATTCCATTTGTCATGAAATATTTGCGGTCGTCGTTAAAGTGTATGAAAACTTTCTGCGCCATTTCAAAGTTCTGAAACAAATCACTACTATTAAGCAACATCTCACCTTTACTGTTCAATATCTCCTTCGAATATGTATGTTGTCAAAAGAAAGTCCAACCGACTAACAATGTCTTGTTATAAACTCGGTACAGATTATTATTCGAAGTGAAGCTGCTACATAAGGTAGCAGATTATGTTCGCTCTAACAAGTTAGATTAGTTTGGACATTTTCTACAAGGTAAAGGAAATTCAGAATGATAAAAAATATTTACGTTAGTTGATCGGTAAGGAGTTATCTGAGAGGAAAATCTTGCCTTACATGAGATGCTGATTGCTGATGTTAACTTAAAAGAAATGACTTTATGAAGAATATTTATACAAACACTAGGTCTATATTTTTAGTCCGATAAACCATAAACATCATGACAAAGATCGTTTTTTTGCATTATCGAGCAGAACGTTAAGTGGCTTAGTGGTAAGCTAGCTGGACTCGAACTCGGCGGACCCCCGTTTATCTCCCTTTTAGGTCAAAGGGTTTTAAGCAAAACATTAGCAATAAACAACACACCTTTTTTCTAACCAACCGATGGTCAACCAATAAGATTGATAAACTATAAAAACATTCTATTGACAGAGTTGATAATTCACATATAACTAATCGATTAAATTGAGTCTTCAATAGAGTTTTAAAATTCGATCATAAAATTGAGTGAATTGAAAATTAAAACAGGTGAAGCATACTTGTTGACAGTCTACGTTCCTCTATGGAACAAATACGGCACAAAAAATTATGAATACGATCGGTTTGGTGAAAGGAGTTCTTTAAAATTTGTTTTATGGTTCTTAAGAATTGCTGGTTCCAATCCAACGGGCACACCTAAACAGACGAGTCGTAACCATTTAAAAAAGTTAATTTTATTGATCACCATAAGTCTATGCTCCATTGGCCTATCGGTGTGGCTATGTGACAATAAGTCTTTAGGCCCACCACCTCTTAGAAACGGGACTGCAAGACTGAATCATGAACCATATACAAGAATCCTAAAAGAACTACACAAAACGGTAGGTAATGCGTTACGGGGCACAAACACCGGGCCTATATTATAAATGCCTAAATAATTGTTCAAGCCACCCAACCACCACACAAAAAAAAATACTAAAAAATATCTAAACTGTTTGTTATAAGTTTCAATCGGTCCGTGATATAATTCAGAAATAGGATAAGGGACAAATTTAAGGCTATCGATCGAGACATAGCGAAGCATGGAACCCTATGTTTTATGGTCCCGGTGTGTTTAGGTTAGTTCTCACAGAACCTGGGGCGTCATTTCCGATCGTGTTTTCAATCAAATTCGTTTACTGTTAATTGCATAAAAATAATTTACTTTAGTTTTCAGTCAACTTTTATAACATATTTAGTTTTATTGGGGATTTTTTGAGATCAATTAAACTCAACTAAATAAAGAAGTAATTGGAATATTTTCAATTCAAATGTATGGTTGGAAGTTTCTCAGAAACTCCACTCTACTTTTCATTTTTCGTGTTTCGAATGAATTCGAACCTTCCTCCTCAGTGCTTGATTCGAATCCTTAAGCAGACACGCTGTCGATTATGCCGTTGAGACGATGACAATTTCGAAGTTGAAACTTCTTCATCACTTATTTAATTCATTTGAATATTTCCACTGTCATTAGACTCCATATTATGGAGATGTTTTTACATTATATGGGATTTTTTGCATTAAATTTCTAAACCATACTTTGTGTGAATTTATAGAATAGGGAATATTTCTATTCTAATTAACATCCTAGGTCACGATTGTATAGTCATTATTGATTGTTTCTAATCAATGTGAAATCAATGGCTGACACTTGGTCAATTTGTAGTCCTATATGTATTTCCCATATGTCCTATATGTAGTTTTAGTTTTTGTGATTAAATTTTGCTTCTGGTGGGTTTTATCTAAAATTTTGAAAGTTCGCATTCGTTATTTAATGATATTTCTTTATTGGTTGTTATTGTATTTGTGATTGTCATTTTAAATGTGCTAAGCGTAATATGATTTTTTTATTTAATTTGCTCATTGTATCAGCTTCTGAATGACCTGCCTATTTGCCCTGATTAAAATGTTGAATAGTTGTCTCATGTTACTTTTAAACTCGATATCTATGTTTTTTATGTTTATAAAACTGGATTTTGTTGTCATATGTTAAAAATGTTGATTTCTTAAGTTGTTCTATGATGTTGATCCATGTTATATTTAATTGTTGAAATATTTAATATTTACGAATAAAACTAAATCATCAGTTGCTCGATGCAACTAAAAATCATTCATTCCTATAACGTAAAAGCAACAGCGCAAGTTTTTTGTTTACTTCAGTTTTTTTAAAAAAATATTTTATGCGAAAAATACGGGTTCTAACACGCTTCACCTTCACCAAAATAGCAATTTTTCAGTACCTAATCTCATGCAAAAAACTCAGATATTTGAGTGTAGTTCGCAAAATTGTCAAAAGTTCTGCGCTCTATGCTGCCCACGTGTCGAGATGGCAAGTGGTAAAAAATGACTTAATATACTGTCTTTACAGTGTACCGTGCACTCAGACATAAACCGCGTTTCAATGCACATTAAATTAGTAAATGCAAGTTTTAAAATCGTGATATCTAACTTAAGATTATTCATTAGGAAAAAATTAAGTGATGTCTATGTAGAGAATTGGACTATCCCATTTGAAATTAGTCTTTCTGTTTTATAAGAAGATTCTCCTTTCATCACCCCAAAACCCATGTTATTTATTGGAACCACAAAGTGAACATGGACATATGCAAGCTATCTGGACATATACCGGACATGAGCATAGGCAAGAAAAAGGAGAGTAGTATTTTCTAAAGTGTAATTTGTAGCAATAAAATAGAAGTTTTATGTTAGTTTTAAAGTTTTTATTCTTTTAAAACTATCGGTAGATCATCGAGGTCGTGATGATTTTCTCTATTTGATGATTGCGTGCACCTTTGCTTAACAGTATTAGAAATATAGAAATATTGACCCTGCTCTGCTATTGACCTATGAGTTAACTTGAAATATCAAATATCACTGACAATAATAGTGAGATGTACCTAGGCAAGGTGCTATTTTAGCGGTGCTGCCGGTAGAAGTCTATTCTGTCACCGGTATGACCCTAATTCTTGGTTATGGAATATTCCTTGATGACCTATTCCTAGATGACCTATGAAGCAGTCGGAGCTTAATCGACAAAACGAGTCTTCTTATAACTCTATATCTCGACTTTAATCATTGAGGAAGATAGTGCTTCACATGATCAAGGCAATCCAATTTTATTTTTGTTCCTGCAAATTTTGCAAAATTTTATTTTTATTTTCTTGGTATCACTCAATCCTATGTGCTAGAATTTATTACTTAGTTATTCATTCTTTAAAAACTATAAAAACAAAAGCAAAAGAATTTGCGTTCATCAATACCTCAGAACGCATGCTGCTGTTTAGGTCTTGAAAGGTTTTTATGTTGTGTTTTGATCTATATTGTAAAACCTACTACAAAACACATTTTGTTTAAAATAAATGAAAACCAAATAATAGCCAAAATCCGAAGGATATTATTAATTTAAAAATTGACAATATTTTGTAATTAGAAACAGTAAGTACTTGAAAGAATAAGGTCACGAACTTTGAACATAATTAATTTATTTAAAACTGTACAATTTCATTTTTTCATGAATATCACTTTAGTTTTTACATCTTCCGCCTTTTATATTTAACTAAGCACACCCTCTATAACTAACATGGAAAGTACTGAAAAAAAAATGTTAATAATTTCTGTAATTTTTATTTTGTTGTGATATATTTTTAATTAAATAATTATAATTTTTCTTCTCCTAATTTAAAAAAAAAACAGATTCATACTAATCTCTTTAAATATTGTCTTATTTAATTCTGGGCAGTGTTTTGGTGGTTGTTTTGATATTACGTTAATCCAACCGGAATTTGGTCTTAAAAATTGTAAAAAAGGAAAAACAATATTCTAGTTTTAAAAACCACATCCGTCCGTGAAAATAATATTCGGTTCTATATCAAGTTTATAAATATTATAAAATCATTAAATTTTAAATTTTAAAACCTACACTTAGCCAAACACAAAACAAATAATAATTTTTTTTTAGTTTTAAAAATAGAAAAGTCTTTTTTTCTGTTTTTCTTCTTATATATATATTTACATATATACAATTACGTTTATTTCTTTTTTTTTTTTTTTGAAACACATTTTGTTAAAATAAAATTATTAACAAAATTATTATTAAAAAGATTGTTTTAATTTTATTTTAGCAATCTGAATAAATCATCAAGTTCATGGCGTCATAGCATATCGCGTGATCTTGGCTCGGATATTGATTCTATGTTTTCTCGGTCCGGAGCTACACTTCCTAGAGGTGATTATCTATTTAATTTTTTGTAAACAAAAACAAAAATACCAAAAATATCGAAATAGAAATATTATAATTTTGCTAGTTTGTACTTTTTTTTCTAAATTATCGTATTATCTATATATTATTAGTTATTTGGATTGAATGATACTTTAATATTTTTTTGTTTTGATTTTTGTTGGATTTAATCTATTCATTGTTACAAAGTTAATTAAAACAAAACAAATATAGATTTGTTTGTTAACATGTCGTTGTTTTCAATTGTTTATTATAGTAAACTGTTACAGAATACCCGTTTTCATTAATAAAAAATAAATAATTTAGTTTTTGTGAATGAAACACGATTTTTGTTTATTACTGTCTTTGTCAGTTATACCAATTTTGAATTACTTCGCGGTATTTTTTGAAAGACCAAATGACGATTTTTTTTATAATTAACTTAAAATTATTTACGATGAATTTCAGTTACTGTAAATTAACTCTATTAATTTTCATAATAACTAAAACTAATATTTTAAAATACGATTTAGAAAGATAATTGGTCTACGTTTTTTAATATTATTAATTAGCTGTAGTTCAATTAATAGTAATACCAAAGTTACTATATATTTAATTGATTTAATGAATCATTTTAATACGCGTTATTTGTTACGTTTCATTTCTTACGATAAAATTCATTAAATCATTTATTTTTGTTGTTTTTATTTTATAATTTTTGTTATAACTAAATTTTTGATCGTTGCTTGTGGTTATTTATTATGCTTGCAGTGGGGTTCCGCGTTTCCTTATCGCATGCTCAAAATTCCCGCAGCCCCAATTTGTCCAAGACAAACATCAACAACAACAAAATTTTGGAGACAGAATATCATGAAAAATAGATTTAATTTATATACTATAGAATTAAATGTAAGATATTTAAGAATGAACTAACGTGCGCCTTCTAACATCTAGTACTACTACGAGCAATACAATAAAGCACGTGAGTTTTCAGTTTTATTTTTTTTTTGTTTTTTGTTATTAATTTCAATTTTTTTTTAATTGTTTTTGAGTTATCTCAATTTTGTTGTGAAAAAAATTAATTATTACTAAAACAAATTTGTTTTTATTTTTAGTTAAATATTTATAAACTATATAATTTATTGTTTAGTCTAATCTAAATTAATAGTAAGATCATCAAACATTTAAACGATTAATAATAAATTTATATATTTTGGTAAGTACAATTCTATCATTTAAGCAAGCTTTCCTTGAGATTAGATTAATTTAAATTATTGCAGAATCGAATTATGTTCATAATGATAAACGTCGTTTATGTCTATGCTTTCTTTTCATACATTTGAGAGACGTTTATTATAATGGGTTTTGCCTTCCAAATTATAATTCATGCTATGCTAACATATCTTTTGCAATTTAGTTTGCTTACCTGTAAACTTGTGTTACGTGTTTATAGTCGTCATTGATGTAATCTATAATAATGAAAACTTCATTTAAAATTGTTTAAAATCATTTATTAATCTTTGTTACTACAGTAGCTAAAAACTTATGGGTAAACTATTTATTTTGATTTTCTGGTTTAATTAAAATAATCGGAACAGTTCGAGTAGTATGGCGACTTAAAATCTATTGTTCTTAGTTGGGGTTTTTTCTACATCGTCGACTTTGGTGTCATTGAAATTTTTACTGTGTGATTATGTTGTCGACTATACGACTGATGTAAAAATTCATTTTGTCGTTTGTTGATTTGGTCATCATCAGACAGTAAAATCGACATGTACCAGTTACAGGGATAAAAGTAAATTGGCTTAAAATACAATCGATAAAATTAGAAAAGTCGAAATCCCACATCATACAATTCAAAAGTGACTATGACGAAGATCCAGGATTTAAAATCTAATATAAAAAATTCTGTAGCAGTAGAAAAATGGGCTGTTTCAGTTTGAATTAAATTACTGTAGAGTTGGAATCTCGTAGTTATTACAGAAAATGTTCAAATTGAGTTCGCTGGGCTATTTTAGTTTAAATTGAAATAGTGCAGAGAGTGATGTAAAAATCAAGAAAATTTATTCTCACTATTTTAAGGACACGATTTTTGAGCAAATAAGCACACACTCACAAAAATTACTAAAGCTTATTTTTTGTCATATGACGTTGCTCCTCTTACACATAAAAAATTTCTTCGGCTCTAAAAAACAAGGTCAAAAAATATTTCGTATTGAACGCAACTGTTGTCAGCACACTCAAACGCCGTACTGGATTTTATCAGTAAAGTGTATTGGAATAATAGAATTTGTTTAAATTTTCTTGTGATCGTACTCTAATCGCACCCCACTTTATAAGGTTTAATTTTACTCAAAGCTTTTCACGGTTCATATTTTTAACTGCGAGCAATTAATGCATTATTTTTTTGCAGTTTCAAGACAGTGAGAAATCTTTGCATTTTTATCGAATAACGTGTACATTATCCGATAAAAATTCAGATTTCTCACTGTCTTGAAACTGCAAAAAACACTGCGATTAATTTTCTTGTTGCGTCTCCATATTGGTATCGGTCATATTATTTCTAATTCTGATTTTTTGGTTGAACAAAGATGTATAGGGAAATAAGTACGAGTGGTTTTATTTTGATTGATTATGTATGGGTTTGATTCTTATTAAATGTATATTCCAATTACAACAAAGTCGCTTATAAGAACGTGAAATTTTAAATAAACAAGCCCTTGGCTGGTTTCTCACCACTTTGTTCACCCACGTCCAACAACTAATGACTTTATTGCTTTACAAAATACCACATTGCATAAAAGCTAACTTTATTACAACCAAACCAATAGTCAAGTTTCATGAAAATCGATTTATAACAGTAGGCTGTAGTGTGAATAAAAATGTTAAAAAAATGTACAAAAATAGTTTATTGAAAGTGACAAGTTGGATGCAGAACTATTGAAAACAGCAATAAAAATGTATGTGCCGAACTACCGAGTTTAATCAAAACCGGGTAATAGTATTAAGGGTTAGTTTCAAATAACAGTTGTTGGGACTCCAGACTCTTATCGTAATTATTGTATTCTACTCTTGAAGAGTTTATTCATGACGAGATTTCAATGAAAAATTATTCAAATTCTGATGATTCAAAACTTTTTGTTCAAAAAAGAAAGTTAAATGTCTATAAGAACGGCATCCGTGACTCACTGAAGAGCTTCAACTTAAAAAAGTCATTTAACAGCCATGTAAACGAACTTGTATAAATGTTGAATTCCAACGTTGTTATTTCAGTTTCCAAAGATGTTTTGTAGTTAATTAGTTTTATAAAAAGAAACTAAACTTACCAAAAAAAAATTTCGATTTAAGCAAACACTTTTGTTAGACATAACCTAAATATAAATATGTCCAAATATTAAGTAGTGCTGCTCGAACTTTTCTATCCAGTCGCGTTTTTGTTAACGCTGTTCCTTTTCTAAAAATAACTTCATCAAATTATTTTTTTATAGACTTCATGGCATAATAGTACCTTTTTAACTATATCAAGGAAATCACATTTACACAAAAAACAATTATGAATGTAAAAAATAATATAAAACTAATAAACATTTAATTTTTTTTCAGGTACAAAATTTAGATCATCCACCACAAATAAAACATCGCCATCACAAATTAATCAAATCCCTAATAATAATAATAATGACAATAATGGCAAATTAGATCTACAAGATTTAGATTTATCACGTTTACGTTTAACAAAAAAAGATTTAGAAACATTATCCAATATAACACCAACTTTACCAAAAGAAGTTCAAGATCAATTATTAGCACAATTACCACCAAATCAAGCAAGAAAACTTTCCCGAACATTATCAATGCAAAATAGTTTAGTGGAAACACCTCATGTAAAGCCATACAAAAGGAGTTTGAGCGGAGGTAGAGAAATGAGTGAACCCATACATTTAAATAAAACAATAACGAAAGATCCAACAAAGCCTATTAACAATTATAGCAACAATATTAGTAGTAATTTAGTAAAATCGGAAATATTTGATAGGAATTCGATTTATCGAAGAAGTTTAAGTAAAACAAGATATGATAATAATATAGAAAAAGCATCTAGAAGCTCGAGCCGATGTAGAGATAGTTTCGTTGATACTGATGAGTCGTCAAAATCCCTTACAAGTGATGTATTGAAGTACAGAACTTATCGTTCTGATTATGATAATTCTCAATCCACAAGTACATTAAGCCCAACAAATGAATGCTTTACAAATCTTCCTCCTTTAACCGGTTGTATCTCACCACCACCTTTACCAAATGATGCATCCTTGCGACGCCGTTCTACCTCAAAACGAATTTCACGCTTTTTACGTCCTGATTTTTACGATACACCGAGAGAGGAAAGTATTTATGTTAAAGATAATAAAGATCGTGATCCCGAGTCAAAACGATTGTTGCGCGAAATTCGTGAAAGAAGTCGAGAAAGAAGTATAGATCGCTTGGGTTCTAGCTCCGATCGACTTAATTACTTAATGGATAAATATTCTAATAGAAAAGATGAAAATGATATTACGCATGATAAATATATTCGTCATAGCAGTGTTGAAGGTTTTTGTAGCTCGCGAGATAATATGGAATATGAAAGAAGAAGTCGCAGTACTTCCAAATCAAATGATAATAATGTAATAAAAACCCCATCTGTTGGAACTGTGTCAGAAAGATTAATCTTTGCAGATAAAATAATCAACGAACTACAAAACATAAGTAAGTTAAAAATATCCAACGATAAAATAATTAAATCGGACAATAAAAACGAAATAAACACAAATAAAATTATGAAAAATAAATCTCGCGAAACGATATCTTCCAATGACTCACAACAACCAACAAAATGTGCAGCTCAAAAAGACAATGATAAAATAAATGATATTACTATGGTAACAAATTTAACAAAGGAAATTGATTCCATTGCTCTATTGAGTATCAATGACAAAATTGTTAATGGGAAGACAAAAGTTGAATCGAAAATATCCCGACCAAAATCATATCCTAGTAAATCAAATGAAAAATCCAATAAAAAATCGAACGATAATTCTCAATCAACAGATTCTACGATGACTAACTCAGTTGCCGAAACCACAGGAGACGTTCCGTTAGATTCTAAATTAACTCGCCCTAAGAGTTATCCAAATTCAAAAATTACCCCACCCAAAGATTTGAAGAAAAGTGATGAAAAATCACCACCGAAGCCAGAAAAACCGTTAGTAAAAACTATTAAGGTTGTTAGTAAAATTGATAAAGATAAAGTTATCAATGGCGTTACTCTTCCAAAGGAAGGTGAAACAAAAACTGTTAAGAAAGTAATAAAAACTGTGAAAAAATCAATTAAATCAAATAAATCAGATTCATCATCCGAGAAAATCGAAAATAAAGAAACTTTAGAAAATTCACTTCGTGATAAAGAAAAAAATAAAGAAACATCGAAAACAAAAGAAAAATCTCCAGAAAAGAAAATTGGCAAAGGATTTTTATATAGTATTGGTCAAAAATTTGAAAAATTTCGAGAGAATAGTAAGGGAAAGGATAAAAAGGTTCCAATAACTATACCATCTACAACTAAAAATGGAAAAGTGGAATCAAACGAGAACGAAACTTGTATTCAAAGTAAAAACGAAACGAACAATAACGACGACATTGCCAAAAAGAAAAATATCGAGAAGGAAATCCCTAATAATAATACCGACAGTAAATTTGTTAAAGTTGAGAAAAAATCCAAAATCGATACAATGATTCGTAATTTGAGAGAAAAGTCTGTACCCCGTAGTCCTTTATTGACTGAATCAAGATTATTGAAACGAGCTGTGAGTGTAGAGGATATAGCTGGTGGATATAATCGAAGTGGTGTTAATAAAGTTCTTGGTCTTTTTAAAAAATATGAAAAAGATAATCAAAATCATTCAACGTTAAAAAATACAAAATCTTCCAGCAATGTTGAATGTGATTTGGAAAATTGTGTAAATAATAATAAGTCAATAATTTTCGATTCTTTCAACAATAGCAATTGTAATAGTAGCAATAAACCAAAAAAAATAAATCAATACACTGGAGCAAAAAGTGACACTATATTGACAATAACAGAACAATCATGTCGTCTAAATAATACTAAAATTCCGAAATACGCCTGCGCTGAATGTTCGTCAGAAACACAAAATGATTTAGTAACAAAACGTTATTCCATGAATGAAAGTCAAAATATAAGTATTGATGAAAAAGAAAAAATTAAAAATAAAAGAAAAGGATTAATGTTGGATTTTTCTAAAATTGATAATAATCTTAGTCAAAATGAAGCCACTGGATTTGTCAGACCGAGTAGTTTGATAAAAGACTTAAATGTGACAAACAATAACAATAATAATAATAGTATAGATAAGCTTTCTAATATAAGTACATCATCAAACAATGTAACTAATAATAATTTCATAAGTTATCCTCCACCATTGCCAAATGATATAAATCGTAATCATAATTTAATTCCTTCATACGATAACCTCGCAAATTATTCATCAGAATCTCGAAGTCCTTATGATGATTGTGCTTCTACAAGTACTTTATTCTCTCCAACAGATGAGCCAGAATTATGCTTTGATAATTGGTCAGTTTGTTCTGATGATCACACACGACCCACACCATCTCCTTCTATGTCACGGTATTCACGTAATTCTCATATCATCTCTTCACCGTTACAAGAAAATGTTAGTTGTGAAAGTATTGTTGATCGAATAAGAAGAAAAAGCTTTTATTCAAGATTCAATGAAAAGAAACCGAGGCGTGTCAGTAGCATTGTTGGGCCAGCAGCTAAAGAATATTATCGTGATTCTTCAACATCATTAAAAACGGCAGTTAAACCAAAACCTCTTGAATACAAAAGATCTGCATCTTCGTCGATAGATAACTCAAAAAATACTCATGAATATTACCACCCGATGAAAACCAATACATTAGATAATGTTTATCATAATTTGTCAAGTAGCCAAACAAAATTATCCTATGATGCGGATCGAAATATAGATTACAAACCAAAACCATCATCAATAAATTATCATATTCCGACAACAAATTTAAAACATAATTCATATGATACCGATTATAATAGGTATTCCAATGATATTGGAAATTATAAAAAGGCTGATAATCTTACAAATTATTCAACGAAAAGATCAAGTGTTTATGATGCACCTAGTTTATCTTCATACACAACCGCCTACCACCCACGATCATCAATTCCATCATCTACATCGTCATATTTAAACGGTACAACAAATTTAGAAACATATGCTACATTGGGTAGAAAGTTTATCAAACCATATGAACAACGAAGTGCTACATTAATGAATACAACACCAATAAGTAATAAAACAACAATTAATAATTTTAATCGCGATCAAAGAGTATCTACTGATTTTGGAACAATTTCAAGGTAATTATATATTTTAATTCATATTTAATCTTGTTCGTTAAAAAAATATTTAACCGATAAAATAATTTGTTGTCTGTAAAGTTTTAAACTTCTAAAAAAATCAAGACAATTTAAAGACAAAGTTTTTGGATGCCCGAGTGCGCTCTACAAGAAATCTACTGCACGATGGGGTCTGCAATTTTATAAGTAGAAGTTTATTGACGGCTCATAAAACATCTCGCAGAACGCAGTTTAACAGTTTGTGAAATTTTTGTCAAAAAAAAAAATGAAAAATATGCTGGCAGGATAGGATGCTCAAGATATCTTCGTAATCGGAATCAGTCAAAATATGACACTTGCTACTTAAAAATCGACATCACAAATTTTACATTCACAACGAAAATATGCTGCCATTCCTGTTTCCTAGACCTTGCTCGATTAAGCTCAAACTTCAGCACGGTGCATGTTTTGGTCCCACCTTTCATTTTATATGTCACTCGCCAAGATTTGGGACTACTCATTTTTCTGGATTTAAAAAAGGGTAGGTTTACTTACCCCTTGCTTATTTTGCGAAATTCTAAAATAAATTGAAAAAATATGTTGGCAAGAAGCGCAAGATATCCTTGTAATCGAAATCAGTCAAAATATAACGCTTGCTACGTAAAACTGGCCATAAATCGAAATTCACAAATTTTACATACAAAACGAAAATATGCTGCCATTCCTTGATCCGGTACTCGGATTTGGACTCGAACTAATTTGTTTTTTGATATAAATTAATAGTAAAATAAATAATATTTTTAATATATTCATTACTTCGGTTTTGAAAAAAACAAAGTATTGAATTCATGAGCCAAAAGTGAAATTCTTACCCCCATTTTTTTGGCTGTTCTCGACGTATTAGGACATACTGATTAGACCGACCCAAAAACAACATGTTGATTTTTTTTGGTGCTCAGGGCTTGATTCGTTTATTGGTCCATACTGAATATCCACACAAAAAATTGTTCCAATTGGTGCATTCAAGAGCGCTTTTGCATATAGTAAAACAAGATTCGAGATTTGACGGCTATAAATACTCATATCTCAAAAACGCTTAATGATATGAAAAAAAAGTTAAAGCAAAGCCACCTTATATTGCGATTGTCTAACTTTCTTAGAACAAACTTTTTTTCTCAAAATTACAACAAAAAAGTTTTAGTGGAATTTTCTGAATTCGTTCTCAATTTTTCAAAAAGGCCTCATTGCCTCCAGTGACATTTAGGAAAAAAAAGTTCCAAACAAAATATTAATATTTTTGCTAAACCAACATTTATTGTGAACATACTTATAACTTTTATTCAAAAATAAAAAAGTTTTAGAACAAAAGATCCATTATTTTAAGTATTTCTTCAAATTTTCAGTTTAGCTTAACAGTGTATTTCTAAAATTATACAAAATCTATTAAAATCAATTAAACACAATATCATATTAATAAAAAAATTATTTGCCTTTAAAAATATTTGCAGAGTCACTTAGGAAAAACAACTATTATGGCAAGTGTCAGAATATGAGCATCGATCAATGAATTCCTGACAGTGTAGTTTATCGAGAAAAATTTTTGAAAATCGGATTTCTACGGTTTTGTGTTAATTCGTTAGTATTCTCAAAATATGGATGCAAAAACTAATTTTTTAAGAAGCAGTTCAAAAAATTTTAGTTATAAACTGTTAGAAGGTCTTGAAATTTGCATTTGCCTGTAGAGAACATTATTTAATAATTCACTAAAATGTCCGTATCTTTTGATTAACTTAACCAAATTTCGTGATTTTATACTTGTTTAAAAGTTATTGAACTAAGTAATATCAGTAAATTATTTTTGCACGTTTCAAATTTAGCAGCATAATAGGGTGACCTAAAAATTAAATATAATATTTTGAAATAGGCAAAACAAAATATAATGTAAGAATGTTTATACAAAATATGAAATAGTGTTGAAATGAAAATTCAAGGTAATAAATCGACATGCTATTTAGCTGATTACTCCATACTTTGTTATAAATTGATGTGTTAAATGATAATTCAACACATTTTTTACTTAGTTATTGGTGAAGTTATAGTTGCACTTAGTTATCCAATATTCATGCAAGATTTCTGCAACAAAATTTTTTGTTTGTTTTAAGGATTTTTTGTCGATGATTCTCTACATTTTGAAGGATGAACGGTTTCTGTTCTTCATCTTGACTTAAAATGTCTATTGTAGTCCGTGATTAACTTTACTCCCCGTTCTGCAACGTCATTTACGAATTACGACCGCAATTCCTTTAATTTGCTGTTAAATGTTCAAATATTCTTCATTTGCTATCCAAAAATCTGGGTTTTCATACAGAAATTTTGCAATTTTTCGAAGACTACTTCAAAAAATATTTAGAATTTGTCGACACGAAAAAATTTAAATATATTTTATTCGGTACTAGTTTGAAAATATTCGCTTTCCTAGATGTCATGTGGGTTTTATTATAAAATTGTAACTTTTTCTCCATTGCTGTTTTGATATTGTTACTCAAACCTCGGTCAAAAAATTCTAGACGTACTAGAATATCAGTTTTTGTCTACCTACTACCATTACCTTAGTGTGCTTCTAAATTTGAAACGTGCTAAAATAATTTACTAAAATTACTTAGCTCAATACCTTTTAAACAATTATAAAATCACGAAATTCGGTTAAGTAAATCAAATGATATGGACATTTTAGTAAATTATTAAATAATGTTCTCTATGTAGAGGCAAATGCAAATTTCAAGACCTTCTAACGGTTTATAACTAAAATTTTTTGAACTGCTTCTTAAAAAATTAGTTTTTGCATCCATATTTTGAGAACACTATTGAATTAACAAAAAACCGTAGAAGTTCGACTTTCAAAAATTTTTCTCGATAAACTACACTGTCAGGAATGCATTGATCGATGCTCATATTCTGACACTTGCCATAATAGTTATTTTTCCTAAGTGACTCTGCAAATATTTTAAAAGGCAAATAATTTTTTTATTAATATGATATTGTGTTTAATTAATTTTAATAGATTTTGCTTAATTTTAGAAATACACTGTTAAGCTAAACTGAAAATTTGAAGAAATACTTAAAATAATGGATCTTTTGTTCTAAAACTTTTTTATTTTTGAATAAAAGTTATAAGTATGTTCTAAATAAATGTTAGTTTAGCAAAAATATTAATATTTTGTTTGGAACTTTTTTTTCCTACATGTCACTGGAGGCAATGAGGCCGTTTTGAAAAATTGAGAACGAATTCAGAAAATTCCACTAAAACTTTTTTTTTGTAATTCTGAGAAAAAAAGTTTGTTCTAAGAAAGTTAGACAATCGCAATATAAGGTGGCTTTGCTTTAACTTTTTTTTCATATCATTAAGCGTTTTTGAGATATGAGTATTTACAGCTAAGAAATTTCGAATCTTGTTTTGCTATATGCAAAAGCGCTGGCTCTTGGATGCACCAATTGGGCTAATTTTTTGTATGGATATTCAGTACGGATCAATAAACAAATCAAGCCCTGAGCACCAAAAAAAAAACAACATTTTGCATTTCCATACAAAAATGGGTCGGTCTAATACTGATTCTAAAAAAGTCTAAAAAAAATGTATGTCTGTCTGCCTTCTTAGAAAAAAATAAAAGTAGTTATTTGTATGAAATGTAATGAACATGATATTATTATTATTGAGAATTTTATGGCATTATAAGTTTGTTTGTATGGCATTAAAAATATTGTCAAGTGTGTCAAAAAATGTATTTCATTTATTTTTTTAGCCTATTTTTTGGAAAAATTTTTGATTTTGTAATAGTTTTTGGAATATTTTTAGAATTTTGAAAAAAGTTTGAATTTTTGATTTTATTTAATTTTTATAATATTTTTGGAATTTTTAAAGAAATATGAATTTATGATTTTGTAATATTTTCTCGAAATGCTAAATGGAGAGGTTTTTGAGTAGTTTGCTGAGTGTATAATCTTTTCACTAAATTACGTTAATATATGATCTGTTATAATTTTCCGGCGACGAATTGATGTTCCGTGTTAGTTTTGTAATAAATTTCTAAACAGAGATAAAATACTTGTACTTTTACAAAAAGGTTTATGTTTGATATACATCGCTGCCGATAACTAAAAACAATGTCCTCATAAAAGTTTTTTGCCGAAAACTATATAAAAATCTTTATTCAAAACCGAAGTCTTGATATCTCAGTGCTGTGAGATTTTAGCCCCTTCATATTTTAAGTTTTGAAATAATGTGTTTTAATTTATAATATAATTTATTTAATAGAAAAGTAATAAAAAAAAGTATTGCCACTTATAAAATTACTGCTATAGACTGCAATAAAAACAAAAATTAAAAATAAATCAATCCTTGTTCATACAATCGACGAAAAATAAAATCCTCGGATGAAGATAAAACTTTATTCTCCGATTTTTTTCTATCCATCATTGTTCATACAATCGACCCATGAAGTACATGTTGTTGGAACTTTTTGAATTAATTTTGTTTCTTTATCCGTTACTTTTCTTTATTTATTGCTTGCTATATCACTTTGCTTGCACCATGTAACACTGCCTTTGATCTTAGTTATTCCTGCAGCAAAATGTTTGAATCATCGAATTTTCGATGATTTATCAAAAAAATCGATGATTTCGGTATGTTGGACAAAAATTTAAAAGTAAAATTTTTTTCGATTCGATAGAGAAAGTGATGTGATGATTTAGTGATACCCAACATTTTGCTGCTGGCACCGCATTTTGCGCAACTAAATTTAGAGTATACGCAAAATATGCTATATGTCTATTACCAAAAGCAAGATCGACAGCCTTCATCATAGATGCTGCGTTTTCAGCCACAACCAACTAATTTATAGCTTTCGTACAACTTGTAAAAGGAAAATGAGAAAAAATTAAAAATAATTAAAAATCAAAAAGCTCTTACAGATGACAGATTTAGTTTTTTTTTTGATTCGATGTTTTTAAACAATACATCGATACATCGAATAGAAAAATTCTTTAAAAAAAACATCGAATCTATCCGATATATCCTGTGTAAACATCAAGTAAATTTCATGCATCGATGTTTAGTGAATATCTCTAGTTCTTATACATGTTGAAAAAGCCGATTGCATTTATAGTCCCTGGGCCTTCACCTACTTAATTTTCTGATTACCACATATTTTATACTTCGTAAGGCGCTTGTCCTTGACGAGTCCTACAACTTTTTTTTCTGCCATTTTCCTTGATCCGGCCGCTTTTTCCCTCGGGAAACTCCGAAACATAGTGATTTCCGGGGTCTTGTATATTACCATAATTTTAATCTTATTTATTACCATAATTTTGTTATTTATTAAAGGGGTGGAAATTTGTTTTAGAAAACGAGGGTAAATTTGTCCGACAAAAAATTGTCTGGTTTTGTCGAGTCCGACAACTCAAACTCGCCAAAATACCAGGGTATTGAAAATCAATTACCACAAAACTAGTTTTCACAGGATTGTTTGACAAAAATTAGTGAAATTGAAGGGTCATATTGTCCGACAAATTTTCGGCCGCGTTTTTTCAGTCCGACGACTGGAATCCACATGTCGGACAAAAATGAAACACGATAAAAAACCATTTGTTATTATAAAAAATCGAGTTTTCCGACAAAAATATAACCACGTTCGGCCAGTCCGACAAGAAAATGAGAAAAATATTTCAGGAGAACGATTATTTTTGTTTCTTTGTTAAAGTTGCTAATATTTATGAACAAATTTAATGTATACATTTATGACGTAACATTTTTTAATGAAACAACTAGGGCTTGTAAATCGGATAAAACCGAAACCGGTTACCCGGGTTTTTGTTGATTTTTACAAAACCGTCTAAAAACCATGAAATAAACATTTTCTGTAAACATCGAATGTTCATTTTATTGTTTCTTGTAGCATAGAAAGTAAATTTAGTTTTTCGTATTCTGGATGCAATAGAATATAGATTCGTTAATTAAAAATCATATAGAAATGGATCGCATTTCTGCATAAAAATATTCGTAACCTACAGTACAGTTGTTAACATCGTATACGTTGCCCAAATACAATTTGGAAGTCTTTAATATCTTCGCTTGCGGATACACTATACACTTTTCAATAAAGTATTCGAACATAACATTTTTATCAACGATCTGAACTTTTCTCTGCAGTCTTTTATCGGAAGAAATTTTCAAAACATTTCACAATTTATGTTTTGATTTTTTGGGGTAGTAGATTTTTTTTTAGTTTCCATTGTTGTTTTCATTATACTTAAAATATTATTTCGTTTTCCATGACTTAATTAACTTATTTCAATAGAATGTTAGGCTGATTTAAGCGTTTCAATGAAGGAATAAATACTTGATTTTAAAGTTTTAGTAACATTCAAGGTTAATCAAATTTCACTTTAAGAAACTATTTTAGTTAATTCCAATGACGTATGCAAACAAATATTGTGTGCAACTCGTTAGAAAACAGATATTTCCGTACTCGATGCATATCAAATCATCACACCTCATCCGGAAACATCTTTCTTTTCTAAACGCAATACTAACTTTCTACTGTTTTTCATGCAGAATTAAATATTATCAATATTGTCTTATGATAATTTATTGTATTGTTTATCGACAACTACACCCAAAAAAAAATCAATATTTTAAATCGACAGAGGTACATCGATTTAACAAAGTAAAAAATTGCATATAAAATTGAGGAAATTGCCCTTAAATTAACAAAAATAAAAAAATGCTGCATTTCAAAGCTACTTTTGATTTTGAATTTTAAATCAATATATAAAATACTGGAATTGAATACATTTTTGTTGACTTTAATAATCATATCAAAAGTACTGCAGTTAATTCTACAAAAGAGTAGTATGCTTGATATTCTAGATTTTTATAACAACAGCATTGACTGTCGAAATAACATTAAGTTTATTCATTTGACAGTTAAAGTTTTGTGCATTTGTTTAAAAGTAGCGATACAATCGATTTAACTACATAAAACGTCGGAGCCAAAACAATGTCATTTTATATTCGAATTTACCTGCAATTTTGTCGAATCTACCACGATTATTTTTTTGGGTGTATTTTTAAAAGTTAATAATTTCTTTTAGAAAAATAGTTCTTACTCCTAAATCGAAATAATTATTTTAGAGAGCATTCACGAAGGTGAAGTCGAACCAATGACATCCGCCTCATGGTTCTTAATTACAACAACTACAACATTAAATTTCTGCTGTATTGCATGGGTCTAACGAATGTGTAAACCATAGCAATTTCTAGTAGTCCTTCCAAAAAGAAATGAAAATGTTTTGTGTTACTAAGGAAAAATCAATAAAAATCAATAACTACTTATTCAATGCTCTTGCATCAATTCAATCCACTTCAACAGACAGTGAGAGAGCCTTTTCGATCGCAGGTAATTTCTGTACAAGATTACGTTCATATCTGTGAAATTTGACCTATTTGACGCATTATTTTTTCTTAAATATTATTTTATTAAAAAAAAAATAAATTATAAGTTAAGTTTCGTTTCTATTTTTGGTTTACATACTGTAGAATGAATTTTAAAATGTTATTTTCAATTTTTATTATAATATATTTGAAGTTTTACTAAAGATAGTTTTTTAAATAACAAAAACCCGGTTACCCGGTTTTTTATTTTATTAAAAACCGAAACCCGGTTTTTAAAATTACCCGGGTTTTTTAATGCCCTAGAAACAACGTTTACAGATGGCACTGTATAAAGAAAATTAGAAAATTTTTGTAAATAGAAAAATTATAAAAAAGGAGCATGTACCCAAAAAATGATGTAAAACATGTTTTCATATTAATTTTAAAAATTTAAGGAACATTAACCAGTCGAGAAGGTTATTTACACAATTTTAATTAGAAAGATTGAGAAGGATTAAAAATATGCGCCAATTTTAACAAGGAAAAAATATTGCCATTTTTTCTATTTACCAGATTTAAAACTATGTGCACCGATAGAGTATATAAATATAAATGATACTTTTACTCGCCGCGAGAACGGAAAAGTAGTATATATACGACCGATATTTTTAATCGTCGTCTTGCAATCTGGGACCAACAAAAACAACCTGCTGAATGGAAAATAACAAGAAAACCAAGAAATGTGGCTGCTTAAAGTGTGCTTATTATCATGGAGTCGCACTGATGAACACTGCATATAAAATACTAGCTAATGTCGTACTTGCTAGACTCATTCCGTTCGCCGAATCTATCATCGGTGACTTTCAGTGTTGTTTTCGTCCCATCCCAACCGCAGATCAATGTTTTACCTTAAGGATGATTCTTGAAAAATATTGGGCGATTTACATCAGCATACATCAGCTTTACGTTGATTTCAAGCAAGCACATGCTATTATTTTAAATTGTAGAATAGTAATCAGTCAGTTTTTGACTGTTTTGATATAACATCTGGTGTTCACAAGGTGATTTACAATGGGAGGGAGAGGGAGAGAGAGGGAGAGGAAGAGGGAGAGAGAGGGAGAGGGAGAGGGAGAGGGAGAGGGAGAGAGAGGGAGAGGGAGAGAGAGGGAGAGGGAGAGAGAGAGAGAGAGAGAGAGAGAGAGAGAGAGAGAGAGAGAGAGAGAGAGAGAGAGAGAGAGAGAGAGAGAGAGAGAGAGAGAGAGAGAGAGAGAGAGAGAGAGAGAGAGAGAGAGAGAGAGAGAGAGAGATTTGTTTTAACAACAGCCTACTACAATTAACAATAATATAAATTAATCCAATGGGTTACTGAGATATGTTTAAAATTCTACATAGTAACGACTACATCTAAAATTAATGACTAATGTTGATATATCGTGGTTGATGATATTGAGCGTACGCTATCGTGTTTGAAATTATGACATTTTTCGATAGTTAGCGTACACTAATTTGTCGGACAATTGTATCAGAATAAAATAATATTAATAAACTATATAAAAAAAAATTAGACATGTGGTAATCAATAAACACTACCCCGCCAGGATTCCGACTTCCAGTCGTCGGACTGAAAAAACGCGGCCGAAAATTTGTCGGACAATATGACCCTTCAATTTCACTAAGTTTTGTTAAACAATCCTGTGAAAACTAGTTTTGTGGTAATTGATTTTCAATACCCTGGTATTTTGGCGAGTTTGAGTTGTCGGACTCAAATTTACCCTAGTTTTCTAAAACAAATTTCCACCCCCTTTAATAAATAACAAAATTTTGGTAATAAATATACAAGACCCCGCGAAATCACGGAGTTTCCCGAGGGAAAAAGTGGCCGAATCAAGGAAAATGGCAGATAAAAAAGTTGTAGGACTCGTCAAGGACAAGCGCCTTACGAAGTATAAAATATGTGGTAATCAGAAAATTAAGTAGGTGAAAGCCCGGGGACTATTACATTAGTATACAAGCCAAACAACAAATTTTTCAATATTTTCCTTTTTTTGTTTTTCTTTACTGTGTATAGTACATATTGTAGAATAATTTATTTGTATAGTTTGTAGTTCAAATCATGACATATTCTAAAAACGAATTTTGTTTGTTAATTTGAGAGTTTTTTCATCAAACTTAACACCTTTTTCACTCAAAAATTATTAGCCGTCTTATTTTTTTGTAACAGCTCATACATTAATTTTTATGCTATTTTTAACTCACACAAAATATATTAGGAAATGTATGAGCTCACACAAAATATTTAAGGTATTGTATGAGGAACTGTTTAAATATTTGTTGATTGACTGGTTGCACCCATACATGTTTCTCAGTCTTTAGAGTATCTTTAGAGTATATATAAATATATGGAGAAGATAACTATAAAATTAAATGAAGAGAAAAAAATTTCGATACCACATCTGGCATATTGTCATATTTTGATTTGTTTTTCAATGTTTACATTTACACCCGCATATTTTTTTTATAAAATTATGAATTAAATACAATTCTATTTTTCAAATGACTAAAACTATTAAATGTTTTCTTCATAGTTATGCTAATTTTTATTAAATGAATGACAATATTTACAAGAGTAATTTAACTTTATTGAGTTATCTTTAGTGATTATTTAAATAAAATATTTTATAAAAGACAAGCAATAATTTCTAACGACACGAAGAAATATTTACTGTAATTATTTTCAAAGTATATTATGCACATTTGCTAAGAAACTTTTGTCATTGTAGACAAATTTATTTTTCTTTGATGAAATTTCAAGAAACTATGTTTGTTTTTATCTTTTCTTTTTTCGCATACGCCGGGAGGCAGAAACTATTAGTTTTTTGTGATAGGATTTTCTCTTATAGATTTAAAAAATCTCGTAATAATTGTACAATTTTGAATCAAATTAAAAAGTTCAAATTAAAAGTCAATTGGAAGAAATTAAGGTTTCTTAAAGAGTACAAAAAACTACCATTTGACAGATGTGGATGCTTGCTAAAAATTTTATTGTGGTGATCGGATGGTGTTATTATATACTAACTTAGAGCATTCTGGCTCTCGATTCGGTTGTTAAGCTTTGTGTGCAACGAGAGAATATTTCGTGTTCGTTTAAAATATATTCATAGAGCAAGTATAGTTTTATTTTCTCTATTATGGTTATTAACCGAACCGACACACACAAAGCGTCAATGAAGAGTATTGTAAAGAGTTGATCAAATGTATTTGCAAATATCTCATATGACCGTTGAATGTGGATAGTATTGGAAATTGATCTTAATTTATAAATAAAATGAGTCAACACAAACTGGGGCGCCAAACCAGTTGCAATGAATCAGTGTGGCAATATGCCTTCTTAAAAAGTTCACAAATCGCAGCAAAAGGAATCTGAATTTTTTTTTTAAATAAAAACATTTCTGTAATAGGATTTACAATACGTGTCACAACACAACAACACAAAGATACCTTTTAAGGCCTAGGTACCGCAACAACATACGTTCTATGGTGTTGTTGGAGAGTCATGATGAAAACAAATACAGTGTCTCTAACTTGAAAACAATACTCCACACGGACGAATATAGTACTTATTATTACTGTCGGTATCCCAGCAGTACCATCCCACCCATATGTTCCTTTAGGCCTTGGCACATCTTTTAGTCTCTTTTTCAGTTAATATGTCATTTGTCAAGATTTGTGATTTTATTTGTCTGTATATCTAAACGCATAGGTTGCCCATTGTCTAGGTTGCATTTTTTGTTTGATATATTTTTCCACAAAAAAATGGAAAAAGATGCTGGACGGAAGCTTTGGAAGCTTTGGACAAAACTAAAACAAAAACATCAACGGCAAAACTTAAGCGATCGACATTTCTACCATACAAAACGAAAATGACCACAAAAGATGGTGATTTTCTACTTTTCCAGACCCGTTTTTCGATCAAGCTTCTTAGACTTGAGATTAGACAAGAACAAAAGAAACATAATTATTTTGATTTACATTTTAAAATTAAGTCCTTCGGCCTCCCATTGTATTTGTGGTCTTTCTCGCGGTCGTCTTCTCCCTGGGTTGTTTACGGATATTTTTTTAATCATTCCAAATTAAACTGGCACGTAGAACATGCCCAAACCTAGCAATCCTATTTTAACGGATACAATCTAATCAGGGCCCTCAAGAAGGTCTTTATAGTTATATCGAATTCTATACCCTTCTATCGTCTGTCTAAAGCGGATCAAAAATGTAGCGTAGGATCTTACGCTCAAATACAGATATGTAACTGCAATTCGTGATTTTGTAAGGGATCTCGTTTGTAACCCATACATCACCACCGGTCTAGTCAAGGTGTTGTTAAACTTGAGTTTGGTGTGAGATATACCAATACCATGTTAAAATTTAGATTAAATAAGAAAAACACTTTAGAAGGCTACAAATAGTATACATACTTAAAAATAAAATGCATTTGTTTGTAACCAGCTTTTGTGTCGTAAGTGAGTTTCACTTCTTTATTTTTGTTTGTTTTTTTGGAATATGATGTCTCAGTGTGCAAGAGGTTCGATGTATTTGAACAAGGCGCAGCAAAACGTATTTTATATTGTTTAATGATCATATTTCAATATCTTTTTTTTTTTTTTTTACAGACATAATCTTCGTATAAGAACTCCTACTACTTCGAAAAGCCCTTCGAATACTTGACGATAATATTAAATGTTATTTTTTATTAAATTGTAGATTTTTGTTTGTAAGATAATAATATTTAAAAAAATGTGTTGAGACTTTAAAAAAATGTGTAGAGTAATTTTTTCCGTTTTATAAATCAATTTTTAACATACATATATACATTATACTTTAGTAATACTTGATCTATTCTACATAAAAATGATTAGAAAAAAATTACTACTATTTATACTTTACAATTAACTAACAAATTAATATCTTAACTTATTTATTTATTTCGATGAAAAGATTTATATGTTAATGTCAAGTTTATGCAACAAACTTTTGTTTGATATATACTCGTTTTTATGATTGTTATTAATAATTTGGACCCATTTTCGTTTTGTAGTACAACATAATTAAACAAAACAAACCCGAATGACTGATTTTTTAAATCTTTACAAAAAAAATCTTATTAAAATTATACAACATTTTTTCTAGAATATCAATTATTTCTAATAACAAACAAACAAAAAACAAAACAATAGATGTTCCAAATTATAACAATTGAATATTTTATATTGTTATCATTATTATCATTATGATTGATTTAAATCCTTGAAATGTTTACTAATATTTTTTTATAAATAAATTATGAATTTAAATAATAATAAATAATATAAAATAAGTTGTAATATTTCTTACTTTTTATTTTTTACAAACATAAACGAATGTTACATTAAAAGAATATATGTATAAAAACTTTTAAAAAATCAAAATTATTTATAAGAAGTGAAAGAAAATCGTTTTCAAAGTTGTTTTTTTTCTCATTTTTAAACTAATTTATGCTTTACAGAAATTTATGATATTTTTTAAATTATTTAAAATTAAAAACTTAAGATATGTATTTATTAAGAAAAAGAAAAGTGCTAATATCCATGACTGAAATATTTTTATTTTAAAATTTATTTTGATGAAAAAGGTTTTTTTGGAAATATAAAAATTTTTTAATTGTGCTGGATAAAATATGATAAGGTCTTATAAGCGTTGGAACAATTTTTTTTTTCATTTTAATTATTTGCAGAAATATATCAATATTCAATGAATTTTTTTTGTAGTAAAGTTTTGTTGTGGTTCTTTTTATTATTGCGTTGCGGAACAGAAGCATCATCCAATCACAAACAATGTTTCATTTATAAATAAGACATATATTGTCATCTTTCTGGGCTAATATAAACAAAATAACTAGTAAAAACGGATCTCCGTTGTTCCATTTTGTTTTTTCACTGCATTGTTTAAAAGTGCTTATCAACAGAAACCGTTGTTGGTTGTTTTCAGTTGTTTTGATCAGAACCCTAGGAGAAAAATCTTCTAGTTGAATCCACCATTTAAAGATACTCACACACTGTTTAAAAATACCCACCCACAAGAGTTGTTTTCTCGTTGTTTTTATCATACATCTTATATTTAAAGTGAACATGCTAACCAAACTTTGGTCCTTCGAGCCGGAGTCAATATTTTTTTATGTAAGTACTTATAAACTTTTTTATTACTCTTATCATCCTTAGTTTTTGTCTGAAGTGCCAGAAGTTCAACGCCAAAAGTTCAACACATACAATTTTCCATTTCATTGACTTGTTTTCTTATCTCTAAACGATATATTGGACACGACCAAGTTCACGTGACCGATCATGTAAATAAGCATATTTTTCACTGTTATTTACTAAACAAATCTTAAAATTATAGTGAATATGATAACCAAACTTTGGTCCTTCGAGCCGGCGTCAATATTTTTTATATAATTACTTATCAACTGCCATCCTTAATTTTTGTCTGAAGAGCTTTATAAAGATGAATAGAAATCCAAATGTTCGGTATGTGCCAATTTAACTTTTTCTATTTCATTGACTTGTTTTCTTATCTTCCTAAACGATATTTTGGACACGTGACTGACCATGTAGAAAAGTATGTTTTTTATTGTTATTAACTAAACAAATCTGTTATGGTTATAGTGAATATGATAACCAAACTTTAGTCCTTCGAGCCGGAGTCAACATTTTTATTGATATTTTAACTTATCAACAGTTTTATTAATCTTGTTTCTTTATTTTGTGTCTGAAGAGTTTTATAAAGAAAAGAACTCCAAAAGTTCGGTATATAAAATTTTAACTTTGTCTATTTCATTTTTTCCGTTCGAAAGTATTGCTATTTTATTTTAAAATGATCCCCATGTGTATGTCTTTCCAAATTTTAATCAACAAGTGCTTTTTCCTTGCTAAAAATGTCGAATTTGTGCCAACATATGATATATACTCGTGTTTTTGTTAATTTGTATGGTGAAGAAGGAGAGGTAAATTTACAGAATTTAAATAGAAAACTAAAAGCATAAGTACATAAATTGATGATGGATGGACTTGTTACTAAAAATGAAATTTTCGTTATGACACAAGGGTTGAAAAATCACCATCAAGCAATAACATTACAAAAAAAATGTCACAGTAACGGAAATAATGCTTTGCTGCAGATGTGGTAGGATCAAAAAAGAATTACAACATTTTAAAAATTTTATGATTTTCATTTACAAAAACCTTTTTTTTACTTTTTTTTTCAGCAGACAAAATGATCTTACAAGGGGAAAGTATTTTAAATTTATGTTAAATGTTAAACTTAGTTTTGTTATATTTATTAATTTTATATTTTAGCGATTAAAACATAATTTTGGAAAGCGAGGATGAATAAATCTGGATCAATTATATCAATTATATTATGTACAAGGCTAAAGACGGTTTCGTAAAATATAAATTTTTCACAACAATCGTTAATTGTTTGCGACCTTATGTACGTGGTTATGTCCTACGATACAATACAAAAATGGTGAAACACCTAGGTGAGGATGGTCTTCTTGTGGTTTCGATAGCAAACATCCTTCTTATGAATTTACTTGCTGATTTCCGGAACAATTGACGTGTGATCTTAGCTTTAAACACATATCACATTGCTGGTTAATATCGTAAGCAATCATTTCAATGTAACCAAACCTTTTGAGCCCAATTCCCTTATTTCAATTTTCATGGCGTAATTAAAGGCGTAAATTGTTGTTTTCGCCACCAACATGATTTTTTGAACCACTATCGGCAATCCAATTAACTATTTTACCAATGTGAATATAAACTCTACTAATCAAACAGTGGTAAATTCATTAATTTATTTTTTAAATTTTGATAATACAAAACTAACATAGAAAATTGATATTCGATTTTAGTGTTTCAAGTAATTTCGTTGAATTTTAAAACATTTAGAACTTCCTGAATAGTGCCAATATTACAGATAAATTTATATAAATACCCTATATTCAAAAATGATTAAAATCAAACCGTTTAAATTATACCAAATTTATTAAAATCGACCTTAAGGTTTCGATCACTAAGTGATCATTCTCAAGAGAGTTTTTTTTAACAGAGTGTTAAAAAAACTCTCTTGAGAATGATCACTTAGTGATCGAAACCTTAAGGTCGATTTTAATAAATTTGGTATAATTTAAATGGTTTGATTTTAATCATTTTTGAATATAATTAATTGTGCTCTTTGGTCGAAAACTAAATAAAACAAAATAAATACCCTGGCAAAAGTTCTTGTAGGAATTTTTGTTAGGATCTTACATGAACTTTAAAAGATCCTATGTGAATCTTGTATGATCTTGTAAACTTCTTGTTCCAATTCTCTACAAGAAATGATCATGATCATGTATGTTCCTACCCTGGCAAAAATTCTTGTAGGAATTTTTGTTAGGATCTTACATGAACTATAAAAGATCCTATGTAAATCTTGTATGATCTTGTAAACTTCTTGTCCCAATTCTCTACAAGAAATGATCATGATCATGTAAGTTCCTATATAATTTTCCTACAAAAATTTTTGCCAGGGTATGTATCATAATGTATTTTCATTATTATTGATGAACTCACTCCTTCACTGATGTAGTAAATCATATTCCAATTTTATATATATTTTTTCATGGAGAATGTTAATATTAAGGAAAAAAAAAGTTTTTACAAAAGCTAAAAAAGGTTCACCTTATTTAGAGATTTGGGTAATTCTTTTACAAACCGAACAGATTTGGACAAAATCTGACCGACACATTTTTGATTTGGCTCAAATTTTTGTAAAAACAGGTTTTACTGTGAGAAATAAATTAATTTTTTCAACGCGGAACGACTAACATTTATGAAATGTTTTGTCGTCCCGCGCTCGAAAAATTAATTTATTTCTAACAGTAAAAATCGTTTCCCAATTAATATAATATACGGCTTTTATAGAAAATTGAATGTAGAATACGGTTTTCATACTAAACACTCTTTAATTTTATTAGTGACTAAAAATCGATTTTAACATTTTATTTGTTCATAACAATAGAAATTTGTTAACAAATTTTATATATAACACTTTTTTCCAAAATTCCATCTTTTAGCTTTAAAATAAAACAGAAAAGAATTTTCTATCTTTACTAGAACCGAAGTTATGAATCTTTGAAAATAAGTCTTTAAGCCAAAAATTACGAAATTTGTTTATGTAGAACCCGTAAAAAAAATTTCAGTCAAATCAAAAATGTCTTGGTCATATTTTGTCCTAATCTGTTCCGTATGTTAAAGAATGACCCATTTATGGAATTTCGTCCCGCGCTCGATAAATTAATTTATTTCTGATAGTAAAAATCATTTCTCCATTAATTAAAAATACGTATTTTATAGGAAATTAAAGAACTATATGATCATACTAAATTTATAGATCATACTACATTTTATAGAACTATATGATCATACTAAAAACTCATTTCGTGGTTGGGGCAATGACTAAAGATCGATTTGAACATTTTATTTGTTTATAACAATAGGTTTTTTTAAACTAGCATCTTTTAAATTTAAAATAAAACAAACTAGAAGTTTCTATCTTTAACAAAACCGAAGTTATGAATATTTGAAAATAACTTGTCAAGCCGAAAATCCCGAAATTTAGAACCGCTATATTTTCCAAAAAAAAAAAATCCTCGAACACGTATATCGTTTTATATTTTTTTCGATGTAAAACCTGTAAACAAAATTTGAGCCATATCGAAAATGTGTCTGTCAAAAAGAAAAAAGAATTAACGGATTAAAAGAATTACCCATATAGGATGACCCAAAATAGGACTATCGACTGGTATAATGAAATAATGAAATTGAATTACAAAAATGCAAAAGATGATTATTTTGAAAAAAAAAAAAAAACAAAAATAGCTACAAAAATAATCCTGCCATTGTATTATAGTTTAAAATAGCTATTTATGTATTAAGGGCTTTAAGTATGTCTTTTCCGCTTGAGAGTGACACCCCGATTACTGAAGTCGTGTCACATCAGGTGACGTGACTATAGTCATGTCACGTCGCTTAAAAATTGGTATTGTTGAAGTCCATAAAAACAGTCATGAGTAAAATTAAAAAGTCTGAAACGGAAAAACTCCAAAACTAAATAAAATTTACATTTACGTTCTTCAGTTTCAGAAAGACGTTTGAAAAAATTATTGTCACATGAAAAATTGAGGAGACTAAAATGTCATTTAAAGTAACATCTGTCGTATAAAATGACTTGAGGCGTAAAAAACGACTTCAACAATACGAAAATTGATGCGATATGACTAAAGTCATTTAAAGTGACATGACTTGCCTTCAGTAATCGGGGTGTCAAATTGTTGCTCGAGGCGTTAGCCGAGAGAAACAATCAGTCGAAAGCAAAAAAGATACTTTATGCCTGAATTGCATACAATTTTTTTTGTACGAGTAAGATTCTGTATTATTTGCATAAATAAAAATACATATATTTACACAAAATAGTAAAATATTTTTTTAGAAAATTATTTTGTCCAAGTAGTTTTTCGAAATAATAGTAATAATAGTAACTTTACTCTTTAGGCATTTGGTGAAATGCAAAAACCTAGTAACTAGGTTTTTTAAGTGTTTGCTAGGTTTTTTATATATAATAAAACTAGTAAACACTTAAAAAACCTAGTTACTAGGTTTTATGCATTCCAGCCATTGTTATTTCAATTTTGACATTGTTACTGCCTTACGAACAATTTTTGAATCCTAAAAGTGAATTTTACGGTTTACTCGTACAAAAAATATGTTTTTTTTTTCATTTTGTTTTTATTTGTAACTGTTTTGGTAGGACTTGCAATTTTTGTAATCTAAATTTGAAAATAGGTTGAGTTGCAACTTCCTGATATTTTACAACTGTTCTTTTCAATCAAAAGTCATTGAAGTTGGATACAGTCAGAAAACTGTTTCCATGTATCTAAAAATACAAATATTTTTGGATCATCCTTGCGCTTAAAGTGGGGTGATTTTGTTTCCTCAGTATTAATATTCGAATTGGAAAAGTACTTTCACCCTTGCCTGATTTGAAGAATTTTCACATAATACCAAAAAACATAAAATAAAATAATAAAGTGATTTATGAATTTCAGCCATACCAAATTACTTAAATAAAAAAATATTTAACCTAAATAAAATAAAAACGAGAAATAGATGTTAGTTAGACAGGAATTCTTTTGTTAATTATATCAATATATAATATAAAAAGTTAGAGGTCTATTTACGTACAATACAAATAATTTTTTATCAATTGATAATTGAACATGAATTTTTTATTATATTGTTACGATTACAGAAAAATCTAGACGATTACGGTTACTTCTAGGAAAATCAAATCAACAAAATACTACAACAGATTAATGAAATGAATATTGTTGTTGTTGTCTCTTCTTAGAAATAGGGTCAACGTAAACGATTTTATGAATCAAATCAACATAACGTAAAATAATCGAGTATTCTAATATTTTCTCAAGGTTTCTGGAAAGTGATGTCGAATTATCTAGAAGTATTGCAGAAGGTATATAAGAAAATTGTTTCTTGTAGTTTTTAATTAGTTTATTTTAAACCTGCGATTGTGAAGTTAAAAATTATAAAAGTGATCTTCAAATTAGTTTTTGTGTAAAGTTTTTGTAAATAAAGTTATAAGTGTTATTAAATAGAAATATTTTGTGTATTATTTTGAACGTTGAGTTACTGGAAATTTCTACAATAAACCGTTGGAGTTCTGAAGCTGTTAAAAGAATATTCTAGTCAGGAATATTGTTTGGTGTATTGTTTTCCTGTTGTTGTGGAACAATTAAGGTGTTGAATACTTAATAAAACCTGGTGTTTGTGCTTACTAATCAGTGATCGAACTCGGAAAGAGATTGGGAATTACGTTTATCGAATTGTGAGTTAGGCCAATTCGAAGAAGGTTAAGTAAAACGTAACATTGGTGACATCGGCGGATTAGTTAGCTGTTAATAATGGTTTTATTAAGTGATTTGAAGGTTCTTGAGTTAAAGAAAGAACTAGAACAACGTGGATTGTCAACAAGTGGAAACAAAACTGAATTAATGCTACGGCTTCGACAAGGTATGGAAGCCAATGGAATGGACGTGGAAAGTTACCAGTTTGGAGTGATTAGTACAAATGCTGATTCAATAGCAGCTGATGAGGAGAAAAGTTTTGTTGCGGAAACAACATCTTCATTGCCACCTGCAAATTGTGATTTTACGCAGTTAATGGCTATGATGCAACAAATGAGTTTGAACATCAGTCAACAGATAAATTTGAATTTGAATCAAAAACTGGATGTTGTAAACGCTAATATGGTTGCCAATAAAGGCGACATCAATCAACAAATGGCTGCTACTAAGGAAGAAATTAGCTGTAACATCAATCAACAAATGGCTGCAACTAAGGAAGAAATCAGTAACATCAATCAACAATTGGCTGCTAACAAAGAAGAAATTAGTGAAACAATCAGCCAGCAATTAGCTTTAAATCGCGATGAAGTAAAGCAAATTATGGATGAGAAACTTCTCCAAATCTCGACGGCATTTGATGGAAAGGTCGAGAAGATTCAAAGTGAAATTCAAGATTTTGAGCATAAGGTTTTATCGAAAGTTGATGATTTCGAAAAACGGTTGCAGGATGTTGAAACAGCTAAAGTTACTTCACAGGTGGTACAACAGATAGCAAATATTAAATTAAAACCACCGTCATACGGTGGAACAACATCGTTCGGCATCTTCAAGTTCCAGTTCGAGACTGCAGCAGATCAAAATGTTTGGAACGCCGAAAATCGTCTTGCTGCATTGATAGTTGCACTTAAAGGGGAAGCAGCTGAAGCATTACAGGCAGTACCAGAAAACGATCGCAAAAGTTATGCTGAAGTGATGAATGCGTTGGAACGAAAATATGGCAGCGACCACAAAAAGGAGCTATACCGGATCGAGTTAAAGGGTCGCTTGCAACGGAATGGAGAAAGCATTCAGGACTATTCTTCGGCAGTAGAACGCCTTGTACATTTGGCACACTCGAATACTCCACCGAATTTTATGGAGAAAATGAAGATCGAGGCGTTTACTGATGGTATTCGTGATCCAGAAACACGAAAAGCAGTAATGTTGTCGCCAAAAGCAACATTCGCAGAAACTATTGCTTATGCCTTAACGAATGAAACTGCGCAAGCAATTATTAAACCATCAATTAAAATACGCCGGGTGGAGTTGGCTGATGAAAACAACTACAAGTCAAGACCACGAGAGAGTATACGAAGTGATAGAATTCGATGCTGGTTATGTGGCAAGTTGGGCCATATTTCGAGAGAATGTCGAGATGTTAGAAGGAAACGAGCAAGATCAGCATCGCCTATGCAGCGACGTCAAGCAGAAGAACGGGTGCAGCAAGCTAGGGAAGACGATAGAGCAGCACCGCATCAGTTAAACTACAACGAGTCAGCCTAAAGGGGCGTAAGCTGGCTCCCACAACCGATTGCCCCATAACCTTCATCCATGTTTCGAGATTGACAAGGGGAGGTGACAGCCTTACTGTTAGGGCTAATATTGATGGAAAAAGTTGTGTCATCACGTTAGATACGGGAGCAACAAATACAATTGTCCGCACTGATGTTGTGAAAGGGAAACTAAAACCAGCAGGAAGATACCGAATACAGACAGCTACTGGCGAAAGTGCAAGTATTAAAGGAAAGAAAGTGGTCAACTTTGAAATCGGGAATACTCACTTTCAACATGAAGTGGTTGTAGCTGACATTGTGGATGAAGTAATCCTGGGAATGGACTTCATGAGGCCAAATGGATTCGTTATTGATGCTGGCAAAGGAGTACTCACTTACGGAAATGTTGAGTTGCCACTCCAATTTAATGGTGAAGATTCGAATTGTGTTCGTCGAATAATATTAGATCACAGGGAAAAGCTGCCACCCCAATCAGAAACAATCATTTGGGGAAAATTGGAAGGAGATTCTGGGTCACCCAGGTTGTGGGTTGTAGAAGCCAACAAAGAACATCAAAATTTTAAAGAAGTCGTTATAGGGAAAACTTTAGTTAGATCGGATGCTGATTACAAAATACCAGTAAGAGTTTTAAATCTGTCAGATACGCAGAAAACAATGAAAAAAGGATCAATCATAGGACAATGTGAAGAGGTAGCTAAAATAATAAAGTGCGAGCAGAAAAACATCAATAGCTCGGTCAACACAAAACAACAAAAAGCAGAAATGGAACAACTTGTGCAGAAATGGACAGAAGGACTTTCAGAAGAGCAGAAGAAAGCAGCACGTCAATTGTTGGAGCGGCACAAGTCTGTATTCTGTAGTACACCTGAAGGGAATGGCAGAACCAATATGGTAAAACATCGTATTGACACCGGAGCAGAAAAGCCGATACGCCAGGCACCAAGGAGATTACCATTAGCTAAAAGAGAGGAAGCTGATAAAATGGTAAGAGATATGAAAGAAGCTGGTGTAATTGAGCTTTCAGACAGTCCCTGGAGCTCACCTGTGGTGTTAGTTGGCAAGAAAGATGGGAGCTTGAGATTTTGTGTTGACTACAGGAAACTAAACATAGTTACGAAGAAGGATAGCTACCCATTGCCTAGGATTGATGATACACTGGATACATTATCGGGCTCAAAATTGTTTTCAACATTGGATCTGCAGAGTGGTTACTGGCAGGTTGAAGTTGCGGATGAAGATCGGGAGAAAACAGCGTTCAGTGTAGGGAATGGACTATGGCAATTTAATGTCATGCCATTTGGGTTATGCAACGCGCCCGCAACTTTCGAGAGATTAATGGAACGGGTACTTAAAGGCTTGCACTGGAAAACATGCCTTGTATATTTGGATGACATCATCGTCATGGGTAAAGACTTTGATGACCACTTGAAGAACTTGGCGGAGGTACTGGAAAGGTTGCAAGCGGCTGGTTTAAAATTAAGCCCCAAAAAGTGTTCACTTTTCAAGGAAGAAGTAAAATATTTGGGACACAAGGTTACGGCAATGGGAATTCATACAGATTCCGACAAGATTGCAGCAGTTATGAACTGGCCAAGACCAAAGAATCTACATGAACTACGAAGCTTCCTTGGATTGTGCACATATTACAGACGGTTTGTGCCAGGATTCGCCAACGTTGCCAAAAGTCTGCATGAGTTAACAAGAAAAGATAAGGCATTTGAATGGAATGAACCTCAGGAACAAGCATTTGTGGAGCTCCGAAGGAGATTGTGTACGGCTCCAATTCTATCCTATCCTATACCAAATGTTCAATTTATTTTGGATACTGATGCCAGTAATGAAGGTATAGGAGGAGTATTGTCACAGAAAATAGATGGTCAGGAAAAGGTGATAGCTTATTTCTCCAAAATGTTATCAAAGCCGGAGCGAAATTATTGTGTTACCCGGAAGGAGTTATTGGCCATTATGGAATGCGTCAAACATTTTCATAAATACTTGTATGGTCAGAAATTTCATCTCAGAACTGACCATGGTGCGTTAAGATGGCTACTCCAGTTCAAAAATCCAGAGGGACAAGTAGCACGTTGGATCGAACGGTTGCAGGCGTACGATTTGGACATTGAACATCGAAAGGGTACTGCACATGGGAACGCTGATGCATTATCGAGACGACCCTGTCAAGTTGAATGCAAGCATTGCAGTCGTCAAGAAAATAAGGAGAACATCATCGATGTACGATTACTACAAGTGCTACCTGACGATGAATGGACTGCTGAAGCCATAAGAAAAGATCAATTAGAAGATCCGGATCTTGCACCCATCATCGAGTTCAAGGAAAAGGGCTGCAAACCAGTATGGGGAGAAATTTCTGATAAAACTCCAACTTTGAAGGCGTACTGGGCGCAATGGGACAGTCTCCAGTTAGAGGATGGATGTTTAAAGAGAGTATGGGAAAGCTCAGATGGCAAAATAAAGCAATCCCTTACAGTGGTACCAAAAAGGAAAATAGAAGCAGTACTAAGGGAGTATCACGAAGGAACGAGTGGAGGTCATCTTGGGATCAATAAAACTCTTGCAAAAATACGACAACGGTTTTACTGGTCGGGGACTCGGCAATCAATTGTGGAGTGGTGTCAAAAATGCGATAAATGTGCGGCGGTGAAAGGACCCGCACGAAGAAGTCATGGGAAAATGAAGCAATACAATGTAGGTGCTCCATTTGAAAGGATCGCAATGGATGTAGCGGGACCATTTCCAACAACTGATAATCAGAATAAATATGTGCTTGTGATCATGGACTAGTAAAGTGCTTCATTGTTAAGAAAACTTTATTATTCTTTTAAAACACGGTTATCTTTTTTACCTAACTAAGTCGATGTCGGAGTCGGAATTTCGAAAGCAAGTGAATTGGTAATAGCCCAAGGGATATATTTATATTTTTAGAAATTTATTAATTTATAATTCTATTAATTCATATTACTAAAAAAAATTAAATATCGAAGAAACATTTTTTTTTATTTGAATTTACCCCAATCAGATTCTCTAAAGTGTAATGTCATTCATTGCATTTGACCAATCACATTTTAATTACACTGATAATTTCGTATGGACAGTTATCACGAATATTGTTTCAATTATTTAGTTATGTCGGCAAAAAATTTGTCAAACGAATTTCCCTCGACCGGTGGTAAATTCTCATAATTTTTTCTAAAACTCCTCCAAAAAGTGACATTGTATTGTATAAGTATATTGCTTTTACAGATATGTATCACAACTTTGATGCCATTGAAGTAACGGACCACCCTAATAGCATTGATAATAGCTTTCGACCTACGTCCTCGACTTTGGAAACTATTTCGATTATTACTCCCAATGGGAAATTTCTACTGAAAATGTTTTGCCTTAGTTTTATTTTAATTTAAACCAATGAAATTCTCTAATATGTAATGGCATCATTCAATTTCACCAATAATATTTGAATTATACTAATAACAAATATTTATACGTCTGGCCTACTGGGATATTCAAAATTATCAGTCTAATTTTGAAATAATTAACTGATATCACAGTAGGCCAACGCATAATTCATAAAAAATATATAAAGAAATGAAAAGTAGCAAAAAATTTTCTAAACGAATTCCCCTTGTTCGTTGATAAATTCTCATAATTTTTTAAAAAATTACGGCCTCGTGAATTTATCAATATACTTCCTTTCGAAATTTTTGGCTTTTATTATTTCGATTTTTCGAAAATTATTTCGAATTATCACCGCCCATTCAGTGATGCCATTACGTTTTTGAGAATTTCATTGCATTAAATTCAAATAAAGAAAAAAAATCTGGTACAACATAATTATTACTATTAGATAACTAGCTATGGATGTTGAGCAGGTAGGTGGCAATAAAATCTATTCTATTTTAAGTTGTCTGTAGCTTGTTTTAATGTGTATATTCCTTACGTGTTTCTGTTTTACTTACCGTATTCAAATTAATCACCGCCAACCATACTTCAACTAGAGTTCGTACATTAGGGAGCTATGGCTTAATCTTAAATTAAATCGAAGTTTTTCATAGGAAAAAGGACAAACGAAAAATTACATGCAACTCAATCTCAAACATAAATCCAGGCTAATGGATGGTCTGTGGATTCAAAATATATTTTTAATATTATTTAGTAATAAAAATTTAATACTTGGGTGACCATTTTCCGGGAAATTTCTGAACATCAACAAAAGTTAAACAAGCGCGTGTGATGTTGTTTTATTATTAAAGAATTTAACGACTTAAAGAGCTAAGAGCAGCTATTTTCAACTGTATTTCTCTTTAAATGCTATCCGGATCGGATAGAGATAAAAATATCTCAGTAGTGGAGGAAAATACTATTGGCACTGAAGCCTAAATCATTCTTCACGAATTACGACTACTTTCTCGGCATTAAAAACGGGAGAACGATGGTTTTGATATACGATAGTTCGGACCCTAACTCAGTATCTAGACACAGACGTTCAACTTATCTATGTAAGCAGCATTGATAAACTTTTCTGGATATATTCCTATTACCCTTTAGCGATAATTACTACAATATGACACCAAACAGAACATGATGAGTACATTTTCGATTTACTATTTTACGCAAAATGTTTCTTTTATCAGTTATGTCTAGATTGCAATGGCAGATATTATCATGGCCGTGAACTATGGTTTTTGCACACTTTTTGCTCATACATATATATGACTGGTGTTTTTTACTATTTATGTCGTTCTATTTGACTAATAACTATTCCATTTTTTTATTGGGGGTCTAAAAGCTGAACTAATTAGGTAGCTAGTTCGAGTAGCACTGCGACCTAAATATCTACACAGTTGAAAAAGTAACTGCAATATTTAAAGCAAGTCTTGCAATAGGAGCTATGCGTTGCAGGTTATTATTGAATTGTAAAGTAAATGTTGCATTAAACCTAATTTTAATGCATATCTATAAAATTTAAAACAACTCTTGCATCATAATTTATTTCTATAGAACAGCTAGAAGATTTAATACACCTGGCTACAATTTAATACATTAAAAATTTAATGAAATTTCAAAATTCACTAGAGTATTATCCATTTTAGAAATATGGGCTATTATTTTGAAAACGTACATTTTTTTGTTGATTTTTAAATTTTTGATTTTTAAAAAATCTGAATTTTTGATATATTATTGGTATTGACGAAAGGAAAAAAGTAATTTCTGCTTTTTTTTTTGTGTACTCTGAATTGGAGTTATGCGCGGTTGAATTTTTGAGTCTTCTTCACGTAGTTTTGGTAATGGGGTCAATGTTTTGTTAATAGATCCCATAAATTTCATGTGATTTACGTATATTTTTGCACATAGGGAGAAAAATTATTGAATAATCGAAATATGTAAGTTGGAAATTAATAATTTTTCTCTTTTCCGCTAGGCGGCGCGTTAAACCTTGCTTTACTTCAAAGCTCATATCTCAAAAAGTCCCTTTTTTTTGTTTTTCACAAATTTTAAAGTAAACATATGCAGCTATGAAATTGAGAAATAAAAAGTCAGCAAATCAATATGGATTTTTTCTTACGATTTTTTAAAGTTTGGTATATGAAAAATTCACATGTGTTTTTTTATTAAGTTAATAAACATGTACTAAATGTGGATCTAATAAATTAAACATTTCATATTTTAACACCTGCAATAAATTTGAACCATTTTCTGTGTATTTCTGATAAAATTCACATGTGTTTTTTTATTAAGTTAATAAACATGTACTAAATGTGGATCTAATAAATTAAACATTTCATATTTTAACACCTGCAATAAATTTGAACCATTTTCTGTGTATTTCTGATTGAGAAACAGGTTTTTATTCAGAATAAGAATTGGAGATCCCAATGATCGAAGATTTTGTTATAATTTCAACATCACCAACACTAACATTAGGAAAAAACATTTGTTCTATATTTGTTCTCTATAAACATTATAATTTAATCAATATTATAAATAAATACATTAAAAAATTAATTTATATAATTCTTTTTGCGTTTAAATTGAAATATTTATGATCATCAGAAAAAGAAAACATTTTGGCAATTATTTTATCGGGTGTAGTGTTATCCGGTAAAAAACAGTGGAATCCTTGAGTTCCACTTACGGTTTTAATGTCTGAAAACCGCATCGAAAGAAATTGCTCCTGTAATTCGATATCTCCTGAAGACACATATGAAAACTTCATAACGTGGTTGGTTTTTTTCGACCAAATTTCCGCCCATTTAAATAATTCCCTTGCTGTTGATATTTTTTCTCCTTTAAGCGAAGCTCTCTGGGCTTCTCTTTTAAGTGTTCCTTCAATCCCTTCGGATGGACCCTTTCCGTGGGCAGTTGCAAAGAAATGCCATTCTGCAGGTATTTTAAAATCATCAATATGTTTGCAGAGATTTATGAAATTCTTCTTATTTTTATCTTGCTGTTTTTCAATGAATTCAATACACCTTTCCTGGTATTTATGAACTGCAACTGTGTTATGCATTGAATGATCAGATATAATGACAAAAGATGAGACCTCTAGTTTATCATTACATGATTTGTAGTAAATTACGATTTCGTGGATTGTGGCTTGAACTTTATTGAACTTTATTGTGCAGCTTGTATCTCATTCTGCGTTATCATTGAGTATTCTGGATACGTTGATTTGACCAAAATTTACGTGGTAGAGTTGTCAACAAAAACATTTGTTTTGATTTAGAGCTGGCATCTTTAAATTCCTTTTTAAGGTTCATAAGCCATGATGTATATTCACATTCCTCGTTTGGTGATAACACTTTAACTGAATCTACTTGAAATATTCTTTGACTTATTGCCGATGTGACACTTGCAATTTTTTTATAACTTCCTGTTGTAATATGTTTTTGTTTGATAGGAGATTTGGCTAACATTCCAAGAACATTGTTAATATCTTCTAAAGTGTCATTAAGTAGTTCAGGAATTGGTGGAGATATAGTATCAACCGAAACTGGTGATGGATCTAAAGATGCTGGAGGTATTTGAATATTTTCGTTCGATGGAACATTTTCAACATCCTGATTTATAGAAATAATTTCACTATCGATAGTTTCCGAACATGAAAGCTGCTGTAGAAAATATTAGTTGCTTATGAATTTTTATTCATTTTAATAAAATAATTAAATTTACCTTATTTTTATAGATATAAATTGCGACATGTTTTACATAAAAACTGGTCATCGCAAAGTAAAATTTAGGGTCGCAGCTTTTTGAATAACAGCTGGGTTGACCAGTTTCACTTTTTTTGATGTCCGCTTATGATTTTTGAGACCGTACAAGTTACAGTACAATTTGAAAGGCATTTCTATTATTATTTTTTCTAAACTTTATGTGTTCTAAATATTTTTGAATATACTTGCTATAAGGCAATCACATCAATATATATACCTTTTAAATAGTTTTGACATAGGTAGAATCAGGTAAAATTAGGTAGGTACAATTTAATATATTTTGATTGGATGCATGCATAATTTTTCCAAAAACCGTTTGTGGGCGTCATTAGAAATTTTAAATGTTAAAATTATGAGTCTCTAATGAGATTTTAATTAGTAAAAAGAGGCTGAATAGACATTTTTTAAAATGAATAAACATTTTACACACTCTTTTAATAATTTAAATTCCTTTATTTTACCACTTAACTTAAATTAATTTTTAATAAGTTTTTAACCATTTAACAGCACAGAAAATGGTTCAAATTTATTGCAGATGTTAAAATATGAAATGTTTAATTTATTAGATCCACATTTAGTACATGATTATTAACTTAATAAAAAAACACATGTGAATTTTTCATATACCAAACTTTAAAAAATCGTAAGAAAAAATCCATATTGAATTGCTGACTTTTTATTTCTCAATTTCATAGCTGCATATGTTTACTTTAAAATTTGTGAAAAACAAAAAAAAAAGGGACTTTTTGAGATATGAGCTTTGCAGTAAATCAAGGTTTAACGCGCCGCCTAGCGGAAAAGAGAAAAATTATTAATTTCCAACTTACATATTTCGATTATTCAATAATTTTTCTCCCTATGTGCAAAAATATACGTAAATCACATGAAATTTATGGGATCTATTAACAAAACATTGACACCATTACCAAAACTACGTGAAGAAGACTCAAAAATTCAACCGCGCATAACTCCGATTCAGAGTACACAAAAAATAAAAGCAGAAATTACTTTTTTCCTTTCGTCAATGCCAACAATACATCAAAATTTCAGATTTTTAAAAAATAGTTGTTTTTTTTCGATGTACGTTTTCAAAATAATAGCCCATATAATTAAAATCGTTTCATGCATGTTTTAGTTATCGCTTCTCAGCTGAAAGTCTATAATAATAGTGATTAAGGTCGTATGTATGTTTTAATTTTTTTATTTTAATTTGATTAATTTAGGCAGGTGCGTTATAATCAAAGTAACTCGAAATTATGATGTAATTTGCATTAAAATGTCATACTAAAAAAAATGTTGCGCGTAATATTATTTAATGCAAATAACAGACATTTTTAAACAACAAGCTTTATATTTTACTCCAAGTACTCTGTTAAATATTGATGCAAAGAGCATTAGTTTAACTTTATATAGCAAGCTTTGTATTGTTTTGTAATGGAAACTTCCGTAGGACCTATATGTGTAGCAATTTGCATTACATATTCAATTTTTTTTTAACTGTGTATTGTGCTTAACCCTGATGTTGTTATACTGCAGACGACGTCGATGTCACTGTAGAATGTGCGATGTGGTCTAATCCGAGCCCCTCAACATAGATAAATAGCTGGATTGGAATAATGTTTTGTGGTAGAGTAAGTGCTAGTCTCTCTTGACCAAGATTAACATATCTGCGCCATGCAGGTTCAGAGCACTTGCAGATAATGTGTTCGATGGTTTTTGCCTCTGTGCTACAGAATCTGCATCTGTCAGAGGCAGCAAAGCCTAATTTGTTAAGGTGGTGATTTATAGACGATGTCCTGTCACGCACCATATTAAGATCTTCAGAGAGTCTCTCCCAAGACAGATTGTTTTAAGAGGGCAGACGGGGAATTTGCTGCGGGAATTTTTACAATAAATCGTCTATCTGGATCAGTGACTTTGGTGGCAGCTCTCCACTTCATCCTGCAGTTCCGAGTTGAGATGGTTTTGCTTAAGGCATACATACATGCCGAATATAGTAGTACAGCATCTTTTCCATCGTTTTCAGAATAAAAGATGGGAGACTTATATTTATCTGTATCATTTAAGGCTTCGTTCAATTTCTTTCTTGATTTGGGTATATCGTAATTCTCTCCATATCTGAGGAATGTACGCAAGCCTAAAACTTGCTATAAACAGACGCTCGAGGTATGGGAGAGTGCCAGAAAAGCCTTCTGCAGGAAGATCGGAAATGTCGCCGTTGCCTCCGGGGAATTTGAACGGTCCGAACGATTTTATTGCCCAAATCCTTCTGTTGGGGCAGAATATTTTGGCTAGTTGGTCTGAAACCAAAAATGTCGCCTACGCCAGATGGCATTGGACTGTATAATTGTTTTTGGACGATGATGTGACTGAATTATACCAGAGGGTTTGACAATTTAATCTTGTACGGGTTGTATTCTGAATATATCTTCAACAAATAATTTGGTTGAATGACAATACTGGTGATAGATAATTACTGTTGTTTATCCGATGATTTCTTTCTAATATTTTCCTGACAAGGCATTACTGATGACTATACTGATGATATATATACATAAATAATTACTGTTGGTTATTCGATGATTATTTTCTAATATTTTCACCTCACAAAACACTACTTAACCAATTACATGGAATTTTCAGGTAGACGATAAATGCGATGACTGATTTAGAAAATACTCGCCTCTTAATTCACAAAACATTAATTACATAAACCCGTTCTTGATGTGAGGAACAAGATCCTAGTTTCAGGATCCAATGGACCAGAGTTTGGTATATTTTCCTCTTACAAGCTCATGCATGTAGACCCGGGAAGTAGATCTACAATAGTGTTTCCAGAGTTTCACTACCGTTGGTGGTATAGGTACCCCGTCTAAGCTGACCCAGAGGATTTCTTTGATCAGACGCAAGCAATTTTTGAGGTCAAGCTACAGCCGGTAGACTGTCAATCGTTCGACAGAGCTCTCTCCAACTATCCCTTTTTGATCGTATAAGCACTTTGTTGTAGTTTGTGAGAGACCGAAATGATCCCGAAGAGATTCACTTCACTTTAAATAGACTTCACTTCACTTTAGATTCACTTTAAAGAGATTCCAATCTGTCTTTCTGTGGTTCCTAAAGTGGAGAGTATTCTCCGGTTGGTGTTCTATGCTGAAGTATATGTATGCGTGGTTCGACATAGAAGCTACATCCGAGACATGTCAGTTACTGATGAAATTCTCAGCAATGTTGTTGTTCAAAGTTAGAAGTTCGGAATCTCGTTTCTGATTGCGTTTCTGAAGGTGGGTTTGTTGCCTTTGTTAGATATAAGCAAGTATATAGTTATTGCAGCAGAGACTCATCTTTTGTGTTGATGTTGCTACTACCCACACTGTGGAATGAGCATTGGCATCGCACGCAACTATTGAGTTGTAGTGTTTGTACTTACAATGCTGAATTAGCTTGTTTGCCTTATCAAATCGTATTTCCTCTTTATCTCCTAGAAAGTGCTAAAATGATCTTCCGAACTCGGCTGCGGGAAAGAGGGATTTCAATCTGCACAGCTGTTAGATCTGTGCTAATAAATTCTTGGTTGATCACAATATCGTGAGTGTTGGATAAAGCGGTTCAAATTAGCTGAAGCAATTGCTGTCCTGTGCAGGTTGATTTTAACGCTACTTACTTTAGGCATTTTTTTCAAACAGTGGTCCAGCGGTAGTCTTCAGTAGACCAAGCTTTTTGCGTGGTGCTACTTTAGTTCCCATGGACACAATAGTTCGCTCGTTCGGGGTTGGCTTGGTGTGTTTTTGGCACGGGAGTAATTTGATCTGATTGAGAAGGATTTGTTCCAATGTTTGCAGGTTAGCGGACACCGCACTAGAATCGCTCCTTGCAAAAGCAGATTTAGATGGTTCTTCACTTGTGACTGAAAGCAGTACTGCAACCAGTTCCTGACGTATTCTCGGTAGAACTGGGTATTACTTTTTAAACTTGTTGAATGAACTACTTGAAGTGATAATAATAATATATTAAAACAATTCGTCTTATACACTTCAAAATTTTTATTTAAATATCCTAATATTTTCAAACTCTAAGAGCCCTTCCTCTGGGATAATTGTTTCTAAACTAAACTTAATAAAGAACTTACATAGTTTTTATAACCATCTAAATGACAATACATAAATTTTAAACATGGCAAAAAATAAATTATTTAAACAGTACATAACCGAAATGAAATCAAAGTAATAAAATGTGGGAGGTGATCAAAATTGAAATACGGTTTTTCCAAAAACTTAAAAACCTAATTAGTGAAAAAATTAATCTATGGATATTAAATGTTTAAAGAAATGGGTTTTATTTTCTATAATATTAAATAGTGGGCTGGAAACTGGACTTCTGTCATTGTTAATTAAGTTTTCTTCTTCTTCTTGCTGTATGTAGTAAGATTCTATTATTTCTAATTTGCGATTATCTCGAACTTGGTGTTTTAGTTTTAAATTGGTAATGTCAATTTTGTGGTTGTTGTCCACAATATGGTTAGCTACGGCTGATTTTCCATAGTGAATTTTGACCTTTGTATGTTCTTTGAACCTCGTGTGTATCTTCCTTTTTGATGATCCTATATACTTTTTACTACATCCTTGGCAATTAATTTCATAAACTCCATTTTTGTTGTTTTTCGGAATGTTGTCTTTATTATTTGTGAAGACAGAAGACAGTTTTTGATCGGCCGTCGGTAGTATGGGTATTACTTCTTCCGGTATCGCGACATTGGTGAATGTTGGAGGTACGATTGTACTCTGAGCATTGCTGGCGGTGTTCCTTAGCTCATGCTGTGGTCGGTCACTAGCATAGGACTTAAGCCATTTGACACCAGATGAAGCTACCTGTCTAGAGACCTGCGATCGCTCGGATCGGACATCCTTGCTACTTTTGGTACCTGTGTATTTTTGTCTATCTACTACCTTCAGAGCTAGCTCCTTAGGTATCTAACATTTACCCAGGGTAGCCAGGTCAAAGGATTTGTGAAGGGCACATACTTGTATGGCTTCCTCCTCAGAGAGGCCGTTATTTATAAGTGCCCTCTTGTGCGTTTTGTTTGTGGCAAGAACGTATAGTGGCGGATCGAGGAACGTCCGGTTCGGGTCACCTAATCCGACTATATTGGACACGTGCATTAGCTAACTTTTGGGGTATACAACGTGATGGTTACTGTCGACATGTCAGATTTACTGTCGAATTCTGAGTCACATACGCTCCTGATTACCGATTCCGGAGTGGAATCAGAATCATTTGCAAACTGATTATATTCTTCGTTGGACAGGTCTGACCTGCCAGACAACTCTTTTATGGTTGACTCACTGTATGCCAGTTCTGACATAACCTTAGAGCTGACATAAATCAGGTACGATCTTCGAGTCCGACGAATGCGAATTTAATGGGTTTGGTGATGCGTTAAGAGACGCATCGCTCTCGTCTTTATTTTGTAGTAAATTTATATCCAAACAGTGGTTTGTTGGGGTTTAAAAGGGTGGTACGCCACAACAGAGCCCTATACTATAGTAAGACTACCTTAAAACTGGAGGACGCCAGGTATCCAGAGTTCCGTACTAGCGATCAAGTGGGTTTTGGACTTGATCTTAGTTTCGATTCTCACTTAAGATATAACGGCATGGGCTACCCTACCGTTGTTTTACCTAAGATCGTTGAGTCTACTGAGCCCTCACTGCGTCAAAGTGCCAAGTCCATCGATTGGGAATGACTATTCTAACCATATCACATCATTTGCATTACTTATCTCGTATATCTTAAAATCTTATAGCTTATCATTATTCTTGGCCATAAAAATTTTAATATAAATATTTGTTTTGTATTAACTTGTAGTTATTGCTTTAATTGATTGTTTTAATTTTATTATGTAAATTATTACAAATGTTTCCATTGTCTTAAAACAAGTTTGATGCTAATATTATACGTTAATTGGAAATAGACTTATTTCAAGTTAAAAATTTCAGTTGCTCTTACATCGTTAAGCGCTCAAGTGTTACTGAATTGTGAAGGTGGTTTTTTAGTTTGTCGACAAATTGAAAATGGAGCTGAATGAATCTATTACTAATGCTGTAAGGATATTTTTCATTCGAATATCATTAGTTTTTTTAAAGTTTTTCTATGACAGCATTCAAATGTACTAATAGAAATTCAAATTTTTAAATTTCATTTTGGTTTTAAAATAAATTAAAACGCATCTATATAAAAATTAAAACTAAATAAATTTTTTTTTCATGAATTCAATTAAATTAATATATTTAAGAGAGAATATTTGGTAAAAGTTGGAATCGTCGTTTGTGTGGAGCTTATTTCAAGCAGTTGGTTTTAGAAAAAACAATTGAAACAAGACTAAACTTGCTAAAACCCAAAGTAACATCCAATTTAAGTCGTTTTGTAAAATATTATTCATTCTTTGCCCCTAATTTGTTTTAGAGAAATCACAAAAATCCAAAACTAAATAATTTGTATGACAAAGATTACTGCGAAATTCGTATGAATATGTGGAAAGCGTTTAGGCTATGGCACGTTCAAAAATGGTCCTATAAAACAACAATTGCTTCGTATTCATAAAGATTATTCAGTATGAATATAAATGTAAATATATTTTTTAAAAACTGGTCAAGATATAGAAGTGAATAAGATGACAACATACAAAACGAAGCATTCAAAATTCATGTTACTAAGTACGTAAGTCGACTCGATGACCGGTTTCGAACAACATAATAATAAGAACAAGTAAAAAATTGTAGAAAAAATAGCTAACATCTAAGCGTAATGAAAAGTGACTACACTATCTCAAAAAGAGGCAGGCAAACGTTTTGAAATGGAAAAAATATTCTCCTGCTGTTCCAGTACGCCTTATCCAGGCATTTTGGAATCTTGTTAGGATTCGAAGGATCAATCATCCATTAATCCAAAATTAAAGCGGTTCAAGAAACGAAAACAGAAAGCAATAACAAACCATCTTTAAAAATTTAAATATCGACATTGACTACTGTCAGGTTATTATTATTATCTTATATTCAGATATTTCAAATCACAAGGTGCAAGGTAGGTTGAAACCTACTCTAATATACAATATTTTGAAATTCGAATGTTTGGTTTGTTAACTGGTCCTGGCGAAAAATCTGTAATCTTAACTTTATTCTAAACTAAAATATGCTTTCAAAATTCAACAAAATGAGTTGTTCCCGATCTTGGCAAATGATATGTCAACTGCAAGGGAGACCAAAATATGCACTGTGCTAAAGTTTGAGATAAATTGAGCAACGTATCTAGGAATGTTTTGTAGATATTTTCGTTTTGTACGAAAAAATGGCGATTACTTAAGTTCTGTCGATTCATATTCAGTTTCGTGTAGCAATCTCCTTGTTTTGGCTGATTTTGATTACAAGGCTGTAATCAAATGCTGCCTTTAAGCCTTTAATTTTAATTTTAAATTAAAATTTTAAAATTGGCGAAAAGCCAAAAGGGTTAGTTCAATCCATGCCTTTAGAAATCCAGCACAATGAGTTGTTACCGATCTTGGCAAATGATATCAGTCAACTGGAAGAGGAGAGCACATCATGAAGTTTAGCATAATCGAGTAACGAATCTGATAATACCATCACGTTTTGTAGATATTTTTCTTGGTCTCCATGAAATTTTGGAAAAATATGATTTACAAAACAAACTCATGGGATACTGTGCATACAATACAAATTGATTTCTGTTCCTTCTACTGAATGTTCTTCGTTTTTAAAGTCAAAACAACTTATTTCTATGCGTTAAATTTAACGAGTAACGAATCTGATAATACCATCACGTTTTGTAGATATTTTTCTTGGTCTCCATGAAATTTTGGAAAAATATGATTTACAAAACAAACTCATGGGATACTGTGCATACAATACAAATTGATTTCTGTTCCTTCTACTGAATGTTCTTCGTTTTTAAAGTCAAAACAACTTATTTCTATGCGTTAAATTTAACTAACTTTAACGAAATATTTACATTTTTAGATATCAAATAAAACTAACAAAAAAGATGATAAAAATCTTACATATGGAATTGATGACTCACCTCCATGGTATCTCAGCATATTATTGGCAATTCAACATTATTTAACTATGATCGGCGCAATAGTATCAATTCCATTTATACTAACACCAGCTTTGTGCATGGATGATGAAAATTCCGATCGCGGTGTTATTATATCTACAATGATTTTCGTAACTGGATTGATAACATACATTCAAGTAACATGGGGATGTCGTTTACCAATTGTTCAAGTATTTTTCCTAATTTTAAATAAAAAACTATAACAAATTGGCAGCAAATCTCTCATATTTTTCAATAGGGTGGTACTATATCGTTTCTAGTTCCAACTTTAGCTATCCTAAATTTACCACAGTGGAAGTGTCCAGCAAAAGAGGATTTTGATTTACTTTCATCAGATGAGAAGACAGAATTATGGCAAATAAGAATGCGGGAATTGTCCGGTGCAATTGCAATATCAGCATTATTTCAAGTGGTTATTGGATATTCTGGATTAGTCGGCAGATTTATAAAAATTATAACACCATTAACAATTGTCCCAACGGTTGCATTAGTAGGTTTGACATTGTTTGAACATGCTGCTAATACCGCATCCAAGCATTGGGGAATAGCAGTAGGGTTTGTATTTTTATTTTATATCCAAATAGTTTTTGAATTATATATTTTTTTTTTCATTATAGAACAACAGCCATGCTAACGCTTTTTTCTCAAGTTTTGGTTAACGTAAACGTAATCATTCCGTTAATACGTAAGGGACAAGGAATTGAACTTAAACGCTATCCGATATTTAAACTTTTCCCGGTTGGTGTTGTTTTGTAAAATAGAATTGTTATTTGGCAAGAAATCTTTTTGAATTTCCAATCAGGTGTTGCTGACTATTACATTTATGTGGATTTTGTGTGGAATTCTTACAGCAACAAACATTTTCAAACCTGGACATCCTGCAAGAACTGATGCTAGAGTAAAAGTTTTATATGATGCTGATTGGTTTCGTATCCCATACCCAGGTCAATTTGGATTGCCAACAGTGACATTAGCAGGTAATTTGAGAATGTTTGAAGCAGAAAAATTTCAATTTTTTTAATCATCAAAAATAGGAGTTCTTGGAATGCTGGCAGGTGTCTTAGCTTGCACAGTTGAGTCGATAAGTTACTATCCAACGGTGGCTAAAATGTGTGGTAAACTGCACAAAAATCAATTAAATCTCACTTTTCATGCAAATTAATATTTTTTATAAATCAAGGTGCACAAGCGCCACCTCTACACGCCATCAATCGTGGGATTGGAACAGAAGGCTTGGGAACGCTTTTAGCTGGTTTATGGGGTTCTGGAAATGGAACTAATACATTCGGTGAGAATGTTGGTGCTATTGGAGTTACAAAAGTATGATGCCGATTTTTAAATTAAAACAAATTAAATAAACAAATTTAACTGTAGATAGGAAGTCGAAATGTTATACAATGGGCGTCGTTTATAATGATACTTCAAGGAGTTTTAGGAAAGTTTGGAGCAATATTTATAATGATTCCTGATCCTATAGTTGGTGGAATTTTTTGTGTTATGTTTGGTATGATAACAGCCTTTGGTTTATCAGCTTTACAATATGTTGATTTGAGATCCTCAAGAAATTTATACATTATTGGCGTATCGTTATTTTTTCCGTTAGTATTATGTAAATGGTTAGAACAAAATTCAGATTCAATTAAAACGGGAATTGAAATAGTTGATTCAACGTTAACCGTTTTGCTTTCGACAACGATTTTGGTTGGTGGTATAGTTGGTTGTACGCTGGATCATATTATTCCTGGATCTCAAGAGGAACGTGGTATTACTGCATGGAGTAATGAGATTTCTTTTGTTAATGCTAATGTTGATAATAACGAAATATCCACATATGATTTTCCTGCTGGGATGGATGTGTTGCGAAAGTAAACATATTGAATAGAAAGAAAATATTATCTAATTAATAAACCTTTTCATTTATTTTCTCTTGCAGAATTTCGTGGACAAAATATGTACCTTTTTTACCAACATATCGAACAAAAACGGTTCAATCAAATGAAAACTGATGAAATAGACAAGCGTTATAAATGTTATATATTATTTAAAGAATTTTATTAATATTAATCACTTCGGTCTGTAAGAACAACGTATTACTGACTGTTCCCATAAAAACGTCTGAGAAATAATTTTTCACGTTTCTATGAAAAAGGAACGTGAGAAAAAATAGTATATTGTGCAACAAGTGAGAAAAGTAGTTTTCCCCACATGTTTCACACTATACTTTTTCTACAACTGCACAAAATCAAAGAATACAATTCATGTAACTTAATATTTATTTTGAAAGTTATATAAGCGAAACTAAAATATACTAAAATAATATCTAAGTATCCTACCTCTATCCTACGTCACTTTTGCAGCTTTTTCCAATATTTCAGGCGGGGTATTTTCAAAATTGTCATTGTTGTCACTATCCATGTCGTATTAACGTAATATTCAATAGAAATTGCTCTTATGTGACTTCAAATGAAAACCACGTTAAAAATTCTAATACTAATTACTAAGGTGACCAACCGTCCTCCTTTTGTAGGTTAAGTCCTTCCTCAAAAAGTGTCCTCCTTTTTGTCCTCCTTTTCGATCTTTTAAATCTAATCTGTTCAGAGATGTTTTTATTAGTACGCAGATATGAATTCAATTTATTGTATTTTTACTTTTTTCTTCATCTTTGATGATCCGTAAAAAATTAATGAACAGGGTTGGGAAGTTTTGATGTTCGGAACTATTGTCATTTGACTACCATTTATTTCGGCCTCTGCAAAACACCTATGATGAAAAAATTTGTTGACAGAAGACCCACCGAAAGTCACTTGACCAAGTTTTGTGCTTCATAGAAGTACAACACCGATGGAATCAGGAAACTATCCATAAAATGGTAAAAGGTTGTAAATATAATAATTATTGGCACATATTTGTCGTGTATTAAAATTGATTTGAATAAAATAAAATTCGGTTTACTATAATTAATAATAATTTTTCGATTATATGATTTTCGGTAATCTGATATTTCGATGGAATAACTTTTAGACGAAATGAATTTTCGGTGATATGATATTTCGATCTAATGATTTTTCAATTTCAAAACCATTCGATGATATAAAATTCGGTGGTTTGAACTTTCGGTCTATTGATTTTCGGTTCTATAACTCGATTTGATGGTTTGATTTTTCGATACTGTGATGCGGACCCGAAAAATTGGGTCACATTTAAAGTTGAACAAAAACGGAGGATGCTTTCTATATAACCTAATGTTTACATTGTACTTTTTTCTTAAATTTTTTTGTCCTCCTTTTGATTGAAAAAAAATTGGTCATCTTATAATTACGTATAATCTGACGGTTTTGACAACTAATTTAAAGCTGCACAGCAGCCAACTAAGTTTTTGTTGATTCTCTTGCTGAAATTAAGATTTTGTTGATTCTTTTGCTGAAATAATATTTCTCACAGTATTAGCAATACGTGATTTTGAGATTAAGTAAGCTGTGAGAAATACGCTATTTTTCATAGCAGGTGTAGAAAAAATAATTTTGTCAAGTTGTTATTTCATAAACAAATTTTTTTAGGGGTTAGGTCACAACTCACAGGATTGTAAGTTTGAGTTATATTGAGTTGTTACTTTGTATGTAGCGTTAGCAGCGTAAAGAGTGAAGACTGATTTCCGCGAGAGTTTTTCCTCCGTTGTTGCGGGGAGGAATGACACTTCAGCGCCTGTGTCAACTAAGAATTGTCGACGGGAGTTGATATCAAATATCAGGAGACGGAGTTTGGAGAAGGTATCATCACACGCCGCCTTGTGTTTTAAGCTTAGGAGTTTTTCGGACTTTGAGCGATAGAATTTACATTCGTGGTTGCATTTGTGTGCGTAAGTATAATGATGGTAATAATACATATCATCGAACATTTCGGGAGATCGGTTAAGCGATTTCACCACCGAAATTTGTTGTTGTCGTTTCGATCCGAGAAAAGGATCGGTGCTGCAAGGCATTCAGCAATTCAATTTGGGTCTGCAATTCTTGATATCGAGACCACGCCTTGTCCTCGCTGTATCTAGTGCAAAGAGCTCTTAGTAAGAGAACAATCTTTGTCGACTATCTTGAAATTTTTCGGCAAGTGAGCCTCGACTATCGCGATAGTGGTACGTACAGACGTTGGGAGATTTTCATCCCATACCTATTTCTTAACATTTTCTCTGAGACGAGACTTTGGCATTCTTCAGTTAAATCCCTTAGGAATTGTTAGGGCATTTTATCTCCCGGTCAGAAGGGTTGCTGGATGGGTAGGCTAGAAGAGCCTCTTTAAGCTTATCATACGGGTTAGCCGTGTCTGGTTGAAAAAGAATGTCTCTAACTATCGAAGCAAGAGACGACGTTATTGCACTAAATACATAGCTGTTCTAAGCTTGTTGGGACTTAATTTTTCCCAGGGAGAATTGGCCCTCAAGCATGATAAACCAAAGTTCTGGTTAAACAAAAAAAGAAAGATTTACGTCCATCAACATCTTTGAACGTATGTTGTTGTGGGACCTGGGTCTTAAAAGGTTTTTATGTGTTATTGTGACACATATTGTAATTCCTACAACACAACACATTTTATTAATAAAAAAAAAAATTTGAACAAAAGGAAGGAACTTTTGGGGTAATGGCGTGAATTTGGGGGGAAGATGCTGGCGGAGTGGTCCCAACTCAACTTTTAGGTGGCAGTTTTGAGGTGGATGGTGTGGATGGGGAGCAGATGTATGATCGATTTACATTCTGGCAAATGCAGCTTTCATTCGGGCGTAATTAAAATTTCCTTATACAACTGCACTAATTACAAAAAAAATGTATTCAACTCCTGATGTAAAAAAAATAAAAATTACCTGTTTCGGTCTATCGGGGTCACCAGTTTTGGTAGCAGTGGGAGGACAACAGTCCAAGCGATGATTGATAACTGTGGCGTCGTCTACTTGACGCTCGTACAGATGGAGTTGATGAATTTAGTTGAGTCGATATCTAGTTCCACACTGGATGAAACCAATACGTTGGCAAATTTCAGACATAACCAAACTTAATTACTTGTATATATGTATGTAGTTCTTTTTTAAGGTCGATGAAGTTAAAATTTGAATCAAAATATTTATTCGGCAATTATTTTTAAATTTCCTTTTACGGCGAATGAAGATTTGCAAATAAATTTTTGTTTGATACATCTCCGTTACTCGTTGGAACAATACAGATATTTAAAAAAAAATTACACATTAGGTTAGTTACTAAATTATAAAAAGAAGGCAGTGTTAAGGACTGCCGACAGAAGTGAAAACTTAAATCTGTGATATAGCTGTGTTTTTTGTATCTTCCAATTATTGTAGCATTGCAAATTAAAATTTCAGAAAGTTTAAATTAAAATCACCAAAATTATTCTGGGTTTCACATCTATTAGCATTCCAAGCAACTATTATATACATTTTTATATTTAAAATAATCAAAACATATCATATAAAAATTTGCGTCTATCAACACCTTAGAAAGCATGTTGTTGTGGGATCTTGTTCTTAAAAGTTTTTTATGTGTTGTTGTGACACACCTTGTAATTTATACTACCAAACCCATTTGATTTTAAAAAAATAGCGTATCATCAAAGAATATTCCATAACTTAGAGTAAGGGATGGTATCGTTGATTGAAAGTACTTCATTCGCCAGCACCCTTAAGATATCACTTTGGCTAATGAGATTGCACTGCTATTGCTATTGGTATACGATATTTGAAGATAACTCATATTCCATTAGCAGGGACTAAAGCACGCGTGGTTGTCACACCCATAGATCAACAATTTTAAATTTTACAAATCTTCCTGCGGAAAGCTAAGTAAATTCATTGGTATTAATGTGAGCTTTAAATCGATATAATTCATGTTATCAAGTATCAAGTTACAAGTATTAAGCCTTCTTAGTCGTCCTTAATTTTAGAAACATGTATTACATACAATTCCAAACCAACAACATATTTGGTGTAGATGATAAAATCTATAGCATGTGTTGAATTCCAATACATATGATTTTGATATACAAGTTTATTTGTTTCAGGTTATACTATCTTTCTTACGTTATTTTTAATTTCATAAAAATTATGTTCAACAAAAAAAACATTGATCGTAGCAAACTACCGTTTAAAACGATAGTTAAATAAAAAGCAAATTAAGTGTACACAACAACTTTCCAAATTTTCATGATGATTAATGTATTAATGCATAAAGGACAAACACACATACTTTCAATTTTATACATATTCAAGATTTATTTAGCATGATGACTCGAATGCAAATTCCAAAAGACAGTAGCAATATAATTTTAAAAAACTGCGTTATAGATCAATTTTTTAAAATTAGTAAAAAGAGATTTCATTATTTTTATGAATTCATGAATAAAAAAAAATTATTTTAATGGTATTTAATAAAAATTAAAAAAACAATAAAAAATATATTACCAGGAATTGAACTCACGACTAGGGTTTGAAAATTTACCGACATTTTTAATTACCGGTAATACGGTAAAAAAAAATTATAAAACGGTTAACCGGCATTTTACCGAAATAAAAATCTTTGATCTAACTATCTTCAATTATTATCTAAGCAACTATTTATAACTTAAATTGGCGTGTAATAGTATATAATAATAAATAATAATATGTGAAGAAAAAATTTAAAAATAATTCAAATCTTGAAATTTTTCAAGGTTTTGGTTATTAAAATATTGGCGTAAGAAACACGTTGTCTCTAAAGTATTATCATTAAAAGTTCGACCTGAGTTTAGTGCAAATCAGACTAGTTGCTGCAAACGCACGCTTGAATCCGACACTTGTTGTTCGTATGGGTAACTAATTTATTAAAAGCTTTCTCTAAATATTTGCCATGAATGTTTTGTTCCTGGAAAAAGTCAATTTAACTTTTAATAATATTTGTGAATCCCTTACTACTTTTCACAAAATGTTTATTCATTTTCTGTTCATTTGTACTTTGCAGCCTTTCTTTTATTGTTAATTCTGAGTTCTGATAATCCTAATATGGACGCAGTTGATCGATCATTGGAAGTGCATACTTCTGAATTTGAGCTTCCGGTTTCGAATCACTCATTTAAAGCAAAAATAATTCAACAAGTTTTTGTATCCATGGCTTTTTTGTTTTATTAAATATTTCAGAGAATACGTTGCATACTTTAATGGCATTTAAATCATTCAGATGGTGCAAAATATTCGAAAAATATAATTTCCCTTCTTTGATTCGCATAAATAATGAAAACTCCTTTAAGTTCCTTACTTACGAATGCTTTTTGTGCACTAATTTAATCTATCATAAATATTATTATTATATTACTAAGGTGACCAACCGTCCTCCTTTTGTATGTTAAGTCCTTCCTCGAAAAGTGTCCTCCTTTTTGTCCTCCTTTTCGATCTTTTAAATCTAATATGTTCAGAGATGTTTTTATTAGTACGCAGATATGAATTCAATTTATTGTATTTTTACTTTTTTCTTCATCTTTGATGATCCGTAAAAAATGAATGAACAGGGTTGTGAAGTTTTGATGTTCGGAACTATTGTCATTTGACTACCATTTATTTCGGCCTCTGCAAAACACCTATGATGAAAAAATTTGTTGGCAGAAGACCCACCGAAAGTCACTTGACCATGTTTTGTGCTTCATAGAAGTACAACACCGATGGAATCAGGAAACTATCCATAAAATGGTAAAAGGTTGTAAATATAATAATTATTGGCACATATTTGTCGTCTATTAAAATTGATTTGAATAAAATAAAATTCGGTTTACTATAATTAATAATAATTTTTCGATTATATGATTTTCGGTAATCTGATATTTCGATGGAATAACTTTTAGACGAAATGAATTTTCGGTGATATGATATTTCGATCTAATGATTTTTCAATTTCAAAACCATTCGATGATATAAAATTCGGTGGTTTGAACTTTCGGTCTATTGATTTTCGGTTCTATAACTCGATTTGATGGTTTGATTTTTCGATACTGTGATGCGGACCCGAAAAATTGGGTCACATTTAAAGTTGAACAAAAACGGAGGATGCTTTCTATATAACCTAATGTTTACATTGTACTTTTTTCTTAAATTTTTTTGTCCTCCTTTTGATTGAAAAAAAATTGGTCATCTTATAATTACGTATAATCTGACGGTTTTGACAACTAATTTAAAGCTGCACAGCAGCCAACTAAGTTTTTGTTGATTCTCTTGCTGAAATTAAGATTTTGTTGATTCTTTTGCTGAAATAATATTTCTCACAGTATTAGCAATACGTGATTTTGAGATTAAGTAAGCTGTGAGAAATACGCTATTTTTCATAGCAGGTGTAGAAAAAATAATTTTGTCAAGTTGTTATTTCATAAACAAATTTTTTTAGGGGTTAGGTCACAACTCACAGGATTGTAAGTTTGAGTTATATTGAGTTGTTACTTTGTATGTAGCGTTAGCAGCGTAAAGAGTGAAGACTGATTTCCGCGAGAGTTTTTCCTCCGTTGTTGCGGGGAGGAATGACACTTCAGCGCCTGTGTCAACTAAGAATTGTCGACGGGAGTTGATATCAAATATCAGGAGACGGAGTTTGGAGAAGGTATCATCACACGCCGCCTTGTGTTTTAAGCTTAGGAGTTTTACGGACTTTGAGCGATAGAATTTACATTCGTGGTTGCATTTGTGTGCGTAAGTATAATAATGGTAATAATACATATCATCGAACATTTCGGGAGATCGGTTAAGCGATTTCACCACCGAAATTTGTTGTTGTCGTTTCGATCCGAGAAAAGGATCGGTGCTGCAAGGCATTCAGCAATTCAATTTGGGTCTGCAATTCTTGATATCGAGACCACGCCTTGTCCTCGCTGTATCTAGTGCAAAGAGCTCTTAGTAAGAGAACAATCTTTGTCGACTATCTTGAAATTTTTCGGCAAGTGAGCCTCGACTATCGCGATAGTGGTACGTACAGACGTTGGGAGATTTTCATCCCATACCTATTTCTTAACATTTTCTCTGAGACGAGACTTTGGCATTCTTCAGTTAAATCCCTTAGGAATTGTGAGGGCATTTTATCTCCCGGTCAGAAGGGTTGCTTTATGGGTGGGCTAGAAGAGCCTCTTTAAGCTTATCATACGGGTTAGCCGTGTCTGGTTGAAAAAGAATGTCTCTAACCATCGAAGCAAGAGACGACGTTATTGCACTAAATACATAGCTGTTCTAAGCTTGTTGGGACTTAATTTTTCCCAGGGAGAATTGGCCCTCAAGCATGATAAACCAAAGTTCTGGTTAAACAAAAAAAGAAAGATTTACGTCCATCAACATCTTTGAACGTATGTTGTTGTGGGACCTGGGTCTTAAAAGGTTTTTATGTGTTATTGTGACACATATTGTAATTCCTACACAACACATTTTATTAAAAAAAAAAATATGAACAAAAGGAAGGAACTTTTGGGGTAATGGCGTGGATTTGGGGGGCAGATGCTGGCGGAGGGTTCCCAACTCAACTTTTAGGTGGCAGTTTTGAGGTGGATGGTGTAGATGGGGAGCAGATGTATGATTGATTTACATTCTGGCAAATGCAACTTTCATTCGGGCGTAATTAAAATTTCCTTATTCAACTGCACTAATTACAAAAAAATGTATTCAACTCCTGATGTAAAAAAAATAAAAATTACCTGTTTTGGTCTATCGGGGTCACCAGTTTTGGTAGCAGTGGTGTTGTCCAAGCGATGCTTTAATAACTGTGGCGTCGTCCACTTGATGCTCGTGCAGATAGAGTTGATGGATTTAGTTGAGTCGATATCTAGTTCCACCCTGGATGAAACCAATACGTTGGCAAATTCCAGACATAACCAAACTTAATTACTTGTATATATGTATGTAGTTCTTTTTAAAGGTCGATGAAGTTAAAATTTGAATCAAAATATTTATTCGGCAATTATTTTTAAATTTCCTTTTACGGCGAATGAAGATTTACAAATAAATTTCTGTTTAATACATCTCCGTTACTCGTTGGAACAATATAGATATTTTAAAAAAAATTACACATTAGGTTAGTTATTAAATTATAAAAAGAAGGCAGTGTTAAGGACTGCCGACAGAAGCGAAAACTTAAATCTGTGATATAGCTGTGTTTTTTGTGTCTTCCAATTATTGTAGCGTTGCAAATTAAAATTTCAGAAAGTTTAAATTAAAATCACTAAAATTATTCTGGGTTTCACATCTATCAGCATTCCAATCATCTATTATATACATTTTTATATTTAAAATAATCAAAACATATTATATAAAAATTTGCGTCTATCAACACCTTAGAAAGCATGTTGTTGTGGGATCTTGTTCTTAAAAGTTTTTTATGTGTTGTTGTGACACACCTTGTAATTTATACTACCAAACACATTTGATTTTAAAAAAATAACGTATCATGAAAGAATATTCCATAACTTAGAGTAAGGGATGGTATCGTTGATTGAAAGTACTTCATCCGCCAGCACCCTTAAGATATCACTTTGGCTAATGAGATTGCACTGCTATTGCTATTGGCATACGATATTTGAAGATAACTCATATTCCATTAGCAGGGACTAAAGCACGCGTGGTTGTCACACCCATAGATCAACAATTTTAAATTTTACAAATCTTCCTGCGGAAAGCTAAGTAAATTCATTGGTATTAATGTGAGCTTTAAATCGATATAATCCATGTTATCAAGTTTCAAGTTACAAGTCTTCTTAGTCGTCCTTAATTTTAGAAACATGTATTACATACAATTCCAAACCAACAACATATTTGGTGTAGATGACAAAATCTGTAACATGTGTTGAATTCCAATACATATGATTTTGATATACAAGTTTATTTATTTCAGGTTATACTATCTTTCTTACGTTATTTTTAATTTCATAAAAATTATGTTCAACAAAAAAAACATTGATCAAAGCAAACTACCGTTTAAAACGATAGTTAAATAAAAAGCAAATTAAGTGTACACAACAACTTTCCAAATTTTCATGATGATTAATGTATTAATGCATAAAGGACAAACACACATACTTTCAATTTTATATATATTCTAGATTTATTTAGCATGATGACTCGAATGCAAATTCCAAAAGACAGTAGCAATATAATTTTAAAAAACTGCGTTATAGATCAATTTTTTAAAATTAGTAAAAAGAGATTTTCATTATTTTTATGAATTCATGAATAAAAAAAAATTATTTTAATGGTATTTAATAAAAATTAAAAAAACAATAAAAAATATATTACCAGGAATTGAACTCACGACTACGATTTGAAAATTTACCGACATTTTTAATTACCGGTAATACGGTAAAAAAATTATAAAACGGTTAACCGGCATTTTACCGAAATAAAAATCTTTGATCTAACTATCTTCAATTATTATCTAAGCAACTATTTATAACTTAAATTGGCGTGTAATAGTATATAATAATAAATAATAATATTTGAAGAAAAAAATTTAAAAATAATTCAAATCTTGAAATTTTTCAAGGTTTTGGTTATTAAAATATTGGCGTAAGAAACACGTTGTCTCTAAAGTATGATCATTAAAAGTTCGACCTGAGTTTAGTGCAAATCAGACTAGTTGCTGCAAACGCACGCTTGAATCCGACACTTGTTGTTCGTATGGGTAACTAATTTATTAAAAGCTTTCTCTAAATATTTGCCACGAATGTTTTGTTCCTGGAAAAAGAAAATTTAACTTTTAATAATATTTGTGAATCCCTTACTACTTTTCACAAAATGTTTATTCATTTTCTTTTCATTTGTACTTTGCAGCCTTTCTTTTATTGTTAATTCTGAGTTCTGATAATCCTAATATGGACGCAGTTGGTCGATCACTGGAAGTGCATATTTCTGAATTTGAGCTTCCGGTTTCGAATCAATCATTTAAAGCAAAACTAATTCAACAATTTTTTGTATCCATGGCTTTTTTGTTTTATTAAATATTTCAGAGAATACGTTGCATATTTAATGGCATTTAAATCATTAAGATGGTGCAAAATATTCGAAAAATATAATTTCCCTTCTTTGATACGCATAAATAATGAAAACTCCTTTAAGTTCCTTACTTACGAATGCTTTTTGTGCACTAATTTAATCTATCATAAATATTATTATTATATTACTAAGGTGACCAACCGTCCTCCTTTTGTATGTTAAGTCCTTCCTCGAAAAGTGTCCTCCTTTTTGTCCTCCTTTTCGATCTTTTAAATCTAATATGTTCAGAGATGTTTTTATTAGTACGCAGATATGAATTCAATTTATTGTATTTTTACTTTTTTCTTCATCTTTGATGATCCGTAAAAAATGAATGAACAGGGTTGTGAAGTTTTGATGTTCGGAACTATTGTCATTTGACTACCATTTATTTCGGCCTCTGCAAAACACCTATGATGAAAAAATTTGTTGGCAGAAGACCCACCGAAAGTCACTTGACCATGTTTTGTGCTTCATAGAAGTACAACACCGATGGAATCAGGAAACTATACATAAAATGGTAAAAGGTTGTAAATATAATAATTATTGGCACATATTTGTCGTCTATTAAAATTGATTTGAATAAAATAAAATTCGGTTTACTATAATTAATAATAATTTTTCGATTATATGATTTTCGGTAATCTGTTATTTCGATGGAATAACTTTTAGACGAAATGAATTTTCGGTGATATGATATTTCGATCTAATGATTTTTCAATTTCAAAACCATTCGATGATATAAAATTCGGTGGTTTGAACTTTCGGTCTATTGATTTTCGGTTCTATAACTCGATTTGATGGTTTGATTTTTCGATACTGTGATGCGGACCCGAAAAATTGGGTCACATTTAAAGTTGAACAAAAACGGAGGATGCTTTCTATATAACCTAATGTTTACATTGTACTTTTTTCTTAAATTTTTTTGTCCTCCTTTTGATTGAAAAAAAATTGGTCATCTTATAATTACGTATAATCTGACGGTTTTGACAACTAATTTAAAGCTGCGCAGCAGCCAACTAAGTTTTTGTTGATTCTCCGCATACTTAAATGTATATGTGTGGGCAAAGTGCTGTGAGAAATAATATTTCTCACAGTATTAGCAATACGTGATTTTGAGATTAAGTAAGCTGTGAGAAATACGCTATTTTTCATAGCAGGTGTAGAAAAAATAATTTTGTCAAGTTGTTATTTCATAAACAAATTTTTTTAGGGGTTAGGTCACAACTCACAGGATTGTAAGGTTGAGTTATATTGAGTTGTTACTTTGTATGTAGCGTTAGCAGCGTAAAGAGTGAAGACTGATTTCCGCGAGAGTTTTTCCTCCGTTGTTGCGGGGAGGAATGACACTTCAGCGCCTGTGTCAACTAAGAATTGTCGACGGGAGTTGATATCAAATATCAGGAGACGGAGTTTGGAGAAGGTATCATCACACGCCGCCTTGTGTTTTAAGCTTAGGAGTTTTTCGGACTTTGAGCGATAGAATTTAGATTCGTGGTTGCATTTGTGTGCGTAAGTATAATGATGGTAATAATACATATCATCGAACATTTCGGGAGATCGGTTAAGCGATTTCACCACCGAAATTTGTTGTTGTCGTTTCGATCCGAGAAAAGGATCGGTGCGACAAGGCATTCAGCAATTCAATTTGGGTCTGCAATTCAAATCTTGAAATTTTTCAAGGTTTTGGTTATTAAAATATTGGCGTAAGAAACACGTTGTCTCTAAAGTATGATCATTAAAAGTTCGACCTGAGTTTAGTGCAAATCAGACTAGTTGCTGCAAACGCACGCTTGAATTCGACACTTGTTGTTCGTATGGGTAACTAATTTATTAAAAGCTTTCTCTAAATATTTGCCACGAATGTTTTGTTCCTGGAAAAAGAAAATTTAACTTTTAATAATATTTGTGAATACCTTACTACTTTTCACAAAATGTTTATTCATTTTCTTTTCATTTGTACTTTGCAGCCTCTCTTTTATTGTTAATTCTGAGTTCTGATAATCCTAATATGGACGCAGTTGGTCGATCATTGGAAGTGCATACTTCTGAATTTGTGCTTCCGGTTTCGAATCAATCATTTAAAGCAAAACTAATTCAACAATTTTTTGTATCCATGGCTTTTTTGTTTTATTAAATATTTCAGAGAATACGTTGCATACTTTAATGGCATTTAAATCATTATGATGGTGCAAAATATTCGAAAAATATAATTTCCCTTCTTTGATACGCATAAATAATGAAAACTCCTTTAAGTTCCTTACTTACGAATGCTTTTTGTGCACTAATTTAATCTATCATAAATATTATTATTATATCAGAAACATAATATAGATTTACATCGTATCGACACTGTCTTTAAAGCAACTTATAATGGGTTCAGAGCCTTATGACTATAAGTTAAATAATTTCACTGTCCGAAAAGTTTAAATCAGATTCAATGGCGATTAAAATTTCTAGTATTGCAAAAAGACTGCTCGATCTTGAATCTAGAATCAAGGATAGTTGTTTTTTTCACCACCTTACCAAGTTTTCGTAGATTGTCTTTCTTTATTGGTTTTTCAAGAAACATCACAACTTTTCTAATTTTTGCTATTACGAAACTTATTTCCGATTTCGTCATGCTGAACATGAACAACCTAAGATGGTATGGCAACTAATACCCCTGGTTAAACTTTCCAATTGAAACCAATTGAGAAAAATTAATTGGATTAATCGGAATTCTGCATTGGGAATTTTCAATTAATTCCTATTCAAAAAATCTATTTCCAATACAATCATATTCATTCCTGTTAAATATCTCTATTTTATTTTTCAACCGGAATCTATAGGAAATGTATATAAATAGGAAATAATTGGAAATTTCCATTGCAGAATTCCGATTAATCCTATTCATTAAATCTTTTCCAATTAAATCCTGTTAAATTTATAAGATTGTTTAATTTTTTTCTAAGTTCCTTTTTCCTATTGAATCTCTTAATTTCCGATTGAAATTCAATTGGAAATTTCCTTTAGAATCCTACAGAACCTCTTTTCCTGTTAAATCCCATTCATTCCGATTGAATTTTAATTGGTAGATCGAAGTCTTCCTATTAAACCAATTCAATCCGATTTAATCCTATTGAAATTATATTGGAGTTAATAGGATTCAATTGGTTTGAATTGGAATGTTTAACCAGGGACTGCAAAATTTTCTTCGTCTACGAAGGGTCTGTTTCTTCAAAATATCTATTTCCCCTACATGAATATTTCCGATGCTTCTTTCATAAAATATAATTATAATCGTTAGCTGAAGGAAATAAGCCCAATTGACGATATAAAATGATCAATAATTAATAATAAGTCATTGTTTGTTTTGACCTTTAAATATTAAAAAATTCGTTGCTAAAAATAGATAAATAAATGAATAACAACTAGGATAAATAATCATCAATAACATTTTTACTAACAATACGCCCGGAACGCAATGTATAGAAATTGTGCACAGGTTGTCCAGCAGTGCTTTGTGGAATACTTGGTTTAACTAAATTACTTGGTTATACAGACACTGGACCGGGTACATTCGTACTAGGATCATCAAAGTCGATTGCACTACGCTGGTTAATTAATGTTTTATTTTTTCTATAAACACCTCCTCCTTGGTCTTCAACCATATATGATCTAGGGTGTTCATGTCTATCTATAATTTTGCCAGAATACCATAAGAAATTCGGTTTTTGAAAATAAATGCTATCATTTGGTTTAAAATCTGGGCGTTTCTTAGAGCCAGCGGTATAATAATTACTAATTTTCTCTTGATTCCTTTTTATCTTTTCTGGTATATCTTGTACTATTTGTGGTTCAAGCTTTTTGTTGGACATTTGTAATAATGTGCGTCATGTTCTGCTAAATAAAATTTGAGCTGGTGAAGCTCCAATACTACGAATAGGGGTGTTTCGAAATTCTAAAAGAGCTAAAAATCAATCTGATCGACCGTCTATCGATTTCTTTATCGATCTTTTTGCAATTCCTACATTTTTTCTGCAAATTCGTTAGATTGTGCATAATATGGACTAAAAAATAAAAGTTTAATGTCCAATTTCATTGCGAAATCTTTTAACTCTATTGAGTTGAACGGAACGTTATCGCAAACGATTTCTTTTGGTATTCCATGTGTTGCAAAAACATTTTTTAATTGAAAAACCACATTCGCAATAGACTTTGATATCATTTTGGTAAAATTTCCAACCACTTAGAAAAATAATCAGCAATAATTAAAAAACGTGACCTCTATACTCCATGATATCCATTCCTAGTTTCATAAATCTATATAATGGAATATGATGAAATATAATTGGTTCTTTACTGTTTCTTCTCATGTACTTTTTACATACATCACATGAGCAGACCACGGTTTCTATATGATTATTAATGTTTGGCCAATAAACCAATTCGCGGGCACGGTCTTTCATGTTTTGGATTCCTAAATGGGATAAATGTAGCTGTTTCAATACTTCAACACGCATTGACTCTGATATTATTACTCGATTTTCATAAAAAAGTATATCATCTATCATTATGGTGTTCTTAAGTCTGTAATAGAATGAAATTTCTTCAGAGGAATTTTCGAAAGTTGGGGAATTTTGAATTATTTTCTTAATTTTATCAAACTCATTTGAATGTGCAGGATATGTAATCCCTATTTTTTTTTAAAGCTCTCGAATGTTTGAACATTCCGCTGATAAATTTGGAATAAAATTCCTAAAATAATTATTTATCATGCCCATTATTGATTCTAAATCTTTTTTATTAGTTGGGTTTTCTTAATTTAATATAGATTTTACTCTATTGGGATCTGGCTTCATACCTTCAGATGAAAAAATTTGACCAATATAGTTCACATGGTCCAGTTTATATTGAAATTTGTCTGGATTAGACCTGACATTCAAGGTACGAGCTCTCTAAAACATTTTTTTAATTTTTTTCATGTTCCTCTTTTGTTCGTCCAAAGATAATAATGTCATCAATATAGACAAATACTCCAGGAAGATCACAAAAATTATTATAAGTGTACCTCTGAAAAATTTCAGGGGCTAAATTCAAGCCAAATGGCAATTTAAAATTGCCAAGATGAAATTTTGCGCATATGAAATTTTGCGTTTGTAATAGGATTATACAGATCCCCAAATTCTTCCGCAGGATGTCCCTTTTTCGATAAAATATCGGCTAATCTAGACAAGATTACCACGGACTACCCCAAAGCAAGACTGGTCATTCTTGAGACTTCAGTATTTATAATAAAGAATGGCTTAAGTATTCATCGCGCACTGACGACTTAGGAAGGCAAGCCGAACTGATACTCGCAGATTATCACGGTTTGACGCAAATGATAGAGTGTCCCACTAGAATCGCAGACAATTCACATCATAACAATAATTTGCTGGATCTGTTTTTGACAAACAAACCAGATACTACGAAGACAAAAGTTGACCAACCCCTGGGATCATCGGACCGTTTACTAATATCAGCAATAGTGCAATTTACAGCACCGACACAAATTAAAGCAAATCCTCGTCGGGTTTGGAACTATAAACGCGCTGACTGGGAAGGACTGAGAAACTTTTGTGATGAAACACCTTGGAAAACTATTTGTTGTGTTGATCAAGATCCTAGCACATCGGTAATAAGAATTTCTGAAATCATAAAAGAAGGAATGCAGCGGTTTATTCCAAATCGATTAATCACTCCTAAAACTGAGCCTTGGTTCACACGGGATGTTGATGAGGCAGTAAGGAATAAACGCAAAGCATTCAAGACGTATAACGCTAATAAAACACCTGAAACCCACAGCGCCTATAAGAAAGCTAGAAATATTAGTAAATTCAAAATAAACTTGGACAAAGACGCGTCTATCCAGAAGAAAGCAAAGAAATTCGCCGAGCACCCATCTGGCTCACGTAGTTTCTTTCAGGCAGTTAAATCAGTCCAGAGCAATTTTACTCGATCCTCTATTCCAACCTTAGTTCTGAATGACATTCCCGTGAGCGACTCGAAAGAGAAAGCGGATCTTTTGGGTCGTATTTTCGCAGAAAACTCAAACATAGTTGAACCCCTCCATTCTCCTACACTCATTCCCCCAGTTGTAACGAAAATGAAACCAATTATTTTTGGTTGCAATATTGTACGGAAAATGCTTCTTTCTATCAATATCAACAAATCTGCTGGCCCCGACGGTATTCCACCCCTCATTCTTAAAAATTTTGCTAGACAACTAGCTCCAATTTTTTAACAAAAATTTTTTATTTATCTTATAAAACCGGAATATTTCCCGACTCTTGGAAGCTGGCCAGCGTTCAACCCATACCAAAGAAAGGCAGTAAGATAGATCCTAACAATTATAGACCAATTGCAATTCTGTCGGTTTTAGCTAAAATATTTGAAAAATATGTTAACTACAATTTGATAGATTATTTGGAAATGTCGCGAATTATTGATGATAAGCAGTATGATTTTCGTAGAAGTCATGCAACAGGTGATCTGTTAGCCTACGTATCCCATCTCTGGAACAAATCGCTGGAAAACCACGGTGAAACATTCAGTATAATGGAATGGGGTGATCGTAATCTTGTTTCATTTAATCCAACCAAAACCAAATTATGCCGTCTTTCACGAATAGAGCGACATAAAAATTTTCCTATTAAAATAAACCATGAGGAATTGCGTGAGGTTGAATCAGTTAGACTTCTTGGAGTGGATATTCAAAATAACCTGAAATGGAATAACTATGTGTTCAACCTCGCTAAATCTGCAATTCAAAAATTAGGATTCTTGAGTCGATGTAAAAAGTATTTCAATCCCGAGCAAATTTTGCTAATCTTCAAGTCCTTTATTCGTCCATGTATGGAGTACTGCTGTCATGTTTGGCGAGGTGCTTGTCAGTCAACAATAAATTGTCTAGACTCTGTACAGAGAAAAGCAATATGGTTGGTTGGTAATACCGAACTAACGGACCAGCTTGATTCACTCCAGCACAGAAGAAATGTGGCTGAATTGTCAATCTACTATAAATATAACTTTAGCGAATTCTCCTCTAAGGAAATTCAAAATATCCTTCCATCGTGTGCGCAGTATAATCGACAAACAAGAGCTGCCGAGTTATCCCATCCATTTGTTGTACAAATACCTCGTTGTAGAACTGTGTCCTTCCAAAACGACTATTTTAATAGAGTGGCCAAATTATGGAACTCATTGCCTTCCTCTGTATTTCCCAAAGAATTTCCCCCTCAGGCATTTAAAGAAAATGTCCATCATCATTTAAAACAATTAGTATAGTTATCCCTATATCCCCATTCCTTCCATTTTCCTCATCTCCTTCTTTTATAGTTGACATGGTATCTTCGGATATTCAAAGAGTCTAAATAATGAATATTTCATATTTAGTGTGCTAAACATGTCTAACTAATTAATAAAAAAAAAAAATATTAAACAATCAATATAACAGCATAAAGTTCACACACGAAACAGAAGTCAACAAAAGAATTTCGTTCCTGGACCTTATGGTGACAAGAAATAATAAATAATACAATAGAATTTGAAATATTCAGGAAATCAACCAACAACGAACAATACATCCCAAGTGATTCTTACCACTGCCAACAACACAAATCAGCTGCTTTTTATTCAATGATTCATAGATTATGTTCAATACCACTATCAAATACAAACCATTTCAAGGAACTGGAAAATATAAAAACAATAGCACGCAAAAATGGATACAACAGCTTCATTGTCAAAATATATAAGAAAAAACGTTTGAAAGCGAGGTTAAAAGGGATTATGACGTTAGCAGGTGATAAAAAAGAAAACTTATGTAGGGTGTCGGTTTCGTTTAACCATACAATCAACAACAAACTAAAGAAGATATTCAAGAACTCTAATATTCGCCTTGTTAATAAAAGTCAACACAAGCTTCGAAATTTAATCTCCAAACCAAAAATCAAAACAGCCAAATGAGAAACCAGTTATTTATAAAATATCCTGCAACGATTGCGAAAAATTTTATGTAGATCTTGCTCAACGCAAAACAGGACAACGCCAGAAAGAACACTTTACAGAAATAAAATACAAAAGAGCTGACAATTCTAGCGTTGCCGCTCATATGCTGGAAAACAACCACAACACGTCACCATCAAATTTAGAGCTCATAAATGAAATTAACAATCCAAAACACCTAGAAGCGTACGAATCTTTTTTCATTGAAAAGAAAATTAATTAAACCCCGGTATCCTGATGAACAATAAAGAAGGAAACATCAAATCTAAATTATTTAATCTAATAATTAAAAGTATTACTTCTTTTGTCAAAATAATTTTATTTTTTAATTTTTTTTAAATTTCTTTTTTAATTTTCTTTAATGGTTTAATTGTTTTATTGTTTTATTAGATTTATTCCATTGAATAAATATCTAAGGAAAAGTAACTAGACTTTTTGAGTGAAGCATCTAATTTGTAGTATTGGTGCGTTTGATGGTGTTTGTATTTAATCGTAGGGTGGTACTGTGTATAATTTGTATATAGTTACATAAACATAACTTAGGTGGCAGCATGAACTGTTCTTTGAAATAAGTAGATTTTATTCAAAATTCTATTTATTTCTCGTTTAAACTAATCGTTATTTTAGGAAAAATTTGTCTTAAAATGTATTTTCACCCGTTTCCTACGTAAATAAAAGATAATGAATAACTTATATATTTTTTTGATTTTATTTAATAATTTTTTTCTCGATATTTTTAAACATTAAATACATAAAAGCAAAATTGTGTGCCATCATCTTCAGCAATAGTATCACACTAACAACAGTTTAACATCATTACCAGCAATACAAATGAACACATCGTTACGAATACAGATTTGTAAAGCTGTTCTCTCTCTAAGCAAATATTTTTATTTAACTACAAAACTTCTATGAACTAACTTCTATAAAAAACTTATCTAAAATCTCTATCGTATTCAGTTTTTTCTAACAGTTGCCATTTTTTGAATATAACGAAATTGGCATAGGTTGAAAATACTCCAAAGTACCTTTAAACCCACTTTAAAAGATGACTGTTCCTAAATATTGACGAAATTAGCTTATACTGTCTATTGGTTTAAAAATTCGATTTTAATTTATATTTACAACCATACTTCGACTAATAAACTATAGTAGAATTTTTTTGCCAGCGAATTTTTGACAGCTAGGCCGCAGCAAGAGATAAAAGATGAGACAAAAAGTAAAACAGAGATGCATTATTTATTTTGGGATAAATTTGTTTTCAAAACAATTATATTAGTTAAATTTCTTTTTCTAGTTCGTACCACTTGTTTGTTGTGATATTTGTTTCCATAGGCGTCGTTATTTTTATTATAATTATTTTTAATTATCAAAATTTTGTTACATTGCCTACAAAATCATTAATATTTTTACTAGTTTTTGGTTTTCTATTATAATTGGTTGAATTTCAATAGTAATTTATTAATTTTATGCGTTTTTTTTGTCCATTTCAATGGGACCCCAATAGTTTTTTTAATATTTTAATCGAGCCACTGAATGTGCAAACAATATGCGCATGTGCATGCGCATGTGCAAACAATATGCGCATAACAAACAAATTTTGTGTTCGCTGGCAAAAAAATTCTACTATAAGTCTCCACAAATAAGATTGAAATAAGTTTTGGTTTAGAATACAGCCTATATATGGGTCATTCTTTTACACACCGAAGAGATTAGGATTAAATGTGACTAAGACATTTTTGATTTAGCTGAAAAAATTTTTATGGGTTCTATATAAACATAACGATATACGTAATCCCTTCGACTACGCGGTAGTTCCGTTCCTGAAAAACAGCGCGCAATACAAAACCAAGCAATGTGAACCCAATTTTGTATGAAAATGGAGGGTTCGGTTCCAAATTTTGCAAAAAATAAAAAAAAAAAATAAATTAAAGTTTTGCTTAAACAAAAATGAATATGCCTGAAAAACATGTATTACTTCAACAACTCTTAAAAAAGAAAACATTTCATAAGTTAAAAGATAAATTAACACAAATAACATTTAAAAAAACAACTCAAATTTAAAAAATAATATCATTAATATGAATTTGTTTAGAATATGCTACATTTACTGGCTTGAAATTTAATTTGATCTTTATTGAATGTTCCAGCCACACAGGTAAAAATAATCTGAATATGTAATGCAAATTGCTACACAAATAGATCATTCTTTTACAAACCTGACAGACACATTTTTGATTTGGCTGAAATTTATTTTAGGTGTTTATATAGAAAAAAAATATACGTACTCAAGAATTTTTTTTTTGGAAAATAGAGCGGTGTTAAATTTCGAAGATTTCGTGATTTTTGGCTTGAAGACTTATTTTCAAAAATTCATAACTTCGGTTCTGGTAATAGACAATAATAGACATTTTTTCTGTTTTATTTTAAAGCTAAAAGACGAACTTCAAAAAAAATTATTATCTACAAAAATTATTAACAAATTCCTATGTGTAAACAGTTAAGCAATAAGTCAGACAGTTTCTCTCTGACACCTGCAATTTTGCTCTCTCATGTACAAGTAGCATTAGAAATAAATTAATTTATCGAGCGCGGAAAGATAAAAAATTCCATAAATGTATGTTGTCCCGCGCTGGATAAATTAATATAACAGTAAAACTAATTTCTTCATTAATTAAAAATACGTTTTTCTTGAAAATTGAACGTAGAGTATGATGGTAATATCAAATAATCTTTATTTTTGTAAGGCAATCACTAAAAATCGATTTCATAATATTATTTGTTTATAATTATAATTCAATAGGAATTTGCTAATAATTTTTATTGATTATACTTTTTTATTAAAATTCCGTCTCGTAACTTTAAAATAAAATAAAACATTAGCTTCTATCATTAATAGAACCGAAGTTATGAATTTTTGAATATAGGCCAAAAATACGTCAAGCTAAAAATCACGAAATTCTCGATATTTAGATCGCCTCTATTTTCCAAAAAAAAATCCTCGTATACCTATATTTAGTTCGATATCATAGCCGTAAAAAAATTTTTAAGCCAAATCACAAATGCGTGTCGGTCAGATCTTGTTAAAATTTGTTCGATTTGTAAAAGAATGGTATGGTACATTCCATTTCTTTTTTTCATTTTAATTTTACGAAATTCACCAACATATTCTAAAAAAAAATAAAAAAGTCGCGCAGTGTGAAATTTTAATCGCGCAGTGCGAAAATTAGTATTGAAAACTCATCTCGCGCAGTGGAAAATCGCGCTATGAGAGCCCGCGCAGTCGGAGGGATTACTGTACTTGTTTGATGATTTTTTCTTTTTTTATTTTTTAGGGAAATACAGCGGTTCTAAATTTCGAGTTTTGTGATTTTTGGCTTGAAGACTTTTTTTTTTTTTTTTTTTTTTTATTTTTACTTTATTTATTTGGTTCTGGACATGTTATATATAATAACATTTGGTTTTTTCAGTCCATATGACCAATATTTCTAAAATATTTCTTGTAATTTTTTATATAATTCAATGATCTGGTTTGTTGTAAATTTTGAGATATAATTTTCAGTTGTTATATATAATGTTTTAAATAGTTCATAGAACTCTGTAAGTTATGATTAACTTCATTTTGTAATTTAAATGATTTATATAATTCAATATAGTAATTTTAGTAGAAATTATAAATTTGTGAATGACAATACTTTTCAATTATTGTATATAAAGTTTAGAAGCTTAGTAAATTTGAAAGATTAGGTTTTACTCAAGTTTCTAGTTTAGCATGATTTTAGATTAAATCAGAAAAAATAATTTTATGGTTTCATTTACTGTGAATTCGTCAGGTTTTCACCATAACCAATTTCTAAAACTAACAGCAGAGGCTGTGTACTGATATGTAATTCAGATTTTTCAGTTTTTGAATAAAATTATGAATTTGAGGATTAATATGTGTTACAAATTATTATATAAAAAATTAGTATGTTTGAATAAAATTTGAATAAAATTAAAATTATAATTTAAGAGTTGGTATATTTAATGGCATTTTTTTGTTAATATTGTCGATACCCACTATGTATTGATGTGAGGTATTTGTCATTTTATATAATTCAATTAGATATTAATTATTGTTGTTAAACCTGAACTTGAAAGGAAATTAAATGTTAAATACTTAAATGTTAGGCATTTATGTGTGTAAATATCCTACATAATTGCCCAGGCAAGAGTTAATTATCCGCTCTGTGTGGAACTGGGGGTTTGTTTGTGAATTACCCCACCCAATCTGGTATCAACTTATACTTCCTGTTATATTTTACCTGTATTAGATTTATTTAAAGTTTATTTTAAAAGGTGAGTTTGGCTTCGTTCAGGAAATTGATCAGCATGTGATATTCATCGAGGTTGCCCTCGCTTAATATTTTTTGTAAAGGTTTGGTTGTTAGTATATTGTATTTTTGTCTGCACGAGTCATATTTCTTGCACTTTTCAATGCAATGAATAGCATCCTCTAACACTCCACATACATCGCATGTGTTAACGTCCGCTTGTTTAATTAGTTTAAGGAATTTTTTGTCGAACGTATGGTTTGTTCTCAGTCTGATTAAGGATTTGATATTGCCTGGGTTTAAAACCGATTTTTTGAACCATTTGTTGGGACCAGTAATGCCATTGGTGTTAGATCTATGGGTAAATCCCTTTAGTAAGGTTTTTTCTAAAAATTCTTTGTTCCAGTCGTGATATAACGCCTCTTTTAGGTTTCTTGAGCAATCCTCCATTGTTGATTCTAGATGTATTAATTCTCCAGTATTAGCTCCTGTTTTGGCAGCGGAATCTGCTAGTTCATTTCCAACTATACCTACGTGGCTTGGTATCCATAGAATATGGGTCTTATGTTTACGAGTGACTATACTGTTGAGGATCATATTTTCATATAGTTTGTTATTTTTGTTAATTACTGTATGTTTTAGGGCCAAACATGCACTCAACGAGTCGGATATGATGTTTAAGGTATCAGAGGGTTGTTTATTGTCTTCTTCTATAGCTAATTTAATGGCGACGGTTTCTAATGTTTTTATAGATAAGTTTTCTTCTACCTTAAATGATTTGGTATAGTTATTCTTCGTATTATTTAACCCGATACCTTTCCCTTCTGTGGATATGGATGCATCGGTGAATATTAAGTTGTTGGAATTTAAATTTTTAATCGTTTCTGAGGCAATTATATTAGCTTCTGTATTGTACGTGTGGGATTTATGAATTTTTTGACTGAGGCTGGTGTTGATTACTAATTTATCTTTCAGGGTGTCTACGTTCCAATTTTTTTGTACTTTGGTAGCGAGGTTGTCTAAAATCGTATGATATTTTTCATAAATATGTGTGAGTGTACTATAGCAATTTCCTAGTAGATGGTCTTTATATATGTCCGTGTTGTGAAATTTTTGTTTTATACAATATTTACCCATGGAAAGGGCTAATTTTAGGTTTATTGGAAGTTCCCCGGCTTCGGCTATTATAGCTGTGATAGGGGTGCTTGGAGTAAGGCCTAGGCAAATTCTTAGACTTTTAGTGATGGTAATTTGCGTATTTTTTTGATGAAAATTGTTGTTAATTAGTATGTCACTATAATTAATACGGCTCTGAATGATGGCATTATGTATGTTTAAGAGTGTAACAGGGTGAACCCCTCCTTTTTTCCTTCCCAAGATCTTCATAAAGTTGATATTGTTGTTGCAGACTTCGTTCAGAATTTTGTTATGAGAATTGAACTTTAATTTGTTGTCAATAGTGAAACCCAATATTTTTATTTCATTTACTTCCCTAAGTTCAATTCCTTGATGTTTGATGCTGATGGTAGGCTTAATTTTTTTCCTGGGATTGAAGTTTATATTCATGTACGAGGTTTTATTGATGTTTATATTTAGATTGAGATCTTTGATAGATTTAATGAACTTATCTGTTAGAGCGTTGGCAGATGTTTCTAGTTCTTGTTTATCTTTGGCGGCTGCAATTAGTACAAAATCATCAGCATATTGCAATATTCTGTGATTTTCGTTTTCAATAATAATTGAATGTATTTGATGAGTATAAACGTTGAACAATAGAGGGCTTAACGGATCCCCTTGGGGCAATCCTATACTGGTTATGGTACTAATATTGCCTGATTCGCATTCCAGTATCGTGTTTCTATTAATTAGTGATTGGTATAGCCAATTTATAATTTCTTCCGGGATATTTAGGTTTGTCAAAATTTGCATGAGAATATTTATGTCGACGTTATCAAACGCTCTTTGAACGTCGGCAGCTATAATGGTAGTAATTAGACCTTTCTTCTGATTATATTCTGTGATCCCCAAGAGTTTAATTATGACATCTTTAGTGGATCTGTTAGTTCTGAAGCCGTATGAGCTTTCCGGTATGATGTTATTACTTTCAAGTACTGTTTCTATTCTGCTCTTGATTAGTTTGTTTAAAATTTTGTGAAATACATTGAGTAGTTGAATAGGTCTATAATTGTCTACCAGATTGGGATCTCTACCTGGTTTAAGTATAGGGATTATTTTGATATTTTTCCATTCGTCAGGATATATTTGGTTATACCATAATTTATTGAGGTGATTTTTTATGGTTTTTATGTGGTTTTCAGGTAGCTCCTTGAGGAGTTTATATGATATTTTATTTATACCCGGAAGAGTGTTGCCATTATTGTGAATTATTACCCTAATTTCTTCGATTTCGAATTCATCTAGAAAAGGATGCAGATTGAAGAATGAGGTTTTATCTTTATCCTCTATTATACTCTCCTTGATGTTGTTGGTTAAAAATTTGGAGGCGTTTGAGTTGATTTTAAATAAATTGTGCTTGTTTGTAAACGGCTTTCTGATTGCGTTGATCTTTTTCCAGATTTCCTTTAGGCTGCTCCCTGGGTTGATTTCTGCCAAATAGCTGTTGAAACTTAATTTTTTTTGGTATTTAATTTCCCTTTTCAGGACGGCTATCGCTTTGTTGAGTTCGATTTTATGGCTGAGGTTGTTTTTATCTTTATTGAAAATTTTTAACTTACTTTTTTTAATGATCCAGAGACGTTTGATTTTTTCGGTCCACCAGGTTTTAGGGACATATTTGTTATTATTTTCAATGCTAATTAAGTTGGAGTTGATTATATTGATAATTTCTTCCTCGTAGTCCTGGAAATTGAACGAGTGATCAGAGTTGAATGCGGTGCATTCTTTTATGCAATTTTTAAAGTTTAAAATGGTTTTTTTTGTGGAAGATTCAGTGATGTGGTTGTTGACATTTATCAATACGGGAAGGTGGTCTGAAGTACCTACTAGAGTTGTGTCGCAATGCCATGTTGTTTTTAGAGCTATATCGGATGTACTTAGGATAATGTCAATGGCTGAGATCTTGCCATTGTTGCCCCTTCTCGTGCCATCACCGTTGTTTAAAATATTGAGGTTGGAATTTAAGAATAAATTGGCCATTTGTTCTCCTTTTTTATTATATTTGCAGTGACTATCCCAAAGGCTGTGTCTGGCGTTGAAATCTCCCATTAATATTAAATTATCGTTATTGTTGAGTTCATCTAATATTTTTCCTAACTTGTCTATAATTATTGCCATAGGTTTGTTCGGTGGAATGTATATTTCTATAATCTTGAGCTTATTATTAAATTTGTCTGTGATGTTAACCTCTATGTATTCGACAGGTAGGTGTTTTTTCTCTGAGATTATTTTCCCTATAATTAAATGTTTGTTTAATAGAAAAACAACTCCGCCATATCCATCCAATCTGTTATTCAAGTAAAGGTTGTAATTGAGGAATTTAACTTTATCCTTATTGCGCATCCACGTTTCTGATAATCCGCATACATCTATTTTGTTATTATAAAGATAGATCTCAAGTTCATCCTTATTGACTTTCAGACTTCTAATGTTGATGTGCATCAATTTCATATATCTGAATAATTTTTGTAGCGACTCATAAGAGTCCCTGATGTAGCTAGACTGTGTGAAGTGATATTGTGAGTAGTATGAGTAGGACGGATAAATGTGAGTATATCTCTTTTGTTGACATTATTTGTAAATCTTTTGAGTATCATAGTTATTAAATTGTGTTCTGAAAGCGTAGTTCTATATCCTCCATTGGAGTAGGGTAAAAAATTTTCGTGGGTGAATTTCCAGACTGAATTCAAAGTGCGTCTGTTTGTATGTATGATAGCTTCTTTGATGCTGGTTATCTTAATAGCGCAATCTCTTAATTCTAAAATGGTAGGTACAAGTTGATGTGAATCTCCTTTATTGGAGTAGAGTAAACTTTTAGTTAAATTGAGGTTACAGTCGGAGTAGAGAGTGTGTTTAGTTGTATATGTGGTGTTGTCGACCGTGATAAATGTCGGTATGCTGAATGCCATTAAATCTGAGTGAGAAGTTAATTTTGTTGCTACCTTGGAAGATAAGGTTGCGAGAAGCTTCAATGCCGAACTAAAGTAACTTATGCATGTAAAGTAGTAATGGAACATAATACTATAAGAAAGTATTGGGAGCTGAAGCAGAAGCCTAACAGTTGTAGTTGTTGATGTGCTGAAAACTATTGCATCTGAATGAGTAAATAAATTTGTAGTTACCCTGGACAAGTCAGCCGGAAGTTGGAGCGGTGGTTTATATACTCTGGTGTTTGAAGAAGGTAGAGAATGAGCATAAATGAAATTGCAGACCGAATTCAGGGCGAGTCTGTTTAATGGTAAGTTGTTAATGGGTATAGTTACCAAATTCGTATTATATTTTGTTAATTCTACGTAAGTAAGGAGTGTAATGCTTTTATTCATATGCATTACCCAGACTAAATTCAAAAGGTGTCTGTTTAATTTTGAAATAATATTAGTAAATTTATATCTAGATGATTTAACAGTAGTAGTTGTCAATGTGCTGGAAACTATTGAATCTGATTGAGTAAATAAATTTGTAGATACCTTGAACAGTAACATAGCCGGAAGTTGAAGCAGTGGTTTATATACTCTGATGTTTGAAGAAGGCAAAAAATGAGCATAAATGAAGTTGCAGACCGATTTCAGGGTGCGTCTGTTTAATGGTAAATTATTAATGGGTATAGTTATCGAATTCGTATTATATTTTGTAAATTCTACGTAGGTAGGGAGTGTAATGCTTTTGTTCACATGCATTACCCAGACTAAATTCCAAGGATGTCTGTTTAATCTTAAATTGATATTGATAAACTTATATCTAGTTGATTTAACTATTCTAAAGGGCGAATCGGTGGTGTATTTTATTAAATTTGTTGGAGAATTGGTTGTCTGTGATTGTTAAGAGTTGGTATTGGAAGTATTGGCATTGTTAGATAGATCATTATTTAAGGTGTATGAAATGATGTTATCTATTTCAGAGGTTAGCTCTCCTAATTTGATTAGGGGAGCGTCATATTCGTCATCCTTAGCCGGGATGTTGGTGAGTTTATGAATGCATTCTTTAAAACATGTGTTAATGTCTGCGATAACATTGAATACTCCCAGTATGTTGTTTAATTTTTTGTCTAAATCATCTTTAAGTTCTTTTTTAAAAGCAAGTAATTCTAGGTTAAGTTTCTTTATTTCTAAGTTTTCCTGGTTTATTTCTTTTTAGGTAGATTTCATATAAAAATCTACCTATTGCAATGGGCTTCATCTCGGAATTTCGGAAAAATTTTTGTGCCAAACGACTATATATGATAAGCGGAGACAAAAAAACAAAAAAAAAAAAAAATTTATATATATATATACATATATATATAAACGATATGAGATATAACGAAAACGACCGGCACTCTCACGGTCGCATTTGTTGAGGTAGATCAAAAAAATTTTCTGAACTTGTGTGTTTTAATAATATCTTGGACAAGTTCGTGAATCAGCAAAATCCGACACGTGGTTAAGAAACTAGAGGCTTTTTTCTGAAAAAAATTGATTTTTTAAAACCGTTATAACGGCCGTTTGGATACTAATATTTCAAAAAATTTAACAAATTTAGAATTTTTGGAATCTTTTTTATCAATTTGTTTTAAAAATAGACCTCTGCAGTTAGAGGTTCCTGAGTGAGCGGCTCCAACAAAAAAGTTTGCAAAAAAAAAATTTTTTTTGAAACAACCGGCACTCTCACGGTCGCATTTATAAGGCCAGATCAAAAAACCTTTTTTAAAAATGTGCGTTTTGTTAATATCTTGGACAAGTTCGTAAATCAGCCCAATTCAACACATGGTTAAGAAACTAGAGGCTTTATACTAGAAAAAAACTCTGTTTTTTAGATCCGTTATAACGGCCGTTTGGATTCTAATATATTTAAAAACTTCATAAATTTAGAATCTTTGAAACCCTTTTAATCAGTTTCTTTAAAAAAAAAAGACCTCTGCAGTTGGAGGTTTCTGAGTGAACGGCTCCAACACAAATGCTTGTAAAACACGAAATGCGTTTGAATCAACCGGCGCTCTCACGGTTGCATTTGTGGAGCCAGATCAAAAAACCTTTCTTAAAAATGTGTGTTTTATTAATATCTTGGACAAGTTCGTAAATCAGAAAAATCTGACACATGGTTAAGGAACTATAGGCTTTATACTAGAAAAAAAAGTGGTTTTTTAATCCGTTATAACGGCCGTTTGGATACTAATATTTTTAAAATCTTCATAAATTAAGAATTTGTGGAAACATTTTAATCCATTTCTTATAAATATAAACCTCTTCAGTTAGAGATTTTTGACTTGTTGGCTTCAACAAAAAAGTTTGCAACAATCCCCAACTACAATTTCCAAAAACCTTATAACAGTCAATGTCAACCTTATAACAGTCAAAAAATAAAAGATTTGAATAGAAGAAATTAATTTTTTTTCTTAGAAATAAACTATTTTGATATTTTGCAGTAATTGCACGACATATGATATAGAGTAGGTTTGTGTCATAAATTATCACACACATGTTCTGTGGTAGATTTGATATTTGTTTGTTGCAAAATTGGATAGATATAATTTTGCTTGTAGGTAGCTAATTTTCTTTTTAAAATTTGTTCGATATCTGTTTGAAATTAATTTGTTTTGTTTAAACTAATCTGATACACCAGATTCTACTGGCACACAAAACTGTCTGATCTCGAAATCTACCTATTTCTAGCGGATATACGTGCCGCTTGGACTTTTTTTTTAATGTTTTTGTTGGTTTCTTTGAGCTGAATTACTTCCTTCGTTAGATTTCTGATGGTTTCTAGTAAGTCTGTTACTTTAGTTTTTTCATCACTTAATGTTTTGTTGTAATTTATGGATAATTCGAGTTCCTTTTGGAGTGTATCCTTTTGTTTAATTTTTAGCTCGTTTTCTTCTTTAAGATATTTTAAGTTCTCTATTTCTTTTTTCATGAGTTCTAATTCATTTTTTAGGGAGTTTTTTTCCTTATCTGTGTCTAGAGGTTTCCAGACATTGCTGAGGTGGTTTGGCAGTGTAGGATAGTTGACAAAATCAGCTTTTTGATTATTGTTTTTTATATACTCTTTGGCTTCGTTGAAGCTCAATTTTTTGGTAACCATCCAGAACTTTATATCTTTTTGATGTTTATATTCAGGGCAGTTTCGATCATTAGCTGGGTGGTTTCCTTTGCAAAGGGGGCATGACGAATTTTCTTTGCAATCTGAGAAATTATGGTTAAAATTACCACAGTTAATGCAAATTTCTTTCCCTTGACAGATGTTGGCATGGTGTCCATATCTTGAGCACTTAATACATAAAATTGGGTTGGGTATATAGTGGCGAATAGGTCTTTTTACCTGAAACAGATTGATATCGTCTGGGAGTATACTAGATCTGAATTTGATCTTAATCGCAGTTGTAGGTTCTGATTTGTCCGTTTCGTTACTCCATCTGTGTATTCTGTTAATCTCTATTATTTTGTATTTTTCGATTAAATCCTCTTTGATGGAATCGATGTCTAGTGGGATCCTATTAATTATACCTGTCGATTCTATTGTGGTTTTAGGTATGTGGATGTTAATGCTTAATATTTCTTTTAACTCTTTATCCTTGATGATTTTGTTTGCTGTGTTGATGTCTCTGGTGATGATTCTGATTCTGTTATTGTTGAACTGTTCAATTTTGAGTATAACTCCAAAGTTTTTTTCTTTAATTTTTTTAGCGAGAGATATGTCACTTATGTTATTTTTTTCTGCAATCAATACATACGGACCTAAGTCTCCCGGAACGTATTTGCTAATAACTTTATTACTGTCCGCCAACATATCTGTTTTGAGATTTTTGTTATTACTGTTCAGATGTGTCATTATTATTTTTCTTTTGTGCGCACCTGTGTGTTCTTCTTTTTCTGGATTATCTAACTGCAGTTCTCCTTGATTTTTGGAAGCTATTGTTGGAGATATCATTATGTATGCTTGGCTAGAGTTTGTCAAATCCGTTTAGGCAGGTGTTAAGAGAGAAAAAAAAAATTGGTTGTGAGGTATATATAGACAAATAAAATTGGAGAGCAACCAAAAAAAATTAAGAGTACTAAGAAATTTCCCACACGAGTCCAATTGGGAGTATGGAACACACCTTAATTCAGAATTATTTATTGATGTATTTATTACCGCATGTAAATTTAAACAAATGAATAAACCAATGTGCAAAAGAATAGTATCAATATTAAGAGGAACCGAGTGTTGTAGAGAAATTTGTTGTATTAAGAATTCAAATTAACATTTAACGTGTTCCAACAAGATTCAAGTTTCAATATCAACACCTCGACCACGCCCTAATGTGATATACCAGATTGGTTGAAGGAATTCACTTGTTCAGTGTATAGTTTAATTGTGCTTTTATATTATAATAGCAAGATGTCACTGAATTACAGAGCAAGTGTAATAATTAACTCTTACCTGGGCAATACAAATTGTGTTTGTATGATTTGATGGTTGTTCCTGTCCAAAGAAGTTCTTGGTTGTTGGTTGATTAAATGTTCTGTGTGCAATCTTGATTTTATCAATGGCCTTCTCAATGATGATAATTCCTTATATGTCTTGATTGCAGTTTAAATTTGATTTCTCGAATTTTCCGGATTTATAATGCTGTGGTAAAATTGATGTTAATGGCAGCAATCGTAATGAAATTCGTTTAATAATCCTCCCTTTACTTTGGATCTGATGTATTTAATGTTTTTATTTATATTGCAGTTTGAAATAATTGTAATATGTATATATTTATAAATCTCGAAGTATGTTTGTACATACGACACGTTAAGACGCGTGTTCGAGGAATCTTCTAGAATATTTGAGGTTATAATTTTCGATGTATTTCTGCTAATTATATTCTGTACTTTTTGCTTGTAGTTGGTTAACTAATTGTTTTTTGAACTGAATATTAACTTTGGCGTGGCGTCCATTGACTGCTTGTTGCATAATTTTTATTGCAAATTTAATTTTTTCTAGTTTTTCACTTTTAATTTTAATTTGTAAATTATTATTTTAGCACTTCAATTTTTAGCAAAATTACTTCTGTACTAGACAGTAGTCGAACGATGAGTTAATTAATTAATTAATTAATTTTTAATTTTTTACTTAATTTGGCTTTAATTATAACACATTTATCAAATTTTTGAATAGAAAATAAAAAGTGATGCTATCGCATCGATATCTTCAGAACGAATGGCTTGAAGACTTGTTTTCAAAGATCCATTGCTTCGGTTCTGGTAGAGATAGACGCTTTTTGTTTGTTTTATTTTAAAGAATAGAGATGCAATTTAAAAAAAAAACTGTTATTTCTAAAAATTATTACCAAATTCCTATTTTTATAAACAAATAAAATGTTAAAATCAATTTTAAGTCATTATCTAACAAAAATAAAGAGTGTTTAGTATGACCATCGTATTCTACGTTCAGTTTTCAATAAGAAACGTATATTTAATTAATGGAGAAATTAGAAATAAACTAATTTATCGAGTGCAAGACGGTAAAAAATTTTATAAATTTTTGTCATCCGGCGCTGGAAAAATTAACTTATTTGTAACAGTAAAACTCATTTCTTCATTAATTAAATATACGTTCAAAACTGAACGTAGAATACGATGATTACACTGAACACTCTTTATCTATTTTAGATAATAACTAAAAACTGATTTTAAAATTTTATTTGTTTATAACAATAGGCATTTGTTAATAATTTTTATAAATGAGTTTTTTTTAAATTGCATCTCTATTCTTTAAAATAAAACAAACAAAAAGTGTCTATCTCTACCAGAACCGAAGTTATGACTCTTTGAAAACAAGTCTTCAAGCCAAAGATCACAAAATTCTCGAAATTTAGAACCGCTCTATTTCCCCTAAAAAAAAAGAAAAAATCCTCAAACAAGTATATCGTTATGTTTATATAGAACCCGCAAAAAAATTTTCAGCTGAATCAAAAATGTCTTAGTCACATTTAATCCTAATCTGTTCGGTATGTAAAAGAATGACCCATATATAGAATTTTTTGTCGTCACGCGCTCGATAAATTAATTTATTTCTAACAGTAAGTATCATTTCTCCATTAATTAGAAATAAAATACTTTTTTTATAGAAAATTAAATGTTGAATACGATGATTATATAAAAAAACTAATTTCATGGGTGGGGCGGTGCCGCCCCTCCCTTCCCTTCCCCTCCCCTCAAAACCCCCAACCCAACCCCCCGATGCGGTGGCTATTTTTGATCGAAGGTTTGCAAGGTCGCAGAAATAATTCTTCGTTTCTTTAAATGAAACATGAAAAAGAAAGCCGCCCTCTCCCTTCTCTTCCCTTCCCCTGATACCACTTTCGACACGATCCGAGCTACCCCCATATACCCTATATTAGAATTTTTTTTCAAACGCCTATATCTCGTGAACCAAGAAGCTCACAAATTTTTGGTAGAACATTTTTCTCTTAATTTTTGGAGCTTATAGTAATAAAAAAATAAATTTAGGCAGTGCCATACTTATGATAGTCGTGCCATTAAAATTATATTGCACATATTGTAATTCCTAATGCATAACACATTGTATTAAAAAATGGCGGCAATCTGTCAAAACATACTACGCTACACTACGAAAGTGTTCACGTGGTCCGTAGTTCAAAATCGTAGAGTACTACACTCCACACATTTTGAATGGAGTTCATAATACGCTACGTTGTAGTTTTTTTGTGTTCTCCTGGCGGTTTTTGAAATACACTGCACCACGTGAACAAGATAATAGAGTTTAAATATACAAGGGTAAGTATTTAAGGTCAATACAAAACTAAAAAAAAAAGTCTACATACCCACACTCAAATTTCTCCGGAGAGTATGCTACAGACCTACAATCAAATTGCACAAAAAATCGAAAATAAACGAAATAAAATTTAGTGTGAAAAAAATCATTTCATTTATTGTCGTTTTCGATTTTTTGTGCAATTTGATTGTGGGCTGTAGCATACTTAAGATAAATTCAAATACAATACAAAACAAATCGGACCAATCAGGACATGACATTTATTGACACGTGACATATTTACAATTTAAATGAACCAAAGACAATTGTATATATTACAATTTATCTCTCCTTTTATTTCTCTAGGAGAGATAATGGTACAAAATCGCTACCCTGTCTGTAGATCAAAAATTAAAAAAAAACACAAAAATATCAAAAGCATAATGAAAAATTAAATATATATTTCAGTCTAATTTTGTTTCTTATGTTATGGTTTAAAGATAAGCTCTATTTCATTTGATTTCCACCCCGCACCTATGCATGTGTAGCATAACCCAGAATTTTCGGCAGGCTTAAATAAGCATTTTGTACATTTTTCTATTTGTTTACTTCTTTCAAGTTGACGTTTTTTATAAAATCGCCAGCCAATTGAAACAATAAGAATTATTGCTATTGAACCGAAAAAAACGATTTTAAAACTAAATTGTAACGGGGATAAAATATTTGTCAGTTAATTTTTTAATCAATAACATATTTATTCTTACCGGTAAAGTGGTAAACGTGATTTATAGCTATAGATAATATCCGCTATCGTCTGTCTTGTTAAAAACAATGGTCTGTATTTAGATTCTTGGAGTTGTAAATAACCATTGTCTAATCTAAGTTCACCTATTCCAGTAACATACGATCCCTCGCACAACATTTCTTCAAATTTAAAATTATTTGAATTATCTGAACCAACAATATCTAAACCAACAAGTTTTGCAGAAATCCCATCCAAAACCTCAACATAAATGTTATCGTTATTTATTGTAAATGGAATACTTTTGCAGGTAATGCTTTTTTCGCTTTTTCCATATTCATTAATTACTTGAATTGGTCCTTTTATGAGTGGATTTAAAATGGATTTAATAGGTGATCCAATTGAAGCCACTTTCCCAAATAAAACAACGTAGGGAAGTTTAAGGTTTTTTCTCATACAATATAGTACATATCTTTGTAGGTTTTCATCTATAGTCAACCATTTGGCATTCTAAAACAAATAAAACGTTTAATATAAAATTTATTCAACAAACCGAATATTAAAATTACCTTTAAAGACGTAATAATGTTTCTATGAACATAATATTCTTTTACACAAAATCCTAAAACTAATAAATCCACACCTAGGCAAATAGTTTGCATTAAATAGTCCATCATCAGAAAGAATTTTCATTCAAAATTAATTATCAAAAGTTTCGGTTATTTATCACTATGTAGTCGTTTTATTTCAGGTTTTTAAAAAACTATAAAAGTGACCCAAAATCCCATGGAATTTATTTGTTAGCCGATCACATCACCATATTAAAGTTACAAACACATAACTATCCAAAAACTTATATTTATAATTAGTGAGTTCTTCGAATCGTTATATTGCTGCATGTAATCTGTCAAATGATAATTAGAAATCAGTAATAATGTATTAAAATTTACTGCAAAAATAATAATAATGCAAATATAGTTACACAACTTAAAGACAATGTAAAACATTCTTGATTTGCAAGAAATAACAATTATTTAAAGTGTTTGAAATACAAATCAACTGATCACAACTGTCTGGTTTTTTTCAGGAAAATACTTATGTTTTGCTTATGTGTTCTTTTTACGTACGGTTTAGTTCATCTCCATTAATAATAAACAAAATATATGATACATTTCAATTGAAGAGAAATTAAAACGAAAAATATAATAAATGTAAAAATAAATAATTTAATATGATTTGAAATAAACGTTAGCAAGATTACTTTAACTTAGGCGCGAGTGGATTTTTTTAAATTATTTTTATCGTAAATTAAGTAAAAGGGACAATTTTGATCGTTTATCTTATAAGCACATAGGAAATAAAGCAAAAATAAGTAAAAAATAAAAAACTTTTGTCAAAACCGGGCAATTTTGTATGGATTTTGCTTTTTTCAAAGGTATCTTGGACCCCGGGGCTCCGATACAATTCGTTTTGGTTTTATTCGCTTCAGTGAGTGATTCTCTATCAAATTTAAAAATAAATTATTGGCGCCTAATAGTGTATTCTTTTCGGCTGTACCGAACAAGTTCCAACACCGAATTATAGAATTTTGTATTCTTTTGGAATGAATTTCAATACAAAAAAAATAATTCGGTGTTGGAACTGTACTGAAATTTGTTCGGTACAGCCGAAAAGAATACACTATAAGTAAAAGTAATATTCCCCACAGTTTGACAATAAAATAAATGTATATTCTTGTCGCATATATTGATTTTAATTTCACAGCTCTTTTATTAGAATCCACCAAATTTTCAGCAATAAACAAATTGGTTTAGTTCTCCGACGAAAATTAATTCAAGAAACTACAACGAAATCAAATAATAATTAAATAAATTGAAAAATATTTGATAAATATAACCTACAAAATGGTATCTTTGAATATTTATAAATACAACTTGCGACTTTTAATTTAACACTTTAGCACAAGTTATTTAATTTATTTTTTTTATTTATATTAAAAGATTATTAATTTTTAGCTGCCATTAATTCGTTTATGAAAAGAAACATTTAAGATGATAACACAAACACGCTATAGATAGATGATAATAATTTAATGCCGGGTCCACACCTACAAATTTTTGTGACGAACGCGTGCGTCGCAAATATTTTCGCCGCAAAAATATTTTATCACACAAATATTTATTCACGTAAATGTTTACGTCACTCCGCTCAAGCCATTCGTGAAAACGAGAAAAAGTTATATTAATTTCCTGATTTGTTTGTTTTTGTCGAAGCTTTTGTACTTTCCTGGTTAATATTGTGTTTTTTGATATTTGTATTAAAATATAATATTTATTTCAAATAAATAATTATGGATTTGAACTAAATAAATTTTTATGTTGTGGAAAGCGTCCACACTAGAAACAGCATGCGGCGCAAATCTCTTTGATGTTTGTCAAAAAACCGACAAGCTACGGATCGTGTGTGTTGAATGTGGAAAAAATTCTTGCGTCCGTGCGCCGCATACGTCCACACTACGTAGAATGCGCCGTAAGGCCTGCTATACACTTGAGCTAAGCTATGCGAACTATGTTTTTTTGTATATAACGTAATCAAATGGATGACTATACACTTGAGCTAAGCTATAAGCTTCGCTCAAGTATATAGTCATCCATTTGATTACGTTATGTACAAAAAACATAGTTCGCATAGTTCACATAGCTTAGCTCAAGTGTATAGCGGGCCTAAATGTTTGCGGCGCATGCGTTCGCCGCCAATATTTGTAGGTGTTGACCCGGCATAAGATGATATGAATTTTAGTGTGGCTGTAGTAGTGTCTTTATAAAAATAATTCTGAGAATCTTCAGTTTAATAGTCTGTTTATAAATTTTTTTATATAAATTTGTGAATATTAAATATTACAAATGTGATTTTCAATTGGTAAAATCAGATTTGATCGAAAAAGATCTAGATTTCGGCGACCAATTGAACATGAAATCAGCTGTTTTTACTATTTTTGTTGTATGGGTAAAAAAATTAAATTTACGACATGTGCTTTGATAATAGTAAACTAGTTTTTACACACTTCACGCACTTTACACACTTTTATTTAATTTAGAATTATTTATTTCATTTAATTTAATTTATTTTACAATAAATAAACTCATCTAAAATTTAAAATCTCATATTAAAGAATACAATTGACATATGTCAAATTTCACTTTAATTGGTATTAGTGAAGGGGAATTGATCTGAGGGGTAAATCTAGCTAAAATCTCAGATTTCAAAAACAGATCTCAGATCAAAAATAAATCAATTTATTTTTGATCTGACGTACCCATGGAACACAAATTTGCTGTCAGATAAAAAAAAATCAATTTTTTTCTGATCTGACGTGCGAATCGAAAATCACAAAAGACTGGCTTGTTTATAGACTATTTATTTATAAAGTTATTTTAATTTTTTTTTTTTTTTAAAATTATGATGCCTACCCTTATAAAAAAAATCGAAAGAAACCGATAGAAAACGATTGAAAACGAATAGTTTTCTATCGTTTGCTATCCGTTTCTATCGGATTTAATCATTCTAAACGCATAGACTATATCTGCCAGATAGAAAACGCACCGTAATCTATCGTAACCTATAGGATTTTTCAGTTTTCGGTTTCAATGGTTTTTCTACGATAGAATTTCTATCGTAGTTAATCGTTTTGAATCAGAAGATCACGATTGAAATTTTTTTTGGTGAAATTGAAAAAGTTTTGAATCGTTTTCTATCCGACATTACATATATAGCACCAATCGTAACTTATCGTATTTTCCCGTCATTAGATTTCTATCAGGCTGAATCTAATATTTACGATTGAGATGTTTTCAGAAGAAATCAACCAATCGTAATCTATCGTTATCAATAGGATTTTTTAGTTTTCGGTTTCAATAGTTTTTTTACGATGGAATTTCGGTCGTTGTTAATCGTTTTAAATTTGAAGATCACGACTTGAAATTTTTTGGTAAAACTGAACAAGTTTTGAATAGTTTTTTATCGTACATTCCATATGTAGCACCAATCGTAACTTATCGTATTTTTCCGCCATCAGATTCCTATTCCTGGAATCTGAAATTTACGATTGAAATTTTTTCAAGAAAAACAAGCCGATTGGTCGTCTATCGTCTCCTATGGGATATTTCCGATTTGGTTTCAATGGGGTTTTTACAATAGAATTTCTATCGTTTTTTTTTTTTTTAATTCAATGTTAGGCATGTTTAGTGTTAACCAATATAGATCAACGTCTCTGAATATCCGAAGATACCATGCTAACTAGGGAACTAGGGTTCGAAAGTATTATTTAATTTTCTTTCAGGAATTTATTAACGTTGATCTTAAAGTTTTGAGGATTAAAATTATCAGGAAAGACCCACACCGGTAAGGCATTCCAGAGATGAGAAACTCTGTTAAAAAAATCGCGTTGAAAAGCGACAGTTCTACACCTTGTCACTTGAACCGTAAAAGGATGGGCTGCTATTGATGCTCTGGTGAAACGCGCGAAGTTTGCTGGTTCAGGCAAAATCGATTTGATCTCCGTAGACGCCCGTTCGTCCATAATATACTTGTAAAATACCGTCAAATCAGCGACGTCTCTTCTATGTTGCAAGGAATCAAGCTCGTTAGTAAGAGTCGAGTTGCCGATCAATTTAACAACTCTCCGTTGTATAGAATCAAGACATTTTAAGCTACTTATGTAGGCTCCACCCCATATGTGAGAGCAATACTCCATGCAGGGACGAATAAATGATTTATATATTAAAAGAAGCTGTTCGCTATTAAAAACCTTACGACAACGACCCAAGAATCCTAATTTTTGAACAGCGTTCTTAGCTAGGTTAAAAATATGAGAATTCCATTTCATATTATTTTCAATCTCAACTCCTAGAAGTTTAATAGATTCTTTCTCTTGAAGATCATTTGAATCAAACTTTAATAAAAACGGATTAGGTGTTGATAACCTAGAAAAATGACAAACTTGAGTTTTACTTGTGTTGAATTCAACACTGTTAGCAACTCCCCAATCTAAGATGGTTTTTAAATCAATATTTAATGACTCTATCAAGTTTGATCTAGCGACATTAAGATTTGATGGTGCATACAAATTTGGCATTTCATGTGACGCATGAAGTGTGCTATCATCAGCAAAACTATGGATGGGATTAACTGTTGCATCTAGCAAGTCATTAATATAGAGAAGAAAAAGAGTAGGTGATAAAGCGGAAGCTTGAGGAAAACCAGCATTAGTTGAAAAGATATTCGATTAAACACCATCAACATTGACCCGAAATTTGCGCTCGGAAATAAAGCTTTGTAACCAAGAAATAAGTTGTTCATCTAAGCCGTAGCATCTCAATTTGCAAATAAGATTATTGTGCCATACTTTATCAAATGCTTTGGTAATATCAAGAGCAACGCCAAAAGTCTCACCATGGTTTTCAAGCGACTTGTTCCAGATATGCGTGACATAAGAAAGTAAATCTCCCGTCGCTCTTCCTTTACGGAATCCGTATTGTCTTTCTTTAAGTAATTTTGACGACTCTAAGAAGCTCATAATATTAAAATTAACATATTTCTCAAATACTTTAGAAACAACCGACAAAATTGATATAGGTCTATAGTTTCTTGGATCCGTTTTAGCACCTTTCTTTGGAACTGGTTGTACACTAGCCATTTTCCATATATCAGGAAAAATTCCTTTCTTATATGACAGATAGAAAATTTTAGTTAGGATTGGTGCTAACTCCTTAGCAAAAGTTTTAAGGATAATTGGAGGAATACTATCAGGTCCAGATGCCTTATTAGTATTGATTTGTAAGAGCATTTTCCGAATGACATTTTTACGAAAAATTATCCGCCCCATTTTGTTAGAAATTCTAGGAATTGGTCTAGGTAGGAAATTGGGTTCTACTAATGTAGAATTTAACGAGAAACAGTTACCCAATAAATTAGCTTTTTCTTTAGGGTCAATAACAGGCATATCGTTATCAATAAGAGGAGGTATAGAAGACTTATAAAAATTTCCTTGAACAGCCTTGACGGCTTTATAAAAATTTCGTGAGCCAGTAGGGTGCTCAGCAAATTTATTAGCTTTTTTCCTAATAAATAGATGTTTCTCTGCATCTATTAATTTTCTACATAAATTTCTTTCTATTCGGTATAATCTGAGGTTTTCATCAGATTTGTTTTGAATAAACTTTTGAAAAGCCTTTTTTTTAATTTTAATTGCTTTTTTACATTTACTTGAAAACCATCGATCAACCTTCGGAACAATCAAACTATTTGGAATAAACCTGCGCATACCCATGTGTATTATTTCTGAAAAATTGGAAGTTTGGATTTTAGCTGAAAAGACAGTTGCGTTTCCAGGGAAACCATTTAAAAAAATCTCTAAGTCCCTGCCAATTTGCAGCTTTATAATCCCAAACAAGACGAGGATTAGCTTTAAACTGTTTAGGTACTTGTATATTTAAATGTATGGAGATCAAATTATGATCTGATCCACCCAAAGGCTCTGATACTTTAAATTGAACCAACGAAGGTTCATTTATCAAAAACAAATCGAGCAAGTTACCACTTTGGCCAGGAATATCAGGATACCTGGTAGGCTGATCTATTATCTGAGTGAAATTATGATAAAGAGCAAAAAGTTCAGCTTCTTTACCTAATTCATCAGTTTTAGAGCTGTGTGTAAGCCATTCTTTATTATGAACATTGAAATCACCAAGAATTATAATTTTAGCGTTAGGATATATAGTCAACCTATCTATCTTTTCAGATAGGTCATGAAATAAATTTATGTTCTCCGGTGAGTTGGGTGAGCGATACAATCCAAAGACAAACAGAGTTTGATTAGAGCAGGTAATCTTAAGAGAAACCATATTGTGAAATTTTGAATTTAATTCAAAATTATTTATTCTCACATATGGTACAAAATTTCTAATGAACGCACAAACACCATGCTTAAAGTAGAATGAAGATTCAAGCTCATAGTTAGGACAAACATATTTAGTTTTGTCCAACGATACAGCTCTCGCGCTGATAATCGTTTCCGTTAAAAAAAGAATATCAGGCTTAAGATTCTCAAGATAAAGGTGCACCGCATTAAGATTGACGTTCAATCCTCTTATATTAGCAAAACTGATAGATAGTTTCGCCATTTAAAATTACAATTAAATCTAAAAATAAATCTGAAAAACAATCCTCAAAAAAAAAAAAAAAATTCCAACAAACAACCAAATAAAAGATCAAAGTTGATATCTGAATTGACAACAATTGACATTCATTTTTTCGTTCTGAATCTGAAGTTTTTGATTGACATTTTTTGGTAAAACTAAACAAGTTTTTAAACGTTTTCTATCGTACATTCCGTATGTAAAACCAATCGTCACCTATCGTATTTTTCCGCCATCAGATTCCTATCGGTTTGAATCTGAAATTTACGATTGAAAATTTTTCAAGAAAAACAAACCAATCGGCATCATTCGTCACCTATGGAATATTTCAGATTTGGTTTCAATGGGTTTTTTACGATAGAATTTCTATCGTTCTTAATCGTTCTGAACCTGAAGTTTTTGATTGAAAGTTTTTGGTAAAACTAAACAAGTTTTTAAACGTTTTCTATCGTACATTCCATATGTAAAACTAATCGTAACGTATCGTATTTTTTCGTCATCAAATTCCTATCGGTTTGAATCTGAAATTTACGATTGAAATTTTTTCAAGAAAAACAAACCAATCGGCATCTACCGTCACCTATGGGATATTACTTCGGTTTTGAACAAACCTAAGTATTGCAAAAGTGAAATTTTTACCCATTCTTTTTTTGGCATTTCTCGACGTTTTAGGACCTACTAATTCTAAAAAAGCAACAAAAAAAATGTATGTCTGTCTGCCGGCCGGCCGACGAAATCTAGAAAATGGCTGGACGGATTCCAACATTTTTTTCTAAAAATAGGTTTACTCAATGGGAAGAGCCGAAAGGACGATGTGTTCGATGACTGTACCGGAAGTGTGTCGAAAAATCGTCGAGTGTGTCAAAACAAGGATATTAGCATATTTTTTGCTTAAAAAACGTTCATTTTAAATGATTGAGAATAGAAACATTGAATTTGAAGAAATCTTGATAATTGGGATTGGTATTCGAGACCAAAAACTAGATTATTGCATTATAAGTTTGTTAAAAAAATATTGTGAAGTATGTCAAAAAATGATTTTCATTTACTTTTTTAGCCAATTTTTTGGAAAAAAAATTTAGCTGTTTGTACTTCGTATGACGTAAGTGTGACATGGACATTTTTGAATTTGTTATAGTTTTTGAAATATTTTTGGAATTTTGAAAAAAGTGTCAATCTTTGATTTTGTAAGAATTTTTGGAATATTTTTAGAATTTTGGAAAAAGTTTGAATTTTTGAGTTTTTAAGAATTTTTTGAATATTATTTAGATTCAGAAAAAGTTTAAATATTTGATTTTATTCTAAGTTTTGGAATAATTTTGGAATTTTGAAACTTATCAATTTTTGATTTTGTTATAATTTTTGCAATATTTTCAGAATTTTTGAAAAAAGTTTAATTTTTGGTTTTGTAATAATGTTCGGAATATTTTTAGAATTTTGGAAAAAGTTTTATTTTATTTAATTTTTACAATGTTTTTGTAATTTCGAAAGAAATATGAAATTGTGATTTTTTAATATTTTCTCGAAACGCTAAAGGGAGAGGTTTTTGAGTAGTTTGCTGATTGTATCATCTTTTCACTAAATTATATTGATTTATGATCTGTTATGATTTTCCGGCAACGTATTGATGCTTCGTGTTAGTTTTGTAATAAATTTCTAACCAGAAAAAAAATAATGTGAAATAACCCATTGAAAACGATTCAGAACGATAGGATATTGCACTGAAATTCGGCGCTTACGATAAGAAACGATTAAAACGGATAGGAATTAACAGAAAAAATATGTGAAATAACCCATTGAAAACGATTCAAAACGATAGGATATTGCACTGAAATTCAGCTTTTACGATAAGAAACGATTAAAACGGATAGGAATAAACAAAAAAAAATAATGTGAAAAAACCATTTGAAAACGATTCAGAACGATAGGATATTGCACTAAAATTTGGCTTTTACGATAAGAAACGATTAAAACGGATAGGGATTAACAGAAAAAAAAAATAATGTGAAAAAACTCATTGAAAACGATTCAAAACGATAGGATATTGCACTGAAATTCGGGTTTTACGATAAGAAACGATAAAAACGGATAGAAATTAACAGAAAAAAAAATAATGTGAAATAACCCATTGAAAACGATTCAGATAATCTACCAAAAAACGATAGGAAACGATTTAAGCGATACAAACATTCTATCGGAAAAAAACGATACAGCCCCATTCATTTTCATTCAAAAACCGCATAGGAAACGATAGAAAACGGTTCTATTTTTTAACTAGATTTTCATTTCTATCAGAAAATAACGATAAGAAACACCTAAAAACGATAGAAATTGCGTTCGTCGCAAAAGGCAAAACGTAAGAGTCCGCATCCGTTTCTATGGGAAAAAACGATTCCAACCCATTATTTCTCATTCAAAAACCGCATAGGAAACGATAGAAAACGGTCTATCGGTTTCTATCGTTTTCTATCAATTTTTTTTACAAGGGTATATTTCGACCTTGCGGGTCATTTTCATGGCTAGGTAGAAACAATAGGTTAAATTAAAAATTAAAACGAGCGGTATAACTAGGTTAGATTATTCACACAAATTCTGCCATATAAAAATACATTCAGAACAAATCTTACCTTACAATCTTTATCAACACTATATATATAACTTAACATATTATACAAATATACAAAGTTAAATGAACTTAACATAAAAAATGAAAATAAACATAAAAATATCACTACAGTTTTTGTAAATTAAAATAATTAAATTACTTCAACAATATAACTTTTGCATTTAAAAATAAATAAATAAATAAAAATTTTTCTACTTGAAATGATATAAAAATAATGTATAGTAGAAATTAGAATTTTTTTGCCAGTGAATTTTTGACAGATTGACAGATAGGACGTATAGCTTGAAAATATTTGCGCTATATAATTCAAATCTCTGGAGCTTAACAGCACTATAACTAGTCATTCGCGTTATAGTTCAAATTCAGTGTTTTGACAGCATTGATTCAAAATTCATAAAATTTTCAGACTTATGTCCCGGCAAATTTTAATTTGTTGGTTAAGGAATAGTAGATTCTTGTATGAGCTTAGAATGAAAAAAATTCTTCACGAGGATGAAGTTTCCCGGAACGAGCGTAGCGAGTACAGGGAATCATCCGAGTGAAGAATTGCCTTCATCCTAAGCGAATACAAGATACTATTTTATCCACGACACGATACTATTTTATCCACCACAATATTTCAAATAATTTCATTCAAGTTTTCCTGTAAAAGTTTATATCGCCATATTGAAATAAATCTACGAAATAAAAACAAAACAAAACATGTTTGTTTATTTTATATGTATTGTTCTTGTTTTATCTTGTTTATATTACTATACCAACAAATCAAGTTTTTAATTTGTTTGGGGAATTTTGAATAAATAAAGCGGAATGAAATAAATAAAAAAGAATTTGATATATAGAAAGGAATGAATACAATTACATTGAAAGATATACGCATGGAAAGTATATATTCTTTAGTAGTCGTGGATAAAATTTCTTCTTAACTTCAGTAAACGTAACTTTTACTTTTGAAAATTATTAAGTAGAATAAACTCTCCCTCAGTTTATTTTGAAAGTGTCTTGACTTTGGCTATTGTATACATCCATGAATTGTTGTTCATACAAAATTTGTCTTTAAGACTTGATTTTGAAAATGTAAGTAATAATGAAAGATTTCAATGCCAATTTGTTTTTTTTAAATAAAATTTTAATAATAAGTTTTTAATTTCACTGATCAACAAATTGAAACACAAGAACTCTTTATAAACTAATTTTTTATATATTTTTCGCGATAAAAATAAATACGGAACTTCTGATTGTGAGCGAAATCAATAAAAACTTTCTTTAATAAAAATGGAAAACGAGAACTCTTTAAAATAGAGGAAAAATTTTAATTGAATTATTATTTTGTTTTTTTTTTAAATTTTAATGTGGATTGCAGGATGGAATATCTGAGTTTGAGGAATGGGATTAAATCTAACCCTTTCAGGTGATACAGTTGCCTTAGCGTCGCGTTGCCTTATTTCTGCGGAGGTAGAAGAAGAAGAAGACAGGAATGTGTCCGAAGAAGTAGGATGGACATTATCTGTAGAAGACGAAGCTTCGTCTGCGCGACTGAGATTAGTACTCGAAGTAGGTGAGTTTTGTGATGAGTCATCTTCAGATTGTTCCCTAAAGCAAGGTTTTAATCTGTCGATGGAAACTCGAATATATTGACCTTTACGGTCAAAAACGAAATTTTTACCATCGCGGCTGATGACTTTAAATGGACCTTCGTATGGAGGCTGTAAAGCTTTACGTACTAAGTCCGTACGTAAGAAGACATGCGAACAAGACTGGAGATTTTTGGAGACGAAAACATTACGAGAAGTGTGTCTTGACGCAGTAGATGGACGAAGGTAAGTAAAATGTTGTTTCAACTGTGAAACGAAATCAGATTGTAGAGTGGAGCTAGAATTTTGATTAAAGAATTCTCCGGGAAGACGTATGTTAGTACTGTAGACGAGCTCAGCCGATGACGATTGGAAATCTTCACGGAAAGTAGTTCGTAAACCAAGTAGTATTGACGGTAATATTCGTGTCCAGTCCATTCTGTTGTAGGCCATTATCGCGGATTTAAAAGTTCAGTGCCAACGTTCAATTAGTCCGTTACATTTAGGATTGTAGCTAGTAGTACGTTTACATTCGAAACCGATAAGTTTTGACAACTCATTAAAGAGATTGGATTCGAATTCGAAGGTACTCCGAAGCGAGCGATCCAATTGGAGTAGAGAGCTGATGCTACCGTTTCAGCTGTGATATCCGAGATAGGAATGGCTTCAGGCCATCGAGTATAGCGGTCAATAATTGTGACAAAATAGCGTTTGTCCTCAAAGGTAGGAAGTGGACCAATAATGTCCATATGAATCTCGGAAAATCGTTAAAAAGTTTGAGGATAATTACCTAAACGAGATTGAGTATGGCGGGAGACTTTTGCCTTTTGGCAAACCAGGCAGCTCTGTGCCATTTTTCGTACATCCTTTTTAATGGATGGCCAAATGACTTTTTCAGGAAGAAGTTTGACAGAACTGTGGACTCCTGGGTGAGATAAATTATGGAGACTTTCGAAAACAGATTGACGAAATTGCTTGGGAATAAAAGGCCGTGGATTACCAGAAGCACTAGAATTCCGCTAGAAAGGAACGGAATTGAAGTGTGGGACTAGTGTCCACTAATTCCTTTAGTTCGTTATCGTTGAACTGAGCGTCAGCAATTTCGTCGTAGTTAATATTTTCTGGAATTGATAGTTGTTCAACACGAGAAAGTATGTCGGCAACTACATTATCAATTCCAGAAATGTGGCAAATATCAGTCGTAAGCTGACTGATATACATGACTGATATACTCTTTTTTCCTAGCCAAAATAGAACGGGAAACCATGATTAATTTTCTAAAGAGAGAGTAAGACGAATATCACAATTTTTCATGGAAAAAATATTTTATAGGATTGGAATTGTGACATTTCACCATTATTTTTAATAAACATCTAATTTTATTAAATATTTTTAACAATGTCGTATCCAACATAGACTGCTAGATAATTTTAAATATATTTTTTAGTATTAGCTCCGAAAAATAATTACTTTTAGAACTGTTTAGAGTCCGCAAAATTGTATTTTAGCGGCCTAGTACTTAAAGTCGTTATGACAACATTTTAGCGGATTCAAATTTGTTTTCATTTTATATTATAATTATTTTCAAATTATAATCACAATTGCTTTGATAAGTTTTGTTCAAAAATCAAATTTTTAGGTACGCAAGAATACAAATTAAGCAATAAATTAGAAAAAAAATCCTAAGAGTTAATACTAAAAAACGTTGTATGCAACACGTACGCAAATGGCTTTAGCAGACTCATCTTCATATTACAGACTCGGCTAGCGCCTCGTCCGGAAACATTACGATTCGCCCGCTAAAACCATATTTTGCGTACTTGTTACATAAACTACTATTTTCAGTGTAAAAGTCGTCTTTTTCCATAAAAACGTCTTGCTCTATAGACTTTTTTTTATAGTAGAACACTTTTTTATAGCATATCATTTTTTTTTTAAAGTCATGGAAAGTAAAAAAAAGACATGGAATAAATAAAAAGTCTTCATCTCCTTTCCTTTCGCACATAAAAAAGATGAGAAAAATTTTTTTAAATGCAATTGGACAAGAAGGTGTGGAAATATTTAATACCTTTGATTTATCTGAAGCTGATAAGACAAATTTCAATAAAGTTATCGAATCATTTCAATTATTTTGCCAACCTCGAAAAAACGAGGTTTATGAAAGTTTTATATTTGTGAACCATTTGATTCATTTGTACTAGATCTTAAAAAATTAGTTAAAACATGTGGCTACAAGGACGAGTCAAGGATGGTCCGTGATCAAATTATATTCGGTGTAGAAGACAAACAGCTTCAGAAAAGATATTTAGAAGCAGATGAAAATTTAACTTTAGAAAAAGTTGTGGAAATGGGCCGAGCGACTAAAATGTCTAAAAAGCAATTTAACGAAATGCAGCGACCATCAACATCAGCAGTGGATGTAATTCAACAAAATCCACTTACAACAAACCAATATGAAAATAATAATAATAAGTTAAGTGAAGATTCAAAATATAGTATATACTAGTAATTAGACTGAATCTAACAAAATATGGTGTGCAATTTATGAAAATTTTTTGCTATCCACAAAATTGTCGATCGATCTAGTTTCGAACCGATAAGAACTTTTTATTACACTTTAAAAAAGTATATCATTCTCATCAGGGCTAGCCGACTAGATACACTACCAAAAAAATTTTTCGCTATATAAACCTAAAATAGGTCACTCTTCTAGCGAAGTATAAGAAACCAAAAAACTTTCATAAACATATGTTAATTAGACTCAGGTTTAGTCAATTTGTTTCTCTAGTTGATCACTATTGTTGTTATACTCTCTCTAACCAAGTTAGAATTGGATAACAAACTTGTATCGGTAAGAAGAAGATGACCATCTTCACTTGTGTCTATCGACACATTATCTACAATTAATTCAATGAATTATTTGTGATATTACATCACTCCGATGGAAATAATCCCATCATGAATAATAAGACTGAATCTAACAAAATATGGTGTGCAATTTATGAAAATTTTTTGCTATCCACAAAATTGTCGATCGATCTAGTTTCGAACCGATAAGAACTTTTTATTACACTTTAAAAAAGTATATCATTCTCATCAGGGCTAGCCGACTAGATACACTACCAAAAAAATTTTTCGCTATATAAACCTAAAATAGGTCACTCTTCTAGCGAAGTATAAGAAACCAAAAAACTTTCATAAACATATGTTAATTAGATTCAGGTTTAGTCAATTTGTTTCTCTAGTTGATCACTATTGTTGTTATACTCTAACCAAGTTAGAATTGGATAACAAACTTCTATCGGTAAGAAGAAGATGACCATCTTCACTTGTGTCTATCGACACATTATCTACAATTAATTCAATGAATTATTTGTGATATTACATCACTCCGATGGAAATAATCCCATCATGAATAATAAGACTGAATCTAACAAAATATGGTGTGCAATTTATGAATCTAGTCGGCTAGCCCTGATGAGAATGATAAACTTTTTTAAAGTGTAATAAAAAGTTCTTATCGGTTCGAAATTAGATCGATCGACAATTTTGTGGATAGCAAAAAATTTTCATAAATTGCACACCATATTTTGTTAGATTCAGTCTTATTATTCATGATGGGATTATTTCCATCGGAGTGATGTAATATCACAAATAATTCATTGAATTAATTGTAGATAATGTGTCGATAGACACAAGTGAAGATGGTCATCTTCTTCTTACCGATACAAGTTTGTTATCCAATTCTAACTTGGTTAGAGTATAACAACAATAGTGATCAACTAGAGAAACAAATTGACTAAACCTGAATCTAATTAACATATGTTTATGAAAGTTTTTTGGTTTCTTATACTTCGCTAGAAGAGTGACCTATTTTAGGTTTATATAGCGAAAAATTTTTTTGGTAGTGTATCTAGTCGGCTAGCCCTGATGAGAATGATATACTTTTTTAAAGTGTAATAAAAAGTTCTTATCGGTTCGAAACTAGATCGATCGACAATTTTGTGGATAGCAAAAAATTTTCATAAATTGCACACCATATTTTGTTAGATTCAGTCTTATTATTCATGATGGGATTATTTCCATCGGAGTGATGTAATATCACAAATAATTCATTGAATTAATTGTAGATAATGTGTCGATAGACACAAGTGAAGATGGTCATCTTCTTCTTACCGATAGAAGTTTGTTATCCAATTCTAACTTGGTTAGAGTATAACAACAATAGTGATCAACTAGAGAAACAAATTGACTAAACCTGAATCTAATTAACATATGTTTATGAAAGTTTTTTGGTTTCTTATACTTCGCTAGAAGAGTGACCTATTTTAGGTTTATATAGCGAAAAATTTTTTTGGTAGTGTATCTAGTCGGCTAGCCCTGATGAGAATGATATACTTTTTTAAAGTGTAATAAAAATTTCTTATCGGTTCGAAACTAGATCGATCGACAATTTTGTGGATAGCAAAAAATTTTCATAAATTGCACACCATATTTTGTTAGATTCAGTCTTATTATTCATGATGGGATTATTTCCATCGGAGTGATGTAATATCACAAATAATTCATTGAATTAATTGTATAAAATGTGTCGATAGACACAAGTGAAGATGGTCATCTTCTTCTTACCGATACAAGTTTGTTATCCAATTCTAACTTGGTTAGAGAGAGTATAACAACAATAGTGATCAACTAGAGAAACAAATTGACTAAACCTGAATCTAATTAACATATGTTTATGAAAGTTTTTTGGTTTCTTATACTTCGCTAGAAGAGTGACCTATTTTAGGTTTATATAGCGAAAAATTTTTTTGGTAGTGTATCTAGTCGGCTAGCCCTGATGAGAATGATATACTTTTTTAAAGTGTAATAAAAAGTTCTTATCGGTTCGAAACTAGATCGATCGACAATTTTGTGGATAGCAAAAAATTTTCATAAATTGCACACCATATTTTGTTAGATTCAGTCTTATTATTCATGATGGGATTATTTCCATCGGAGTGATGTAATATCACAAATAATTCATTGAATTAATTGTAGATAATGTGTCGATAGACACAAGTGAAGATGGTCATCTTCTTCTTACCGATACAAGTTTGTTATCCAATTCTAACTTGGTTAGAGTATAACAACAATAGTGATCAACTAGAGAAACAAATTGACTAAACCTGAATCTAATTAACATATGTTTATGAAAGCTTTTGGTTTCTTATACTTCGCTAGAAGAGTGACCTATTTTAGGTTTATATAGCGAAAAATTTTTTTGGTAGTGTATCTAGTCGGCTAGCCCTGATGAGAATGATATACTTTTTTAAAGTGTAATAAAAAGTTCTTATCGGTTCGAAACTAGATCGATCGACAATTTTGTGGATAGCAAAAAATTTTCATAAATTGCACACCATATTTTGTTAGATTCAGTCTTATTATTCATGATGGGATTATTTCCATCGGAGTGATGTAATATCACAAATAATTCATTGAATTAATTGTAGATAATGTGTCGATAGACACAAGTGAAGATGGTCATCTTCTTCTTACCGATAGAAGTTTGTTATCCAATTCTAACTTGGTTAGAGTATAACAACAATAGTGATCAACTAGAGAAACAAATTGACTAAACCTGAATCTAATTAACATATGTTTATGAAAGTTTTTTGGTTTCTTATACTTCGCTAGAAGAGTGACCTATTTTAGGTTTATATAGCGAAAAATTTTTTTGGTAGTGTATCTAGTCGGCTAGCCCTGATGAGAATGATATACTTTTTTAAAGTGTAATAAAAATTTCTTATCGGTTCGAAACTAGATCGATCGACAATTTTGTGGATAGCAAAAAATTTTCATAAATTGCACACCATATTTTGTTAGATTCAGTCTTATTATTCATGATGGGATTATTTCCATCGGAGTGATGTAATATCACAAATAATTCATTGAATTAATTGTATAAAATGTGTCGATAGACACAAGTGAAGATGGTCATCTTCTTCTTACCGATACAAGTTTGTTATCCAATTCTAACTTGGTTAGAGAGTATAACAACAATAGTGATCAACTAGAGAAACAAATTGACTAAACCTGAATCTAATTAACATATGTTTATGAAAGTTTTTTGGTTTCTTATACTTCGCTAGAAGAGTGACCTATTTTAGGTTTATATAGCGAAAAATTTTTTTGGTAGTGTATCTAGTCGGCTAGCCCTGATGAGAATGATATACTTTTTTAAAGTGTAATAAAAAGTTCTTATCGGTTCGAAACTAGATCGATCGACAATTTTGTGGATAGCAAAAAATTTTCATAAATTGCACACCATATTTTGTTAGATTCAGTCTTATTATTCATGATGGGATTATTTCCATCGGAGTGATGTAATATCACAAATAATTCATTGAATTAATTGTAGATAATGTGTCGATAGACACAAGTGAAGATGGTCATCTTCTTCTTACCGATACAAGTTTGTTATCCAATTCTAACTTGGTTAGAGTATAACAACAATAGTGATCAACTAGAGAAACAAATTGACTAAACCTGAATCTAATTAACATATGTTTATGAAAGTTTTTTGGTTTCTTATACTTCGCTAGAAGAGTGACCTATTTTAGGTTTATATAGCGAAAAATTTTTTTGGTAGTGTATCTAGTCGGCTAGCCCTGATGAGAATGATATACTTTTTTAAAGTGTAATAAAAAGTTCTTATCGGTTCGAAACTAGATCGATCGACAATTTTGTGGATAGCAAAAAATTTTCATAAATTGCACACCATATTTTGTTAGATTCAGTCTTATTATTCATGATGGGATTATTTCCATCGGAGTGATGTAATATCACAAATAATTAATTGTAGATAATGTGTCGATAGACACAAGTGAAGATGGTCATCTTCTTCTTACCGATACAAGTTTGTTATCCAATTCTAACTTGGTTAGAGTATAACAACAATAGTGATCAACTAGAGAAACAAATTGACTAAACCTGAATCTAATTAACATATGTTTATGAAAGTTTTTTGGTTTCTTATACTTCGCTAGAAGAGTGACCTATTTTAGGTTTATATAGCGAAAAATTTTTTTGGTAGTGTATCTAGTCGGCTAGCCCTGATGAGAATGATATACTTTTTTAAAGTGTAATAAAAAGTTCTTATCGGTTCGAAACTAGATCGATCGACAATTTTGTGGATAGCAAAAAATTTTCATAAATTGCACACCATATTTTGTTAGATTCAGCCTTATTATTCATGATGGGATTATTTCCATCGGAGTGATGTAATATCACAAATAATTCATTGAATTAATTGTAGATAATGTGTCGATAGACACAAGTGAAGATGGTCATCTTCTTCTTACCGATACAAGTTTGTTATCCAATTCTAACTTGGTTAGAGTATAACAACAATAGTGATCAACTAGAGAAACAAATTGACTAAACCTGAATCTAATTAACATATGTTTATGAAAGTTTTTTGGTTTCTTATACTTCGCTAGAAGAGTGACCTATTTTAGGTTTATATAGCGAAAAATTTTTTTGGTAGTGTATCTAGTCGGCTAGCCCTGATGAGAATGATATACTTTTTTAAAGTGTAATAAAAAGTTCTTATCGGTTCGAAACTAGATCGATCGACAATTTTGTGGATAGCAAAAAATTTTCATAAATTGCACACCAAATTTTGTTAGATTCAGTCTTATTATTCATGATGGGATTATTTCCATCGGAGTGATGTAATATCACAAATAATTCATTGAATTAATACTAGTAATTATAAAATAAATTTTTCTAATGCACATTTTTCTAATAATTTTAGATCTAATTATCAACCTGGAAGAAGAAATGATTTTCAAAGATACAACAATATAAGATGTAAATTTTGTTTACAAACTCATGTTGTGGCCAAGTGTCCAGCTTTTGGAAAACAATGTTCAAACAGTGGTAAGCTTAATCATTTTGCCTCTACGTGTTTTTTAAAACGCGTTAAAGAATTAAATTTAAACTTTGATGAACCTATATATTTAGATGCAATTAAAAAAGCAAATTGCAATGATAATTTTTTTTTGCTGTCAGAAATTTTATTTTTCATTCATACAAACTATGATATTTAAACAGTAGGCTTTGTTTTTACTGTCGGCAATTCTTCTTGTCGTCGATAATTTTGCTTTGTCGTTATGAAAATTCTTTGTTGTCATATTTTCTTCTAACAAAATGAAATATAATTTTATCTTAGTAGGCGCATAAATGCTATAAATTTGTAATTTATTTTTTACAAATAAACATAAACATGCAATCATTTATGAATGAAAACGGACATTTTTATTATTTGCAATTTTACATAATTTTTTATAAGCTGAATAATTTGTAGAAAAAACTTTACTTAGAAACTAATAATTATTATCTTTTAAACATAATTATAATTTTAAAAAAATTATCTCATTAAATACCACTCTTCATTGAAATTTTTGTCTAAAATTTTTCAATTTTACTCATTAAATTATTTTTAAGCAACACTGCTCAATCAAACCACTACTTAAACCACTCGTCCTTCGGACTCGTGGTTTATTGTGCGCTTTGATTCGCAGTGTTGCTAAATAATTTAATTCGTAAAATCGAAAAATTTTCGAAAAAATTTCAATGACTCGTGGTATTACAACCGATAATTTTTTTTTGCTGTCAGAAATTTTATTTTTCATTCATACAAACTATGATATTTAAACAGAAGGCTTTGTTTTAACTGTCGGCAATTCTTCTTGTCGTCGATAATTTTGCTTTGTCGTTATGAAAATTCTTTGTTGTTTTTTTTTCTTCTACCAAAATGAAATATTCTGAAAGTTCATCTTGGTAGGCGCATAAATGCTATAAATTTGTAATTTATTTTTGACAAATAAACATAAACATGCAATCACTTATATGAATGAAAACGGACATTTTTATTATTTGCAAACTGCATTTTTACATAATTTTGTATTATTGAATATTTTGTAGAAAAATTTTATTTAGAAACTAATACTTATTTTTTAAACAAAATTATAATTAAAAAAAATTATCTCATTAAATACCACTCTTCATTGAAATTTTTGTCTAAAATTTTTCAATTTTACTCATTAAATTATTTTTAAGCAACACTGCTCAATCAAACCACTACTTAAACTACTCGTCCTGCGGACTCGTGGTTTATTGTGCGCTTTGATTCGCAGTGTTGCTAAATAATTTAATTCGTAAAATCAAAAAATTTTCGAAAAAATTTCAATGACTCGTGGTATTACAACCGAAAATTTGTGGTTTGAACGAATTCGAATAGAAAATTATTTTATAAACTTTAAACTTGACGCTGGGTCGCAGGCTAACGTTTTACCATTTATTTATTTTAAAAAGCTAAAGAATGTCAAACTAAAAGAAAGTAACGTTAAACTAGAAGCGTATGGCGGTGCAAATATTAAATTATTCGGAGAATGCGAACTTGTTTGTACGTTGAAAAATGATATTACAATGCTGAAATTTTAAATTGTTGATTCTGATTCAATGCCAATTCTTGGCCTAAAAGCATGCAGCGAATTAAATTTAATAGAAAGAATTCATAGTATAAAAGTAGAAGATAAAAACGGATTTATCGATAAATATATAGAAAATTTTTCGGGACTAGGATGCTTTGTTGATAATTTTAAGCTAGAGTTGAAGGAAAATGCTGTTCCTGTAGCAAAACCTGCTCGTCGGATTCCTCTGAAACTTATTCAACCATTGAAAGTAGAATTAGAAGATTTAAAAAAAGAACAATAATCGAACATGTTGATGAACCTGCAGAATGGGTTTCAAATTTGGTTATAGTTGAAAAACCAAATAAAAAGTGGCGAATTTGTCTTGATCCTAAAATAATAAACGAGTCTTTAAAAAATGAAAACTTTCTAATTCCATCATTTGAAGAGATAAGCTTAAACTTAGTAAACAAAAAATATTTCTCAGTCCTTGATCTTAAGGAAGGTTACTGGCAAATAAAGCTGGATGAAGAATCGTCTAAGCTTTGTACTTTCAATACTCCATTCGGGTGCTATCGTTTCAAAAGATTGCCATTTGGAATCAAAACTGCTCCCGAAGCTTTCCAGGAGTATAATTCACGCAACTTTTCTGATATAAACGGCGTTACAATTTATATTGACGATTTATTGATTGCAGCCCAAAGTTTAGAAGAGCATGATGAAATCCTCGATAGAGTAATGAAGAGAGCTAAAGAACTGAATATAAAATTTAATGTTAATAAATTGCAATATCGAGTGAATAAAGTCAATTTTTTAGGACATATAATTTCGGAGAATGGTATCTCTTGCGATCCTAATAGAACTTCAGCCATTTCAGATATAAGTACATATTCCTAAAAACAAAAAGGATTTGCAACGGTTGCTAAGTATGATTAATTATGTCCAAATCTTTCTGATATATCGAAACCCTTAAGAGAATTATTAAAAAAGAATACCATTTTTAGCTGGTTACCACATCACACTACCTGCCTGGATAAAATTAAAAACTTAATAGTAAACGCTCCCACATTAAAAACATTTGATAGTACTAACGAAATAACCATTCAAGCAGATAGTAGTAAAGATGGCATTGTTTGTTGTATTATGCAAAATGGTAAGGCCCATCAGTTTTGCTTCACGAAGCCTAACTGACACAGGAACAAGATATTCTCAGATTGAGAAGGAAATGTTGGCTATATGCTTTGCTTGTAAAAAGTTCCATAACTGGATATATGGTCGAAAAATTTCCCGATCCCTGATTACAAGCCTTTGCTGGGAATAATGGCTAAAGAGATACACAAGGTTCCATCCGCAAAACTTTAACGAATGAAGTTGCGTCTTCTAACCTACGACATCGAAATAAAATTTTTACCAGGTAAATAATACATGTTTGTAGCAGATTTGCTTTCCAGATATTATAGTAAAGCAGAATGTGAAATGGAAATAGAGGATTTATCGGAAGTGATCCATACAATCAATATAAGTGATGAAAAAAACTTGCATACCAAAATGAAACAAAAAATGACATAAGTTTAGGTAAACTTATTAAAGTATTGTCGGAAGGTTGGCCAAATAATAAAACAAAAATCGATGAGGATTTAAAAATTTATTGGAAATTTAAAGATAATTTAATTTTGGATGATGGTTTAATTTTTTATAATGAAAAGTTGATAGTACCAACAACGTTACGAAAGTCATTACTAAATGATCTACATCGAGGTCATTTGGGGATTGAAAAAACTAAATCCCTAGCAAGAACTTTAGTGTATTGGCCAGGAATTGATAATGAGATAGAAAATACAATCGTGTATGGTACGCCAAAAATTTAGAAATGCTAACAGAAAAGAAGAACTTCACCCACATGAAATTCCGCAGTTTCCGTTTTCTAAGATTGCAATCGATATATGTGAATTTAATAGTCAAAATTATCTAGTTATTGCTGACTATTTTTCTAAATTTTTGGATATAATAAAAATTCAAAACAAAACAGTACTTGAAATTATTGGTAAATTAGAAAATGTTTTTGCAGTTCATGGTCTACCTCGAGAAATCATTGCTGACAATATGCCTTTCGACTCATATCAATTTGAATCGTTTGCTAAAGAATTTGATATTGTAGTTACCACTACCAGTCCTCAGTACCCTCAATCTAACGCCATGGCCGAAAAATCTGTGCAAACGGTAAATGTTGAAAAAGTGTAATGAATCTAAACAAGATCTCTTGGTAGCTCTCCTACACTGAAAAAAATAATGATAAACTAAAGCTAGTTTAATTGGTTTTAGTTATAATAACCCCGTTTTGGGTTGATTTGTTACAAATTTACTATGTTTAACTTAAACTGAGCAAGTTTTATAACACAAAACTAGCTAAGTTAATTATTATTTCGATTTTAATAAGAGAAATATGAATTGGGATGTAGATTTTAACTGAAACTGTGTTACTTTAAGTAGGTATTAGAACCAATTCCCTATAAATTGCTGTATAGTACCTGTAGATGATCTTTAGAAGATTGAAACCGGTAGTACGGAAAATAAAAAATAAAAAGTTTTAAAATTTAATTCTAAGTTTTAGTTTTTTTATTAAAGTGAAGAATACTTATTGGTGAAACATACAAGTTCAACAAATACTTTGTAATATATGTAAAATGTTTCATAAGTTATTGTTTTCCATAAAGTTAACTTGCACTGAAAAATTAACATATGCGAACGGTTATCATTACTTAAACAATTAGTCCAGTCATTCAACGGAAAATAAGGCGAAACTGTATAACTCTTACAAACAGCACCGATTTGCACAAAAAGTTGGATTAAAGTGCTACTTACCCTCTACTTCGTGCATTTACCCTGTAGGTGGTGTTCGCGAGGGAACATTTCAACTGGTCTTTGACTGGACTAAATATAAAAAGTCCAAGCGGCACGTATATCCGCTAGAAATAGGTAGATTTCGAGATCAGACAGTTTTGTGTGCCAGTAGAATCTGGTGTATCAGATTAGTTTAAACAAAACAAATTAATTTCAAACAGATATCGAACAAATTTTAAAAAGAAAATTAGCTACCTACAAGCAAAATTATATCTATCCAATTTTGCAACAAACAAATATCAAATCTACCACAGAACATGTGTGTGATAATTTATGACACAAACCTACTCTATATCATATGTCGTGCAATTACTGCAAAATATCAAAATAGTTTATTTCTAAGAAAAAAAATTAATTTCTTCTATTCAAATCTTTTATTTTTTGACTGTTATAAGGTTGACATTGACTGTTATAAGGTTTTTGGAAATTGTAGTTGGGGATTGTTGCAAACTTTTTTGTTGAAGCCAACAAGTCAAAAATCTCTAACTGAAGAGGTTTATATTTATAAGAAATGGATTAAAATGTTTCCACAAATTCTTAATTTATGAAGATTTTAAAAATATTAGTATCCAAACGGCCGTTATAACGGATTAAAAAACCACTTTTTTTTCTAGTATAAAGCCTATAGTTCCTTAACCATGTGTCAGATTTTTCTGATTTACGAACTTGTCCAAGATATTAATAAAACACACATTTTTAAGAAAGGTTTTTTGATCTGGCTCCACAAATGCAACCGTGAGAGCGCCGGTTGATTCAAACGCATTTCGTGTTTTACAAGCATTTGTGTTGGAGCCGTTCACTCAGAAACCTCCAACTGCAGAGGTCTTTTTTTTTTAAAGAAACTGATTAAAAGGGTTTCAAAGATTCTAAATTTATGAAGTTTTTAAATATATTAGAATCCAAACGGCCGTTATAACGGATCTAAAAAACAGAGTTTTTTTCTAGTATAAAGCCTCTAGTTTCTTAACCATGTGTTGAATTGGGCTGATTTACGAACTTGTCCAAGATATTAACAAAACGCACATTTTTAAAAAAGGTTTTTTGATCTGGCCTTATAAATGCGACCGTGAGAGTGCCGGTTGTTTCAAAAAAAATTTTTTTTTTGCAAACTTTTTTGTTGGAGCCGCTCACTCAGGAACCTCTAACTGCAGAGGTCTATTTTTAAAACAAATTGATAAAAAAGATTCCAAAAATTCTAAATTTGTTAAATTTTTTGAAATATTAGTATCCAAACGGCCGTTATAACGGTTTTAAAAAATCAATTTTTTTCAGAAAAAAGCCTCTAGTTTCTTAACCACGTGTCGGATTTTGCTGATTCACGAACTTGTCCAAGATATTATTAAAACACACAAGTTCAGAAAATTTTTTTGATCTACCTCAACAAATGCGACCGTGAGAGTGCCGGTCGTTTTCGTTATATCTCATATCGTTTATATATATATGTATATATATATATAAATTTTTTTTTTTTTTTGTTTTTTTGTCTCCGCTTATCATATATAGTCGTTTGGCACAAAAATTTTTCCGAAATTCCGAGATGAAGCCCATTGCAATAGGTAGATTTTTATATGAAATCTACCTAAAAAGAACTGTATAATTTTAACTATGCATAGTAAAATCTACTTATGCACCAAAGTTGATATTACCAAGCATCCAGTTTAATTTCAGCCAATTTTTCTTCATGTTTTGTTTTATGATCATAATACAGTTAGGTTTTCAGAATATTGCTCTGCAGAATTGTATAAAATCAGAAGTTCTTTCGTTAAAAATCATTTTAAGGTGGATTTTAAAGCAATAACTTGTTATAATAATAATCAAAGTGTTTTTAAGTGAAAGTTTTTATATGTGCTATTATAGTAAACAATTTATTGTTACAGTGGTTAAGGTTCCGAAGTTTAAAAGATTAAAAATATTTTGTTAGTGCTCTTTTATATAAAAGAATTAATACAGGTATTTATTTACATATTTATATATATAATATTAACTGTTTTAATTATTAAAAGCATAAATATAATAAACATATGTATATATACATGTAAATATATATATATATATATATATATATATATATATATATATATATATATATATATATATATATATATATATATATATATATATATATATATATATATATATATATATATATATATATATATATATATATATATATACAGGGTGATTTTTTTAACCTGAAACTTTCAAATATCTCGAAAAATAAGCACTCTACGGAAAAAATGTCCATAATCAAAATTTAATCATTCCGCGGGGGAAACACATTAGTGCAAACAAATAATCCCCCATCCCCCCTCTTTGTAGGTGGGCGGGGGTAACTTTGAATCTAAAATAGGAACCCCAACTTTTTATTGCAGATACGGATTCTACGGCTAAAAGTACGTACAATTTGAATAAAAATTTTGTTCGATTCATGATAGATGTAAATTGGCCTGCCAGATCTCCAGATCTTACTTCGCCAGATTTCTTCTTGTTGGGCTATCTCAAAGAAAAAGTTTACAAACAAGAACCAACAACACGTTAGAATATGATTGGGCGAATCAAAAATGCTTGTGCCGAAATTGAAGCAGACACACTTCTCAGTTGTGTACAGTCATTTGAAGAGCGGATTAATAAGTGCATTGAAGTTGAAGGCCATCATTTTGAACACTTATTTTAAGCTAAAATTTTTTTATTCACCAGCCATTTACATTAATAAACTTTTTACAATGAAAACGTGATATTTTTTATTTCAAATGTCTTACAAAATCGTAGGCATATGTTCTTAGTAAAAGAAATCGAAAAAATTGAATTTCGTCGATTACAGCGCCATCTATCATGAATCGAACAAATTTTGTAGTCAAATCGTACGTACTTTATGCCGTAGAATCTGATGCTGCAATAAAAAATTGGGGTTCCTATTTTAGATTCAAAGCTACCTCCACCCACCTGCAAAGAGGGGGGGGTGGGGAACTATTTTTTTGCACAAATGGGTTTCCCTCGTGGTATGATTAAATTTTGATTATGGACATTTTTTCCGTAGAGTGCTTATTTTTCGAGATATTTGAAAGTTTCAGGTTAAAAAAATCACCCTGTATATATATATATATATATATATATATATATATATATATATATATATATATATATATATATATATATAATATATATATATATATATATATATATATATATATATATATATATATATATATATATATATCAGAGATGGGTAGGTCGCAAACGTTACGTTGTAAATTACGTTTTCGACGCGTCGCAAACGTATTTGTTACGTTTGCGACGTTGTTATTTTGTCATGTAAAATCTCTATTTGTATTTTACTTTGTTAGAATTTAAATTTAAAATTAAACAGGTTTTATTCAAATATATTTTTACTATTAAATAATATCACATATTTTTAGCAAGTTAGCATATAGATTATAACATATAGATTATAACATATAGATTATAGATTAGCATATAGATTATATTTGCCGTATAATAACTACAACAAGTGTTTCAAATACCGATCATACCGATCGTTTTTAGTATTAATTGTGGTATTTTTCCATCCATCAATTAGTAGAACAGAATTTTTGCTTATTTTATTCCGCTTTTGAATACAGTCTCTAATATTGTGGTAGATAGAGTTTTTCACGTGAGTGGAACATATGATGAACGAAGTTTTTTTAATGAATTTTAGAGTGGTCAGAATCCACAACACAAAGGGATTATTGGATTTAAAAAAATTTCACAAATATTTATTTATTTCTTAATTCCTTCAGATGAAATTTTGTCCATAAAACCTTCATCTATTTTCTGTTGTTTTTTAAATTTAGTGTTTCATATATTCCATGGAAGATTGCAGTCCATATGAATCCAGTCATATTGTACACTACAAGAGACTTCGAAGCTAGTCTAAAATAAAAGAAAACTCTATATTCCAAAAACAACACAAATAGAAAGTGGCATACTGATGCTACGCAACCAGTCAATTAATCGACAATTTACAACTCAATATTTTGTCGTTCAGATTCACAATCCGTTTCAATTTGTAATTCCATTGGGGTTGCTTTAGGGTTTTTGCAATTGTCATCAATGATTTGAATTATTTTTGTGCATATGTAACCCATTTAAATAGCGGTATTTTAATCATAAATATAGCGGTATTTTAATCATATTTCTGCAAAAATCACATGAAGCCACATTTCTATTTTCTTGTTTAATAGAAATAAATTTTAAATCCTTCTACAATAAATGTAGAGGACGGACGACTGGTCGTTTTGAGTATTTAAATATTTTTATAAAATTATTTTTATAAAAAGGTGTGGTACTTTAACTTATTACTCAACACTGAAAAAAAATTATTTTGAACTAAAAAATTGGGTTTGAATACAAAAACACGAGAAACTAGCTGTCAAAGTTTGCGACGCATTTGCGACATTTGCGACGCTTTTGCGACACGTCACGTAACAAACTCTTTGCGACACGTCATTACCCACCACTGATATATATATATATATATATATATATATATATATATATATATATATATATATATGTATATATATATATATATATATATATATATATATATATATATATATATATATATATATATATATATATATATATATATATATATATATATATATATATATATATATATATATATATATATATATAGGGCCATTCCGCAGTAATCGATACCAGAAAGTATAAAAAATAACTTGCAAATATGTATCCTTAAATAGAAAATTATTAGGCTTTATATTTTAATTTATCATTATTTAAAAGAATTTCTATAATATTTTCGCCGATTTTCGTAATATTTTGTTCAAGCCGAGTGAGCGGATTTCAAAGTCTAGTATGGAAAAAATTTACTATAATAGCAACACGATTTTTACGTCAATCACATTAACTAGCCGCCATTAACATTTGCTGCCTATACTGCGACTCATTATTATTTGTTAAAAAAAAATTGAAAGCGATCAGGTAAGTAGTAAACATTTTATTCATGAAATTGTAACGCAGGTATTTCTGTAACGCCCGTCACAAAATGTATAGAAAAGTTCATCCCGCATGAGGTTTACTTGCTTTTATTTTGTATTGACCTTACAAAAGTAAGGTTGTAGGATTAAACAATACTTGAAAAATATTCGTGTGCCTTAAAATAGACCTTGCGTTAAAATATAGGCTGATTTATTTGTGTAACACCCGTCACCCGTTACAATTTTCTTCACTAATGTTATAATTTTTAAGTGCACAATAGGAATGTAAAACGTTTCTTTATGTGTTCCTCTATGTGTGTCTATGTGTTCCACCTGTACAATATCGCTGTGTGAAAAAATTAATGGTTTTTTCAGACGGATGCCCAGTTCAAAAACAGATTACAGTGAGAAAGACTACGGGGTGGGCTTTCTTTGCCACTAGTCATGTGTCATGCCACATGTAAGGGCGCTGTCGACGGCTGTGTGCAACTGCGAAGGATAGACTTTGGAGGGCAATAAAGTCTCGGTGAACTTTAATCAGCACAGTCTGGGAATATTTGAATATTTGTCTTCAAATCCAAAGGGCGTTAAATATCATTTCGTCAATGAAAACGACATTCATGATCTTTAAAACCAGTCAAAAAACCGATGGAATAATGGAATACGTAGTAGTGGAATTAGTAGTTACTAATTTTTATTACTTTACTCTTGGTTTTCAACTAACTTCCATGGAGTTGTTCGTCGAAATTATAAAGCAGTCAATTATTATCTAGAAAAATATCCAATTTCAAACAACTCCGCGCACTTCCTGCTATTAGCATACGAGTTAACCTGTGATACCACGTAGAGTTGATTTAATAATTGAACCAAAATAAAAATACTATAACAATATCAACACTTATTAGTGATGAAAGCAAACTGTATCAATTGGGTGAAAATATGCATGGTAATGTTGATGTAATTCAATGTTATTCTGTTGTCTTTATGCTCGTAACTACAATATTTTATTGATTTAATTCGAGCAAAAACGAGTTGAAGAACCGATGGAATAATGGAATTTTAAAGATGCTACCTCAACTGCAAAACAGCAATATTTCATATACTTGAGTAGAAATTCCATTTCATATGGTCTTAAAGGGAGTTCAAACTCCCAAAAATGTCTTTTGTTTAAAGACAACAATAATCATAAAAGTCCAAAACAATAAAGAAAGCTTCAAAATTTACTTAAGAATTTGTTTAATTTATACTCGTAACACCCGTCACAAATCTTGTAACACCCGTCACAAGCTTTTATTGTAAAAGAAAAATATAAAAAGTAATATATCCACAAAATTCTTAGAGTATAGGAATGGAAGATTCTTTAACTCACAACCTAGGTATTAATTTTGCAACAAAATTTTCTAATTTAGCTAAATTCTAATGATTCGTCAACAAGACAGCATATTTTGCAAGAGTACTCGTAACACCCGTCACAGGGCTGAAATCTATTATTACATGTAAACGCTTGAATACTTCCTAACGTGTTTTTGTTTTACTTTAAGAAATCATTGAAATGAATTGAATTATATCAAAAAACAGAGATTTTTGTTCTAATTTGGAAATTATATCAGTTTAAATGAGTACAAATGTAACACCCGTCACTGCGGAGTGGCCCTATATATATATATATATATATATATATATATATATATATATATATATATATATATATATATATATATATATATTTATATATATATATATATATATATATATATATATATATATATATATATATATATATATATATATATATATATATATATATATATATATATATATATATATATATATATAGATATAGATATATATATATATATATATATATATATATATATATATATATATATATATATATATATATATATATATATATATATATATATATATATATATATATATATATATGTTTTTTTTGAATGGGAATAAATGATATTATATAAATAATTAATACTTAATTTTTCTGATTTAAATATTAGCTTTTATTTTTCTTCTTTTAATTTTCTTTTTAAATTTTTTTGTCCTATTTGTTCATTTTTTGTATTTTAATTATTAGTAATTTTTTTTTTTGTAACTAGAGATTAAGAACGTTTTAAATCTTTTGTATTTTAACCGAGATGCATGTTTTTGAGCTTTATTGCTTGTTTTGTATCCATATGAAAATAAATAAATAAATAAATAAATATATATATATATATATATATATATATATATATATATATATATATATATATATATATATATATATATATATATATATATATATACATGTATTTAACGATACTTTGAAAAGTAGTCTTTGCTTACGGGTAATATTCTGAGCCATAAAAATGTAAAAATGAACGGTTTGGAGCCATAAAAAATGAGCCATACCAAGTAAAAATTTACATAATTACATAATATGTGGGTCCATTTTGGTAAAGAGCTAGTAAATTCATTACAGTGGCTTTGTTAAGTGCGTTTTTTAAAAACATTTGTTTGCGGCTTAAGAAGAAAAATTTATTTATAAATATTATTAAAGTATATTTTTAAATATTGCATTTTAATTCAAAAGTGACAAAAGCACACAAACAGTGAATAATATGGAAAACCATAATAACACATATAAAAACTTTATATTATGAATAAATTTATTCGTTTCTATCAATTGTCGGTCAGTGATATAAAGAGTGCTTGCCTTAAAGGTAAAGGTTTGTTTTCGAACAAGCAACATTTTTTCCATAGGCAAACCATTTCGAAAGTTTGACCGCAAGACCTTTATTTTATATTTTGAACAAAGCCAATACTATGGTTACGCCTTTCTAAAGCTTATAACAATTTTATTTATTAATAAATTATTTTACTTAGGTGTCGCCCAATGTTCCTCAACTGATATAAGTATGGAAAAATGCGCATTATTAAAAACTAGACTAATGCATATGCGGACTCCTTTGTATGAAGTAATTAATATATGGAAAGAGACGGCATGCAAAAGAATCGAGGAAATTGTTACAAGTAGAGACGATTCAAATATGACTACCATTTTCGAAGAATTGCCATTATTTAAATATTTTCAAGCTCCAGAACTGGTAAATTACAACATTTTCAAGAATCACAATTGATTTGAGATTTTTCTGATGAAACCAATTGTGGATATTTTTTATTGCAGATAACCTACGATTTCTTAAAGAGATATCTGGCACATTGTAGTATATATGAGAAGTGGGAGTAGTTCCTTAAAGTTGAAAAACATTTCAAACTAAATTTAAAAGAGCCTAGAAATAAAGCCTTATTTGAAAGAGTCCAAAAGTCAAAACAGGAACTAACAATAGGTAACATATTTTGTAACCTTAATTTTTATTTATTTTAATTTATCATAATATTAACCACTCACTTAATGTTTGCTTTTCAAATTTAGATAAATACAATTTACAAATGATATATCTCCTACCAGCTATTATGCTTATACCAGCCCTTCAAAAAATGAATCAAAAAGTGATCTACAAAAAGCCTACTATTTCTGATTCGCAGACTAATTTTATAATTAAGGCAGAAGATAGTTCTGATTTAACAAAAAAATTGGACTTGATACGAAAAGACAGCAAATTGAAAAAGCAAAAAGTGCAACCACTACTAGGTGTCATTGGAGATGATTTAGACTTCCACCAATTTTTCGTAATTTTGGACAATCATAAATTTAAGTTTGGATGTTTTTTAGAGGCTCTCGATATATGCTTCAAAATCTTCCACATTTTCGATCTGGAATACCCCAAAGCTGCTTATAATCCGTGGATGTTCATTCAAATGTTTTTTTATAATATTGCAACAAAATATGATGATCATATTCCAGCAGTACTGACTTTATGCCACGATCTAAAAGAGTCAGCGTAATATTATTTATAATGTAATTATTAAACAGTAATAATTTAATACTCAATATTTCAATATAATTTTAAAATTTTATTATAATCTATATAATGTACATATTTTTTAAATATAAATTTGTAATAAATGAATTAAATAACAAATAGTTTTTGGTTTTTTTATTTTCAAAAGTTCACACAACACATAAATTTTTTTTAAAATTGACAAAGAGGTTGTTGTGTATTTCAATGGTTTACTATCACGAGCGGTTCCCCTATTATAGATAGGGGTAGTTTTAAAAATTACGGCTTTCATATATGTTCAATTTAATGTATCTCAATTGAAATTTGTATTTTGTTTTAAAGGTAAAAGTGAGTCCTTTCCAAAAAAAAAAATTAAAAGTTACAATTTTTTATAATTTATTATTACAAAATAATAAGGGATGTTGATATATTCTTTTATTGTTATTTGTTCATACAAACTTGAGTCAACTGAAGTTATATCATTGTTTTTCCACATAATTTTTAAAAATGATCAAAATTCAACATTTTGGTATTATGTAGAAAATTGTGGAGAGATTTATAATTGTGGAGAAAAAAAATTAGGTATATCAAACCGTCGAACTCTTATTATTTTATGATTTTTTTATAAAAATTACCAAAATTTGTTATTTGGACCTCAGAAAAACCTCACATTTACTTTTAAGTCAAATAAACATTTTTAAAATCCTTCAAGTAGTTCATTAAATACATAAATTTGAACATACATGAAATCCGTAGTTTTTAAAAATATCCCTAGTATGTATATTGTATATATAAAACCTATAAAGGAAAAACAGCTCGCGGTAAAAAAATTGTTAGTCTAAGAAATGTGTTTTTTTCTTCCACTGTAAAAAACTTTAAGCAAATCAAAGAATGTGTGGCAAAACGATGTAACGAATTGTCTGATTTTGACCAATGTCGCAATGTTTACTTAACTAAGGCTTGAAACCACATATAACAGAAACAGAAACAGAATTTCATACAAATTTTACAGAAACAGAATTTTTTCCTGTCAAATTTGTATGAAATTCTGTTTCTGTTTCTGTTGTATGTGAATGCGTGGCTTAAGAGGTAGTTTAACATATGGTTGAATTCAACTATTATGCAAAGTTGAAGAATGGTTAGTTTAAACAGGCAACTTCGTTAAAAATGACCTTTGTGAATAGTTGTTTCATAATTTTCAAAAGTTACCTTAACTTAGCAATTCTTTTGAAATTTTGTTAAATTTACATACACGCTTCGTTATGTGAACGTTAGAAACGTAGTTTAATTCAAACTGACGTTTTTTACTATGGGTGAAAATAACTAAAAAATTGGTTTAGTTTAAATGATTAGCAAAGGTCAATACAACATGCAGGTAATAGTTGATGCCATTAGTTAAAATGGACTAGATGCAAGGTTAAAATCTACTTAGCAAAAGTAACGTTTAAATTAACTCTAGCAAAATTATTAATATTAAACTTGCGCTTAGCTGGTTGAAAAACAACCGATTTGCTTGGTTTATGTTAAGTATAGTTTTTGGTGACAATTACCTATATTTTTTTTCAGTGTAGAGTATAGAAATACTCCAATACAAGATTTGGATTTAAGTCCAAGCGAACTGCTCATGGGAAGAAAAACCAGAACAATAATACCTGGTAAACAGAGTTTGTTCAGTTCTCCATTTTTACCAAAATTTGAGAATAAATTTCCATATAAAACAAATTATATAATTTAAATTTATAAGTTATATAATTTTAATTTTTTCATCCTTTGCATGAAACCACGATTTAATTTGTTTAAAAATCAAATATCGACTTAACATTATTCGCCATTGAAAATGACATTTATATCTTATGGACAAAAAAAACAAGATCTAACAACTTTGAAGAAAAAATATTTTCCGTTCAATTTGTTTTCGTTATTGTGGGTGAGTTTAATTATCATTATCATCTATCAGTTCATTATCATCTACATTTAACAGACAAGCAAAAAAGACCGTGCGCTGGAATGTCGAAGCATTTACACATCCAGAACGCTGAATAGACATCAGAAAATAATAACACAAAACATAGAAGAGCATGACATCTCTTCTGAGATGCCATTAAACATACAAGAAGAATGACAAACGCTTCAATCAACCATTATAGCCGCAGCACAAACTACAATCGGAAAACGACCACCGAAATCACACAACGAATGGTTTGACGACGAGTGCCGCCAATCCGTTGAACATCAACAAAAACTGCGAGAAAAAAGGTTAACAAGGAACACCCGAAGCTCCCAAGCTGATTATCTATGCGCCAGGAAAGCCTCAGCAAAACTTCTACGTAAAAAGAAACGCGAACACATGAAGAGCTGCATCGAAAACATCAACCAACATGCAGTCAACGGAAATTCAAAAGAGTGCTTTGCCAATGCACGGAATCTGACAAAAGATTTCCACCCAAGATCTACAGCCATCAAAAATGAAAATAATGAACTCACAACAAGTGAACGTGATGTGCTGGCAGTGTGGCGATCCCACTTTCAAGACCTACTGAATAGGACGAATGAAGTTCATCCTATTCGAGCAATTGCTCATCAGCTGAGGAGATTTTTGTCCCTTACCCAGCAATAGAAGAAGTGGAAGCTGCCATTAAAAAACTGAAAAATGGCAAATCACCAGGTTTCGATGGAATTCCCGCAGAACTTCTGAAAAATGGAGGAGCAGCTCTGGTCTCACGTATATACGATCTGATTCTTGCAATCTGGGGCCAAGAAGAACTACCTACTGAATGTAAAAAAGCTCTCATTGTTCCGCTACATAAGAAAGGTGACCGTCTAAAGTGTGCAAATTATCGTGGCATCGCACTGTTGAATACTTCATACAAAATACTAGCTAATGTCGTACTTGCTCGACTTATCCCGTTCGCCGAATCTGTCATCGGTGACTATCAGTGTGGTTTTCGTCCCAACCGCTCAACCACAGATCAATGTTTTACATTAAGGATGATTCTGGAAAAATGTTGGGAGTACAACATCAGCATTCACCAGCCCTACGTTGATTTTAGGCAAGCATATGATAGTATCATCCGCGACAACCTCTGTCCGCACTCATATGCCTTGGTATCCCAGAGAAACTTGTTTCTCTGTGCAAACTCACAACATCGGGATCAAATTGTAGAATAGTAATCGAAGGATCAGTTTCTGATCCTTTCGATATAACATCAGTTGTTCGACAAGGTGATGCACTCGCGCCCGTACTATTTAATTTGGCACTGGAGTACGCGATAAGAAAAAGTCGAATTGAGACACAAAACTGCATATATAACAAATCTAGTCAAGTTCTTGGCTACGCAGATGATATTGTGCTTCTCGGACGTAGAACAAGCGATATTAAGGATAGTCTCTCTCAGCTTGAAAGAAATGCTAAACGGCTTGGATTATGCATCAACACCGGCAAAACTAAAGTGTTAACAACATTTAAGAACATATCTCCTGGAAATCTGGATACTGGCGACTATGAAGTGGAACGCGTGGAAAACTTCAAATACCTCGGGTCTGTAATAACATCGTCAAATGACATGCAGGCAGATATCAAAGCCCGTGTCTCTGCCGCATACAGAGTTTTCTACGCATACTCAAAACTTCTGCGATCAAAACATCTTTCGCGGTCGTGTTAACTCACACTTTACAAAGCATTAATCCGACCTGTGCTTACATTTGGAAGCGAAAGCTGGACACTGACTTCCTCCGATTGTAGAATTTTATCAATATTCGAGAGGAAGGTCATACGAACAATTTATGGTCCATGTAAAGTTGCTGAAAATCAGTATATAATCCGAATGAATCATGAAATCAGACAGCTTTTTGGAGGCTGCGATGTAATCGGATTCATTAAATCCAACCGGATCAGATGGTTTGGTCATGTAGAAAAGGAAGAGGAAGAGGAA